>JALGPY010000004.1:131657903-132162903 GCA_023055425.1 Linanthus parryae
CATACATTATTTTGAGTGGAAACGACGTTCTAAAATAAACCAGTGATAAATCACGTGCACCACCCCGATTTGGTCAAATTCGGTCATTTAAAGGTCCAAATCGCCAGTTTTCTATTTTCAGTCATTTCTTTCATTAATTAGGATGTTAATTTTACCATATATTGAAAATTAGGTTTCAGCTATTATACCCGGCTTGTGGTTAACTTTGAGATTCTGTTTTTGATTATCGAGAATAAAGACTCTAGAGAGCTTCGTGCCCTAGTCTTGTTTACCCTTCGTCTTGTTGATTCCGCTGTGATTCCCCGCTCGGTGTTTAACCCGGCGTCACTTCTTTGCTTGAAAAGTAAATGGGCTAGATATTACATTCCATGCTCTTAAAGTTCTTTATTAAATGAAAATAATCAAAGATGCGACAATAAAGCAAAATAAAAGCGTGTAAATGTAACCTTTATGGACTACAAGCTTTTATTAGTGTCATGGAAAATGAATGGTCTAAAACTGTTTTTAATTCACATGAATAAAGTATTTTCGATTTACCAGAAAACAATAAAGCTAACTTAATTAATTAGGTGCTATCGTTTTGATCCATTTGTAGAGCCTCTTTTCCTAAAAGGATGGTATTGAAAACAAACACATATGTGTAATTTCAGATGTACAATTTTTTCCTGAGATAGAGTAGTTGTATCATATGATGATCGTTCTCAAAACAACAATTCCATGAAGAAAACAAAAAAAATATTGGACTTGAAATGCTCAAACTCCGATGGTAAACCACGCAAAATGTATAACACCAAATCTTTATCAGAGATTAGTTCATTAACTAAGACCAATTGATTTTTAAGAAATTTATTGCGATCCAGATATTGCGTGATTGTAGAATTTCCTTTGGTCATAGTACTCAATTTATCCTTAATCAGATGAACATGTGACCGAGAAAGAGAAGAAAAACGCAGTCCAGATCAAAGAATAAGAAGACGGAAAATGAAGAATTATCGGTAGAACTATTACAAAAATCGAGGAAATTAAACCACTCTTGAGGTGCTGATAGATTTCTAACCAAGCTGTATATGTTGGATTGACCGGTGACGACGACCAATTAGGCGTCGGAGACAAGAACTGAGGTGTTGCTGAAACTTGACCGGAGACATGAGAATACAAGCCATTCGACTGAAGAATAGTCGTCATCTGTGCTTTCCAGAGCAATAAATTGGAAGAATCAAGTTTAATCTGTACCAGATGGTTGAGATTGCTCGAGAAGAATCGCAAACCAGACGGAAGATCCGAAGAATCCATGAATGAACCAGAAAATTATACGTCAGAAAGATGAAGCAGTCACAGAAAGAGCAACGAGCTTCAGATGGCTCTGATACCATGTAGAAATCAAGAACTCTCTAAGAGAATCACAGAGAGAAGAGGAAGAAGAATAAGATGAATTACTGAAGAAAGAAGTGTATCAATCACATTACCTTATTCATCACAACCCTACAGAGTAGTTATACTACAGCTGTATAACTATCTACTAATTACCCAGCAGTCCTTCTATTTTAGCTTAATACTAAAACAATACTAGTCCTGAACTTTATATAAACTACTCTTAGCTCCCTTTTGTATAGCTTAACAAGCAGAGGAGCAAATGATCCTCCCCCCCCCCCGATCATCACCTTCACGCGCATCATGATCGTCTTGCATTGTTTCTCGGATCTGTCACAATAATTGAAACTATAAAGAATACAACATTTGGGGGACCGCTACATGACTTTTTGTTTAAAGACAGAACAAAACTTGCAAAGGAAGCTCCGTCACCAGGATGATACTCAACTATCGCAGAATTATACACTTGGGCTGTAGGAGCTTCGACGCCGTGTTCAACAACTATGCGTCCCTCAGTGTCCTTCGTGCCTGAAAAATTAACAATTAAAAGTCAACCCTATATCTCAAAGCAAGGAATCAAGAGAGTAACCTATATATCTTAGCATACCGAATTCCCATATATATGATTTAAAATAGAGCTTTGAATTATTAAGCATCCTACAGACTTCTCAGCAGAGGATAACTTTTGGGAGGAGAGAAAGGAAAAGAGCCTCGATCACGCTTACCTTGAGAAATGTCTTCCCTTGTACGAGTGGCTCTCATGGCCTCCAGAACACAAGCAGCCTCTAGAATTCTGCATCGACCTCACCAGTCTCCTGGGAAGCCTCAGGAGCACTATCCACCTGACTAGTTCCACTTTCCATCTTTTCAGTTTCATACCGGCGCATAGAATTCAATTCATGTTAGCCTTAGTTATAAAGATACGCTAAAACCCTAAATTGTATAAATTTCCACAAAATAACCACAATACTAGTAAGAGGAACAAACCGAGACATGATACCCTTTTTAAGTAAATCCTCATAGTGAATTTGGGACATCACTGGCAATTTGCACAACATTTAGTGGAATAATCATGTTTTTGGGGAAAATACCGTGCAGCGAATTCAACAAGTGACGATATGAGACATGTGAGTTCACGGGAGGAGTTGTACTTTTACCTGCTTTTTTCTTTGTAATAGCAGACTTCCTATTCTGAAACCAATTCCTCACCTGAAGAACAAAAAATGTACAATTAAGAACCTTCATTGATGATGATTCCGAAAACATCAAAACAAGTAAATTAAAGGTGCTCAACTTGTTTCGCCTGAACTTGACCTGTACCAGAACGCTCTGGTTTCATGCTACAAAAGACACGAAACACAACAATAACAATACCAAAACATTGTAACATTACTAAATTCGCAAATTTTGTACAAGAATTAGAATGCTGGAACTCCTTCACTGATAACTCTCTTTTAGGAGTTATCTTTATACTTCCATATTACTTGTAATAGGCTTATTTCACATGATTTATATGTTATATTTGCACAAATATGTGAATTTGACTATTTCTAAGCCTAAGAGTGAAAAGTTATGTTTCTAGCTTATTTGTGCATGTTTTCTCTCATATTTGCTATGATAATTGCACGGGTTGTTTAGTGTTGTGTATCTCAGGTAAAATAGGTGCAATGGAGCTCATGATATGCTTGGATATGCTTGGAATGGAGCTAGATGAAGAGGAGAAAAGGAGATGCACAAACGAAGAAAAGTTGGAAAAGTCACACAGGACCAGCCTGCACTCTTTTCGATGCCCAGGAAAATCTACAAAGAATTTTGAAGCAAGGCTTGCGTCATTGGAAAGTAGACATCCGTAGCTTTCCAACGGTATATGGTAGGCCCGAAGACGAGTCCGTATGAGGGAGATACAGCCCGCGCAAAATCAGCAAATAATTCTGTCCGGGAATTACAAAGTAGAGGGGCTGAAGTGCAATTTCGACCAAATAACATAAAAAATCGTGCCCATCTGGTAAAAAACGGGCAGAGACGACCTAATAGAAGATTATTCACGTACGTGAGCCATTGGAGAGCAGCTAGGAGCTTGGGGATTGCACGGATTCGCCAAAGCCTTGGCGATTTCATCGTTTGATTCTTCTCTTACCCTCTCTTTATCATTCTATGGAGAATACTTGTGATTTTGGCATAACGATGAGTAGCTAATTTCTTTGTTAGGCTCTGTGGAGAGCCTAGGGTTATGACTTAGACTTATTTTCCGGATTTTGTTGATTGCTTCATGCGTTTGAACCAATTAATGTTTATTATTCTTCATCTTGTATTGTGAATCCGTGAGCTAAGGCTATTGACACGTGTTAGTGATGAATGGAATTACCATGTTAGATGAAGATGATGAACTAGTTGAATTCATAGCTTAATGTTACAAACTAATTGGTGAGAAATCATGATCTAGGCTTAATTCTTAGCAACAAGGGAGTCGCGAACCGGAGTTGTTAGTGAACTAGGTGGGTGCTCGACAGAGACTTAACCCGGTTACGAATAAGATCATGTTTTTATTCCCGAATCATTGAGACCGATAGGTGAGATGAATAGGAGTAGTCATGTGTGGGTAGATTCGGTTGAACTAGTTAGGTGAGTGAATCGGTGGACCGACAGGACCCGGTGAACGAAGTTGACTAGCCAGCTAGAACGTAACGGTAGATGGAGGTGGACCAACAGGACCCAAAGTAAACTGTTACGTAAAATTACATGAGATCGACAGAAGATTGTAAGTGCTATTACTCGGCATAATCAGTTAGTGCGTAACGTGTTTCAATACAAATTCCGGAACTGTCTAAAGACCCTAGGTGATTCATAGATCGCCTAGTTTTCTCCATACTTCGATTAAATTCTCTTAATTGAAAAATAAAAAAATATTGTCTCTACATTCATTTTATTTAGTAGCCTGTTTGTGGGCGACGAACATTCAAAATCAAACCACTTCTTACCGGTTACTTAGGTATCTTCTAATTAATTCTTAATTAGCTAATAATCGTCTATTTCCCTTGGGTTCGATATTCGGAGTCGTAAAATACTCCACTTACTACTTGACCGTGCACTTGCGTATACACGTAAGAAATCGTGTCAAGTTTTTGGCGCCGTTGCCGGGGAATTAAACGGTTTATTAGTTTAGTTAAAAATTAATTTAGGATACTTCTTTTAGTTTCTTTTTGTTACTATCTGTTTATCTCACGGGTGTGCTAGTGATATTTTCTCAGGTAGCAATGGAAGAAAGCCAAGGGCTAATTAGCCTCACAACGAAACAGTTGCAAGCCATGGTGGCTGAAGCTGTAGAGAAAGCATTGGCAGCATCATCTATACCGCGCCCGACCTCAATGCCATATAATCGATCAGGGAAAGCAATAATCCAGGCGTTTGAGGCGGATCTTAAAGGAAGGGAGCCAGCAATTGTGGTGCCACCAATTCAGGCAGAAACCTTCTGTCTCAATCTGGGCACAATTCAATTTGCTAAGGACCAGTGCACTTTTACTGGGACAGACGGGGAAGACCCACATGCATTCATTGGGAGATTTCAGAGCCACTGTGGGCTAATCCGTTATAGTGGGGTCACTTCTGAATCAATGAAACTGATGCTCTTCCCTCATTGCCTCAAGGGAGCTGCTATGGATTGGCTGGATTCATTGCCATCCAACTCAATCAAGACATGGGAAGACTGTGCCTCCCAGTTCATGAGTAAATTCTTTCCCATCTCACGCATGATTCAGCTGCAGAACGAGATTTGGTCATTCAGGCAAAAGCATGATGAATCACTTGTCAAAGCATGGCATCGCTTCAATTATTTGCTACGTAGATGTCCCAACCATGGTATTGACAAGCGACAGTTAATGCAGGTCTTCTATGATGCACTTGGAATGCTTGACAAAGAAAAGATTGATAGAGAAGCTGGGGGCAGTTTCTTGTTCAAATGTGATGTTGACGGTGCATATGAGTTGATGAGACGTGTGGTTGAGCAAGAGGAGAGCTGGGATTATGAGCACCAACAAAAAGAACCGATGAAGCATAGCTCAGTGGCATATAGCACGGTTCAGGTGAATGCGGTAGAGGTAGTGCATGAAGCAAATGTTTCAGAGATGCATCAGCAGCAGCCAGTACCACCATTAGAGTTGACCGATATGACAGGGATAATAAAGACGATGGCTCAGCACATGACAGACATGTCCACACAGGTCATCTCTATAGCAATTGCACTTCAAGTTGCTCAAGCAGAAATAAAAGATCTAAAGGAACAACTTGAACAAAGGGCATTGGGTAGCTTTGTTGACACATCAGAGGGACAGGCTCAAGCCATCACCACTCGATGTGGTATTTCACTTACAGATCCTCCATATCCGAGTCATGCCAGAGCAGAAGCCTCAAAGGCGAAGGAACATGAAGTCTTCGATTATGAGAAGACACCTGTCATGATCCCCCAATCAAAGGGCATGATTCACCAGGATGCAGAGAAATCTACCGAGGTACCACTTCCATCTTCTCCTTCTTCTTCAGAACTACCATTTCCATTACGTACTAGGAAGAAGAAGGATGATTCAGAAGAATACAGACGCTTTTTGAATGTCTTCTCCAAACTGCATATCAATATCCCATTGATTGAGGCACTTCAAAAGATGCCTAAGTATGCTCGATTTATTAAAGATGCGGTTCTTGGAAAGAAAGGGGTGGATGAATTTCAGAGAGTAAACTTAAATGAACAGGTTAGTTCATGTGTTTTGCATGGGTTACCTAAGAAAAAGAAGGATCCAGGTAGCTTTGTCATTGAGGCTACATTGGGTGATTCCTACACTGGAAGAGCTCTCTGTGATCTGGGAGCCAGCGTGAATTTGATGCCGTTGTCGGTATTCAAAAAGTTAGGTGTGGGGGAGCCCCCGAAAACCTGGATAACACTCCAATTTGCATACAAGTCATCCAATAAAGCATGTGGGATGGTTAAAGATGTGCTAGTGAGGGTCGGAAGTCTGATCATTCCGGCTGATTTTGTTATATTGGATATGCCAGTAGGTGATGTTCCGCTAATTCTGGGTAGGCCATTCTTGGCAACTGGTCGTACTCTCATTGACGTAGAGAATGGAGAACTAATTATGAGGGTACATGATGACATTGAGACTTTTCGCGTCTTTAAGCCGTCACCCCAGTGTTCATGGGAGTATCAGCCAGGGGTGCCATTTGCTGTACAAGTGAAGCGCCAAATCCCAGAGTTATCGCAAGGGGATCCACCTGACTACTGGGTAAGAAATAAGCCATCAGCGGTGCACGCACATGAAGCAGTGCTTCAAATCCAACACAGGAAAGCTAAGCTGGAAGCGGCACAATGTGCCAGACCACCCTCGTGAGGTGGCAGAGGTAACTGGGTCGGGCCGTCGACCGTAAATTACAAGCGCTTGTTGGGAGGCAACCTAACGTATTTTCATGCTTTAGTGTAGAGAGTGTGTTTTTAAATACTGTCGTGTGCGTTTTTAATACTGTTTTGTTATCTGAGGGGTGAGAGAGTGAGAATCTTATATTTGAATTGAGTCGTGCAGGCACACAGGTTGGAGACGCGGTCCGGACTCCCCTTCTTGATGCGTGCAAAGAGGAAACGCAGAAAAACCGAGAAAGCGACGTAACGATCACGGACTTTGAGGTCATAAATTCTGAGTTTACTCCAGAAAATTTGGAGTCACTTGTGCAAAATCAAAACGGGCGCGAGACGAGCTTTCCAACGCTATATTACACTCATGCATCGGAGTCCGGGGTAGCAAAAAAAAAAAAAAAAAAAAAAAAAAAAAGTATCTGAAGCTGGAGTCAGGGGTGTTCGTGAGAACACCCCTTTGTTCGCATGAACAGGAGGCCCCCAAAAAACCCACTGTTGGATATTAAGAACAACCAATTTTGTTCCTGTGAACAGGGGTAAAGTGGGAAATTCGTTGGTTTTCGAGGGTAAAAGAGATAAATTGGGGAATTATTTTCACATCATCGGGCTATACCAGTGTTCCTCTCCCTCTTGCGAACACAGACCACCCAATCTCTCTGCAAAAAACCTTTGAAACTCCGGCGACTTTTGTTCTCTTCCCGTCACGTCTCCGGCCAGCCCTTCACTCCGGCGACATATCTTTCTCATTCCGGCGAACCCAGCAGCAACCACTCCATCTCTCCCCGTCGGTTTCAAGCCCCACAAACCACCAACACCACCTTCCCAATTCTCCAGCGGTGTTGAGGTGGTTTTCAGGCCGTCTCTCAAGCCGGCGACTCCTCTCTCACTCCGGCGAACCCGAAGCAGAAACCACCACCGAAACCCACGACCACTGCCTCTCTCTCTCACCCTTTGCCCCAATGGCCGAATTGAACCCACCTCTGTATAATCCAATACCCGAACCTTCCTCTAATCAAATCAATCGAACCTAGACACCACAGCCCCCACTACCCACATCTCTCAACTCGTCATCTCCTTGACCTCTGACCAGAAACCCAGGCCATCTCTCTCCCCGACGGATTTCACGCCGCCCTCTGGGCCACCAACGAACGACCCCCTTCTCCTTCGTCCATGGCAAGTTGATCTGTTGCAGCTGGGTTTCTCTGCGGTTCCAGGTGGGTCACGGTGGTGATTGTGGCTGAGTTTTTGAACGGAGATTAGGTCTGAATTGGTTGTGGCGGTGGTGGTAATTGACAGTGATGGTGAATGGAGAATTTTTGGTCTGGTGGTGTATTGAAGGTGAAGGCTATGGTGATGGTTTTGGCATTGGAGGTGTATTGGTGGTGTTGTCGTGGAACTTGGTGATGGCAGGGGGTTTAGGTCGTAGGTAGGTACTGTGGAATTAATGGTTGAATGTTGTAGGTACTGGGTATTGTTGGTAATGGCTATGGGTTAATAATTGGAGTTGATGTTGTTAATTGAGGTTGAGTTATGGAGGTGTGAGTAGACAGGTTGGTGACTTTGGTGAATGAGGCCAGGTTGGGATTAAAGGGGTTGGAGATGGTGATGTCTTGTGGTGAGTTTAATTGGAGATAACAAGTTGTATGTTGGGTGGATTATGGGTTTGTGATGGTTTGGTTGATTAATGTAGTAATCTGGACCAGTTTATTAAACTGGTGGTGTTGGCCGTAAAGTCTATGTGGTGCTACTGACAGAAAAACATGATTCATCATAAGCTCTAAGTACAACCATATGATTAACAATGAAAACTTTAGAAGCGGCATGATGGATTAAAGATTGGAGGAATTGGACGAAGCAATCAACCCCGGTGTGCTACTTGCGCACTCGCCTGCAAGGGAACTCACATAACGAGTTCGGGGATTCTTCGTTCTCTTTTCGTCAGCAGCAAAAGGATCAATCGACCCCGGTGTGTTCCACACACTCGACCGCAAGGGAGCGTGCATTGTTCCGCACAATGTTAGCTTGGGGATTGTTCTCGCTATCTCAGTCAGCACCTATCGGATTTCGTCCCCGACCTTGTGTCGGTTGTGAGTATTCTTCTCTCTCTTTACTTACCGTTTAGGCACATCGTACTTGCTCTAGGGTTTTATTCCGACTACTTTGTCACGGTGCTTAGTCGCCGCTTGGATTAGCTGTTAGAATTCTAGGGAATTACTTGAGTACTTGCTTAATTTCGGTACACACAACTTGTCACGTGCACGTAGCTTGAATTATCTCTAAATTTATTGTAGCTACCTTCTTGTGCCGTGGCTTTGACTCCGAGTAGAATCACCGCTCCTCGCATTTGAATGCTGAGTCTTCTTGGTTAATCTCTAAATTCGTTGAGGACAACGAAGCGCTCAAGTGTGGGGGGGGGGGGGAGTTTTAGTCTTGACTAGCCAGTCAGTCTTTGCATCGCCATGTCTGCATATAGTTTGTTCGTGTCGTATTGTGTCTAATTTTGTAGTCCGTGTCGTGATATTGTGATGGTATATCGTATTGTGATTTGTTAGTCGTGTATATACTTGTTTGTGTTTGTGTTTAATATTGCACGTTTTCTTATTTGAGTCTACCTACCCTATCGAATGTCTTGTGTAGTTTCGTTCGTGTCGGCTTGCATTTGTGTAGGAATTATATGAAAAAAAATTCAAAAAAAAAATAATGAGAAAAGGGCAATCAAAAGAGGCTAAAGTTTGATAAATCGCGAGGTGTGAGGATTTTAGGTGTAGAGCATGATTTGCGACCGAGAGTGACAACATGAGTCCCCCCTAGTAGGTATAGAGAGACTTTCTTTACGGGAGTGCCTACCTATTTTTAACACTACGTGATTTTCAAAGTCAAAGTGTGTGCCTATTTTCTTACAAGAGCTGAGCTAGGTGTGAGCTAAACAAGCCGAACATCCATGTGTACGTCTTAGGTAGTCGCCAACCCGCCTCGTAGTGGCACACGAAACAGCTGTGCGAGGTCGTGTATTAGAGCACTCACTGCTTTTAGAACTCACCTTGTAGGACCATTAGACGCCCCGATTTGAACCTTGGATTCTTGCTAGCCTTCGGACCTAGGGTGACGATTCTTGGCCTTCATCACAAATTGATTAGAATCACCACTTTAGTGCGTCACGAGGGGGTTCGATGAGGGAGTGATTATACAATTCGTTGAGTTCGACATCTCGCTTGCACTTTATTGATTATCTACGATGGATGCGAGGGTGAGTGAGTAGGCTTGCGCACTTCGGTGTGGCGGTGTTCCATGCCACTACATCATGGACACAGTTGTGGAGAGCCGTGAGTGCGTGAATCTAATACGCACGGAATTGGGTTGGGAGAACTTAATTGGTGGATCGTGCTAGGTACCGGATTTAATTACTTTGGTGTAGGAGGATCGGTTGGATTAGGCACGAGATACATTCATCTTCGGGACTACTTGAGAAGGGATATGGTGACATTCTAGTGTGGGGGTGTCGACTTTTGACTCCGGACATTGAGTGTGAGCTTGCGACGACTCCACTCCCACACATTTACTTCATTGATATTGCGGCTTGGATTTGACATGGACTTTGATTGAGTTAGGAGAAGATGATATTTCTATGTGATATTCATTCATCGATTTACGTGTTTCCTTCTCCTAGCATATGTGATTGTTATTTGAAGACCACTCGGATATTATTGTTGGATTGTGATGGTATTTTGAGAGAATTGTGGAAAAAAAAGAAAGAAAGAAAAAAACAGAAATAAAGAAAATGAAAAAAAAATGAGAGAAAAAGAAAAAAGGAGAGATGAAATAAAGTTTGAGTTGGAATTGAATTGAAACGAGTGGTGGAGCTACTTTGACGACGATGGTTCACGTTTCATGCACGACAAACGACGATGGCCACGAAGATCACTAGTGTACCGGGGTTTGAGGGAATTGAGGGCCGGAGGTGGTGAGCTTCGGGTTTCGGTTTCTATCATCGTGGTGACGGTGTGTGAGATGTGGGGTTTGATGTGAGAATGTGACGCTTAGGACTTGATTTCGACGAGATTATCTTTATGTCCCTAAGCCTCATCATGTGAAAACCGTTAGCGGATTAGGAGCTCGGACCTTGGATGTGGCTTTGCCTAGCGTAGTCTCTTATTTCGTGGCACACGCGAAGAGGTAGCGTACTCTTGTACTTAGTAAAGTTAGGCTTTCTATACTAACTAGGGGAGAGTCTCGTTGTCGAGTTTAGTTTCAACTCATGCTTTGTTCCTAGGATTCTCATCACTTCATGATAATCGATTTAAGCCAATGGAGATTGCCCGATCTCAACCAAAAAGATAAAAAGTATGTTTTGTGTATATATGTGTTTGTGTAGGATCGAGTTGTAGTTTGCATTTGCATCATATTGTTGCATTGTCGAGTCTTGTGTCGTTTGCGTCTTGAGTCGGCTAGTAAATAGTGGTTTTACTCGGGACGAGCAAAAGGTAAGTGTGGGGGTATTTGATAACTCTCTTTTAGGAGTTATCTTTATACTTCCATATTACTTGTAATAGGCTTATTTCACATGATTTAAATGTTATATTTGCACAAATATGTGAATTTGACTATTTCTAAGCCTAAGAGTGAAAAGTTGTGTTTCTAGCTTATTTGTGCATGTTTTCTCTCATATTTGCTATGATAATTGCACGGGTTGTTTAGTGTTGTGTATCTCAGGTAAAATAGGTGCAATGGAGCTCATGATATGCTTGGATATGCTTGGAATGGAGCTAGATGAAGAGGAGAAAAGGAGATGCACAAACGAAGAAAAGTTGGAAAAGTCACACAGGACCAGCCTGCACTCTTTTCGATGCCCAGGAAAATCTACAAAGAATTTTGAAGCAAGGCTTGCGGCATTGGAAAGTAGACATCCGTAGCTTTCTAACGATATATGGTAGGCCCGAAGACGAGTCCGTATGAGGGAGATACAGCCCGCGCAAAATCAGCAAATAATTCTGTCCGGGAATTACAAAGTAGAGGGGCTGAAGTGCAATTTCGACCAAATAACATAAAAAATCGTGCCCATCTGGTAAAAAACGGGCAGAGACGACCTAATAGAAGATTATTCACGTACGGGAGCCATTGGAGAGCAGCTAGGAGCTTGGGGATTGCACGGATTCGCCAAAGCCTTGGCGATTTCATCGTTTGATTCTTCTCTTACCCTCTCTTTATCATTCTATGGAGAATACTTGTGATTTTGGCATAACGATGAGTAGCTAATTTCTTTGTTAGGCTCTATGGAGAGCCTAGGGTTATGACTTAGACTTATTTTCCGGATTTTGTTGATTGCTTCATGCGTTTGAACCAATTAATGTTTATTATTCTTCATCTTGTATTGTGAATCCGTGAGCTAAGGCTATTGACACGTGTTAGTGATGAATGGAATTACCATGTTAGATGAAGATGATGAACTAGTTGAATTCATAGCTTAATGTGACAAACTAATTGGTGAGAAATCATGATCTAGGCTTAATTCTTAGCAACAAGGGAGTCGCGAACCGGAGTTGTTAGTGAACTAGGTGGGTGCTCGACAGAGACTTAACCCGGTTACGAATAAGATCATGTTTTTATTCCCGAATCATTGAGACCGATAGGTGAGATGAATAGGAGTAGTCATGTGTGGTTAGATTCGGTTGAACTAGTTAGGTGAGTGAATCGGTGGACCGACAGGACCCGGTGAACGAAGTTGACTAGCCAGCTAGAACGTAACGGTAGATGGAGGTGGACCAACAGGACCCAAAGTAAACTGTTACGTAAAATTACATGAGATCGACAGAAGATTGTAAGTGCTATTACTCGGCATAATCAGTTAGTGCGTAACGTGTTTCAATACAAATTCCGGAACTGTCTAAAGACCCTAGGTGATTCATAGATCGCCTAGTTTTCTCCATACTTCGATTAAATTCTCTTAATTGAAAAATAAAAAAATATTGTCTCTACATTCATTTTATTTAGTAGCCTGTTTGTGGGCGACGAACATTCAAAATCAAACCACTTCTTACCGGTTACTTAGGTATCTTCTAATTAATTCTTAATTAGCTAATAATCGTCTATTTCCCTTGGGTTCGATATTCGGAGTCGTAAAATACTCCACTTACTACTTGACCATGCACTTGCGTATACACGTAAGAAATCGTGTCATTCACCGAAAAATACGCACTTGAACATGTCAGCAATTGCTTGACGATGTTGAGGTGTTGGCATTTGAGTATTGTGTTCTTGCAGTATAGTTTCCATCTCTGCAACATTCAAAAGATAAAACACATAAATAAATGTGTTAATTGTTGAAGCCGCCCATATAAGACATCCATGAAAATGTCATTATTATTACACATCACTTACTACTACTATATGAACTATATGCTTTGATTGAATGTTATATGAGATATTATTAAGTACTAAATTATAAGGACGATATAAGCATAGTTGTCAGAAAGCCGAGGCGACAGACTCTAAGCGTAATGTGTTATTTTAAAATGTTGTCTTTCACGACACATTATCTTTTTTGTATATTTGAAACAAAAGCCACCAGTAGCAAAAGGTAGCAAATGACGGCCGCCCGGGCAAAAGGCAGTTACCGGTGCAATGATCACCGCCAGTTTTCGATAACAACCACGTACACGTAAAATGAAATAATAATAATAAAAACAATCGTAGCAAAGCAGAAGACAGCAAACTGAAAAAAGTGGTTTTCACCTTGCATGCATCTGATCTGCTGAAATACAGATACATGTTGTTGAAAATATGATGAAATTTATTTAATGTTGTGAATCAAAACTATACTACTAAAGGTTTGCAAGATAAAAAAGAGTTAATCATAGTAATATGAACATCATCATAACAAAGATCGAGCTTCTTAACTGAAGCAGTAATTGATAACCAAAATAGAACCATGCATTGAGGTGGATCGGTCCCCCTCTTTTAAGATCTGAACTTGGTAAATTGGTTCATTTTCATGATTAAATAAATCATACCCATCAATACAGAGTAGATTCATTCACATGCATTGATTGATGAGAAGGAAATGTGGCAGAGCTCTACCATCGTATTACATCAGCGAATTCAAACATGGACATCAATTCGGTAAAACAACAACAACAACAACAACAACAACAACAAAAGTTTATGTTCTTTTTTTGGTTCGATAACTCGATTGTTACAGATGTGCAAAGAGATCCACGTAGAGAAGAATAAGAAGAGAGAGTACCTCGCTGGGGTTGAAACGGAAGAGTGAGCCTCCACTACTTTTAGGTGATCTTCCCATCAGTATTCATCAGGTGGTGGCCGGAAAAAATAACTCATCAATGAGCTGGTGGCCAGAAGAGAAGTAGAACGCAGGGGAAGTGAAATGCGGCTCCTGTCAACTTATACAGTATGCTTTAAGTTCATGGTCCCACGTTGAAAAATAACTGAAAAAACCCTTATTATCATCCGTTCTACAAATTTACTACTATACCCCCTTAAGGTGTTACTCATTTACAACATGCCCCCTTTAGATTACCCATTTACTTTCTTCGCATAAAAAGAGCGAGTGAGTGGGAAACTGATTTTGAAAAATAATAACTGTCTTTGCTGTTTACAGTTTTAGATTTGTTTCTGTTTGCATAAAATAGGTAATCCGGAAATATAGTTTTAGAAGTAGGTCTCCAATTTTTAGACAAATAATCAACCCTAATCCAAACATCTTAAAATAAAGAAACTTACCAAAAACTCACTTAATTAACTGTCCAAACAGCCCCATTGATTAGCATATTAGCCCAAATAAGTTTAAAGGCCTAGTACCCACTTTTTTTAAGAGAAAAAAAAAGTTTCCCACTCACTCACTCCTCTTTGCGATTAAAGTGAATGGGTAAACTAAGGGGCATGTTGTAAATGAGTAACATCATTCGGGGGCATAGTAGTAAATTTTTAGAACGGAAGATAACAAGGGTTTTTTCAGTTATTTTTCAACGTGGGACCCTGGACTCAAAGCATATACTACCTCTGTTTCGCCTGTTTCAGCCTACTTTACTTTTTGACTATTCACTGGCTTACTTTCATCCGGTGATTTGATTAGCAAAACGAATCAAGAATTTAGTAATCTTTGCATGGTGTTATAGAGGAAAGTTTATTCTAAAATACCATAAAAAAATTGTTAGAAAATTACATCGTTTTGGTACCCAAATCACCAAGTCAAAGTGACTCAGTTACGGGTTAAAAAGTCAAACGCAGACGAAACAGACGAAACGGAGGTAGTATATAAGTTGTTGTTGAGACAGGAGCCGCATTTCTCTCTCTACCCCTGCGTTCTACTTCTCTTCCGGCCACCAGCTCATCGATCAGCTACTTTTTCCGGCGACCACCTGACGGAAACTGATGGGAAAACCACCTAAGAGTAATGGAGGCTCACTCTTCCGTTTCAGCCCCAGTGAGGTACTCTCTCTATCTCTTCTTCTTCTTCTCCTACATGGATCTCTTTGCCCATCTGTAACAATCCAACTATCGAACCCAAAAAAAAAACAATACACTTGTTGTTGTTTTACCGATTTGATGTCCATGTTTGAATTCACCGTAGAGCTTTGCCACATTTCCCTCTCATCAATCGATGCATGTGAATGAATCTACTCTGTATTGATGGGTATGATTTATTTAATCATGAAAATGAACCAATTTACCAGGTTCAGATCTTAAAAGAGGAGGATCAATCCACCTCAATGCATGGTTCTATTTTGGTTATCAATTACTACTTCAGTTAAGAAGCTCGATCTTTGTTATGATGATGTTGATAGTGCTATGATCAACTCTGTTTTATCTTGCAAACCTTTAGTAGTATAGTTTTGATTCACAACATTAAAAAATATTCATCATATTTTCAACAACATATATCTCTATTTCAGTAGATCAGATGCATGCAAGGTGAAAACCACTTTTTTAGTTTGCTGTCTTCTGCTTTGCTACGATTAGGTTTTTCTTTTTTATTTATTTCAGTTTACGTGTATGTGGTTGTTACCGAAAACTGGCGGTAATCATTGCACCGGCAACTGCCTTTTGCCCGAGCGGCCGTCATTTGCTACCTTGTGCTACTGGTGACTTTTGTTTGAAATAAAAAAAAGATAACGTGTTGTGAAAGACAAAATTTTAAAATAATACCTTTCGCTTAGAGTCTGTTGCCTAGGCTTTCTGACAACAATGCTTGCAGCGTCCCTATAATTTAGTACTTAATAATGTCTCATAAAACATTCAATCTAAGCATATGGTTCATATAATAGTAGTAAGTGACGTGTAATAATAATGACATTTTCATGGATGTCTTAAATGGGCGACTTCAACAATTAATTCGACTTTTTATGTGTTTTATCTTTCTAAGGTTGCAGTGATGGAAACTATACTGCAAGAACACAATCCTCAAATGCCAACACCTCAATTTCGTCAAGCAATTGCTGACATGTTCAAGTGCGTATTTTTCGGTGAAGGAGTTCCAACATTCTAATTCTTGGAGTGTATTAAGGGTCCATATATCACCCTAAATTGTGTAAATTTTCACAAAATAACAGCATACTTAGTCTGTTTCTTGTCTTTCTTACAATGTTGAATTTTTTATCCGCAAACCATATCACCTTGATCCGGTGATTTGGATAGCAAAACGATGCAATTTTTTTTTATAATTATTCATGGTATTGTAGAGTAAAGTTTACTTTACACACCATAAAAAATTATCAAAAAAATCATCGGGTCGAAATTAAACTAGTAAGAAAGAGAAGAATTAACAAAAACTTAGAGCATGTTTGGTATCCGTTTAAAAACAGAAAAACAGTGAAAAAAAACATGCTAGAAAAACACGTTTAAAAACAAAATCAGTAAACTCTTTGGTATGTGTTTAAAAACACTGTTTTTAATCAAAAACACATTTTGCAACACCATTAAATGTAAGTGTTAATTTACTCTAACATCATTTTTTTACATACATTAAAAACATATAATTGTCATTTTATGCAGTTATCAAAAGAATAAATGTGTTTAACCACCATAAGTAAGAAAAAGCAACAAAAAAACACCAAATTGGTGTTTCTAGAAACAACTTGTTTTTTCACTGTTTTTGTTTTTAAAGACTGCAAAAATAGTGTCTCCCAAACATGTTTTTGACAAACAGTCTGTTTTTAATCAAAGTTGATTAAAAACAGACTTCCCAAACATGCACTTAAACTAGAAAAAATGAGAACAAACAGAGAAAGATGAACCAATGGAGACATGATACCCTTTTTAAGTAAAACCTCATAGTGAATTTGGGACTATCACTGGCAATTTGCACAACATTGAGTGGAATAATCATTTTTTGGGGAAAACATCGTGCAGCGAATTCAAGAAGTGAAGATACTTTACTTGATGCCACCAGCACAACCAGTACAGGATTTGGCACTTGCGTCACATTTTTTGCGGCAGTAAAATCCTCTGTGGGTAATAGTTGTACTCGTACATGCTTTTGTCCTAGTAATAGCAAACTTCCTATTCTGAAACCAATTCCTCACTCGAAGAACAAAAAATGTACAATTAAGAACCTTCATTGATGAAAGTTCCAAAATCATCAAGACAAGAAAAGGGTGCTCAACTTGTTTCGCCTAAACTTTAACTTCCCCAACCGTTCTGGTTTAAGGCTATACTAGGCGATACCCCGCGCTAAAGTACGGGGCTTTGTACCATATATTGTATTATAATTTAGACATCATAATAACCTAATAATTAAACTTCAACTAATACAAATAATGCATAAAATGAACTTTATTTCAAATCAAATGAAAATTTATAGAGCTCTATACTTTTATGTTTGTTACATCTCCATTATAATGTCACGAAGCCGACATTCTTCCTTTGGAATGGAAAATTGGTCCAGATGTTTTACATTTTTCTTCTTTTATTTGAAGATATAAAATTTTAATGAATGTTGTAGTAATCTTATTTGAAATAATAAAAAAAGTCTCTACACATTCAAATTTGTGTCGACTTCTTCTAATACAAACGTCTTTTTTAAATGCAGTATGTGTTCATCATTTTTTTAAAACATAATTGAAATTGTTTCGTCATTTGACTTAGCAATTTGTTATAATAGTGAGATTTGATAAACAAATTGGTTCAAGAAGATTCTAATAATATTTGTTATAATAAGCAGACCTATATTATTTATATTTATTGCCCTTGTTATAAATATTCACTTCATAAGATCTAGCAACCTTAAGAGAATTTTCTAACATAAAATAAAGAAGGATAAAAAATGAGGAAATTAGGATGGAGCAATTAGTGAGGCAAATCTCTAAAAAACAACATACGATTTCATTTAAATACATGTAGATGAACAAATGCATGCAACATATGTTTTTAAGAATATCAATTCTTACAATTTTATTTTCGTAAACATTTAATTGAAATATGAGATCATAAATTATTTTTTAAAGTTTCAACAATATAATATACATCAACCAAACATTCACTGAAGAATAATTATTTTTAAATGATAATAAAAAATTAATACTAAAGTTCCTATACCTATAATCTTTTTCCATTAATTATGTTATTATCATATATATATATTTATATATATATATATATATTGTACTAATATTTAAAACATATTAATATTAAATTCAAAAAAATAATTTATATTATTATATAGAATGAAGTTATCATTTTTATATTCCACTGAAGAATAATCATTTTTAAATGATAATAAAAAATTACTACTAAAGTTCCTATACCTATAATCTTTTTCAATTAATTATGTTATTATCATAAATATATTTTGTACTAATATTTAAAACATATTAATATTCAATTCATAAAAATAATTTATATTATTACATAGAATGAAGTTATCATTTTTATATTCCGACAGATGTGTTCAATTCATTTTTATATTCCGACAGATGTGTTATGTTAAAAAAATTATAAAGTAATTTATACTTTAAATGATTTATGAATTTATTATGCTACTACCATATGTATTTTGCACTAATATGTAAAATATATTTATATTTAGATCATAAAAACAATCATGATTATTCAATGCTAATTTATCATTATAATATTAAAATGAGTATTGATTGCTCATGAGTTACAAACTAAAATAGTAACCTTCGAGTCATAATGACAAAACAATAGATAATTACATGTCGATTTCTCATTGGTTGATTATGAGAAAATAGACATGTAGGATTACACATGTCATATTAATATTGCTTAAATCATGACAAAAGTTCAAACGTGGTTTCACCTGGGGACTTTTCTGCTTTTATATTATATATAAGATAAGAAGAGTTACCAAACACAACAATAACAAGATCAAAAAATCGAAACATAACTGAATTCGTAAACTGTACAAGAATTAGAATTCTGGAACTCCTTCATCAAAAATACGCACTGGAACATGTTAGCAAGTGCTTGAAGAACTTCAGGTTTAATTTATTCTAAAGCTATTGTGTTTCAAGCTGCTAGACATGGTATTGGAAATGACCTCAACACCCTGACTTATTAAAATAGACCGTTCTGGTTTAAGGCTTCCTGTTGATTTTAGAAGAAAACCTCTAAGTTATCCAACATTACCAACTCATTTTAGAGTGGCTAACCTTTTTACTCCAGATTTTATATGGAACCATGATTTAATTAAAACTCACTTTTCAGAAGATGAAGATTATTTAATCATGAACATCCCTTTGATAAATCCGAATCAAAATGATTTTCGGGTTTGGACTCAAAAAACTAATGGCAAATATACAGTCAAATCAGCCTATCATGCAGTTTATTCAATTCTTACCCGAATCAGTGCATAACTCAAAACTGCAGTGAAAACCAAAATACTTTTTGGAATAATATTTGGTCTACTATGGTGCCAAGTAAAATAAAGATATTTTGGCGCCTTCTAGATAATTGTATTCCAACTAAAATGAGACTCAGATAAAAGGGGACCGATTTACCTACCAAGAGTTCTTATTGCTCCTCTGGTGTTGAAACCACGCCTCATCTTTACCTTGATTGTAAGAGAACCCGGGGAATCCTTCATTCTTCTCTGCAAGATGTGCAAATAAAAAATAATGGTTTACCTTTCACAATCTAAATAAGAGAGTTTTTCAATAATCTTAATAAGGATAAGAGAGATCTTTTACTACATGTACTGTGGCTGATTTGGATTTCTAGAAATAGAAAGTTATTTGATTGTGCAAAAAAGAAAGAAGAAGATTTGGTTTTGGAAGCAATCTCACCGAGAGAGGAGTCAAGCACTTGTTTGTTTGGAAAAATGTGCATGCAGGTATCCAAACGCCTCAATCCAGTCGGTGGGTTCCTCCCCCTCCGGGTTAATCTGAAATTGAACACCAATGTTGCCATCTATCATCCCTTTCATAGATCTGGAGCAGGAGTTGTAATCCGAAACTATGGTGCTCATTTCCCATACCGTTCACTTCAAATCCGTGGTGGCGGAAGCCATCGCACTTCCAGAAACAACGAAGAGAGCCTACGATAGAGAATTTCAAACTTCATCACTGAATCAGACTTACAGACTCTGGTTCACAAGATCGGTAGAAGAATGTTAGAGGAGAAGGCGGCTTAGAAGAGGATAGACTCTTCACAGAATGTGGAAAATTAGTCCGCCTATCAAGATGTAAACCTAGCTATCGTGGAAAGTACGAAAATACCCTCGCGCGTAGTTTAGCGCCCATGGGCCTGAATGCTACTCATTATATGTATTGGGCTATAGTGTCTCCATCTATTGTATTTGATTCAAGGCCTCTATCAATTAAGAAATTAATAAATATTTTCTTTGCAAAAAAAAAATGATGACGAAGAATACAGGGGCATCTCTCTCGATCCATCCCTCTCTCCCTCAACCTTCTTGTTCTTCTTCTCAAAACCCACCAGCAAGTTCCTCCCAACCATCGATCAACACCAATACCAACAGATTGTGCCTTGTTGGTGTGGGGTCCACCTCATTGGTGGACTCGCCACACTAGATAACTTCTCATGAGATAACTAATAAAAAAAAAGAAAAAAAAAGGTTTGAATTAGATGCTGGGTTGCTTCCAGGTTGTTACCCGTGGGTTTTATTCACACTTGTGTGTGTGGTTAATGAATAGGCTACTTGGCCCAATCATGGTGTGTTTCATGGGTTTTGTCTCACCAATGGGTGAGTGTTATGGGCTGTCACATAGCAAAAAGAAGTAGAGTAGTCTGATAGTGAAAAATAGAGAGAACGTATTTGCTTCGGGAGAAGGCAGAGACCAGAGGCTATTTCTGGGTTTTCTTGAAGGTCCGACCACCAACTTCGCCGGAGAGTTCAACGGTGAAAGTTGGTCCGTTTCGTCTCAGATTTCGGGGGATTGATCCTTGCAACGTGCTCTTTCAATTCAACGGTTCGGATTTCCTTCTCCTCCTCTCTTTGTGTTATCCCCAATTGTTAGTAGAGTAGGGTTTCTACTTTGTTTATTCAGCTAGTTGGTGTTGGTGGGGGTTGTTGATCCCAAGATAGTTAATTTCTTGGATGTGATTATACTCTTGTGGTACTAGAGTGGTGTATCCTACTATTGTTGATTATAGTGGAAGCTTTGAGTCGAGAGTGGCTCCGTGATTTTTCCCGATTTCGGGTTTTCCACGTTAAAAATTGTCTTGTCTCGTTTTTGTCTTATTGTCTACTTGCAATTGTGGTGCTCTCCATTTAGTTGCATATTCGTGGGGAAATTTTGAATCTTTGGGTTACATGATTCCGCTACGACTTGGTTGATTTAGTCATGTTTTGAGCCCGGATTCCCCAACAAGTGGTATCAGAGCCTGGTTGATTGTTGTTGGCTCGGGTTGTGTTGACTAAAATGGATGAGCATAGTGTTGGTGGCACGATGATAAAATTGACTTCGTCAAATTATTCAATTTGGAAGCTAAGGATGGAGGATTTTTTATTCTGTAAAGATTTGTATGATCCTGTCGAAGGTGATGCTTCGAAGCCGGCCACTATGACAGACAAAGCATGGGACACATTGCATAGGAAGACTCTGGCCACTATCAGACAGTGGATTGACCAAAGCGTTTTTCACAACGTCGCCAAAGAGACAAGAGCAGATGTTTTGTGGAAAAAGCTAGAGTCTTTGTATGAGAGGCAGACAGCTCAGAACAAGATGCACCTCATGAAACGGCTTGTGAATTTGAGGTACAGAGATGGCCAGAGTGTGTCTGAGCATATGAGCAGGTTTCAGGAGCTCATGAATCAGCTGACGGCGATGCGGATTGTATTTGATGATGAGATTCAGGCATTGTTTCTCCTCAGTAGCTTGCCTGATAGTTGGGAAAATTTGACAGTGGCTCTCAGCAATTCAGCTCCGGATGGAAAGTTGACTAATGACATGGTCAAGGATAGCTTGTTGAATGAAGAAGCTTGACGGTCCGAGTCAGGCATGAACTCGGAGGCTGAGGCACTGGTTTCATAAAAGAAACAGGATAGGGGGAGAAGTCACAGCAGGGGTCCTAAGAAAAACATGAACAACTCGAGAGGCAGTCGAGTGATTGGAAGAAAAGTGTGAAATGCTGCCATTGTGGAGGTATGGGACATATGAAGAAAGAGTGCAGGAAACTGAAGAACAAGGGACATAATGGGTCAGACAACAAGAATGAGAAGACAGTTGCTACAACGACTAAGGATGATACTCTCATTGTCTATGAGGAGAATGTTGTGAGTATAGCTTGTCAAAGCAGCAGCTGGGTTATTGACAGCGGGGCTTCCATTCATGTTACCTCCAGGAGGGAGTTCTTCTCATCTTACAGACCAGGTGACTATGGTGTTGTGAAGATGGGGAATGACGGTGTGTCAAAGATCATTGGCATTGGAGATGTTTTCTTGGAGGCTAACACTGGAAGCAAGCTTGTTCTTAGAGATGTCAGACATGTTCCAGATATTCGGCTGAATTTGATTTCTACAGGGAAGCTTGATGAAGACGGGTATAGCAATCATTTCGGTGATGGGAAATGGAGACTTACTCGGGGCTCGCTGGTTGTTGCTAGAGGGATGAAGGAGTGCTCACTGTATGTGATGCATGCGAAGCTTACCAGTCCAGTGGTAAATGCAGTTGATGATTCCTCTACAGAGTTGTGGCACAAGAGGCTGGGTCACATAAGTCAGAAAGGACTGGATGTCCTAACCAAGCGAGAGCAGCTCCCTGGTATTAAAGGTAATCCTTTGAAGCATTGTACTCATTGCTTGGCTGGAAAGCAACACAGATTGAGTTTTCAGCATTCTTATGGTTCTAGAAAGTCTGCTATTCTAGAACTAGTACATTCTGATGTTTGTGGACCCATGAAGACAAGAACACTTAGTGGTGCGAGATACTTTGTCACTTTCATTGATGATCATTCAAGAAAAGTGTCGGGCATACACTATTCGGAGTAAGGAACAAGTGGCTGATGTGTTTAAGGAGTTTCATGCTAGTGTTGAGAGGGAATTTGGAAAGCCATTGAAGTGCATCAGGACTGACAATGGCGGTGAGTACAAGGGCTCCTTTCACTGGTATTGCAGGAACCATGGGATTAAGCATCAGAGGAAACCTCCCAAGACCCCACAGCATAATGGTGTAGCAGAAAGGATGAACGGGACCATGATTGAGAAGATCAAATGTATTTTGTCACAGGCAAAGCTGCCAAGAACCTTTTGGGGTGAGGCGATGAGAATAGCTGTGGATTTGATAAATCTCTCTCCTTCAGTTCCTTTGGAGACAGATATACCTGACAGAGTTTGGACAGGTAAAGATGTGTCTTACGATCACTTGAGAGTGTTCGGGTGTCGGGCATTTGTACATGTCCCGAAAGATGAGAGATCGAAACTTTATGAAAAATCCAAGCAGTGTATCTTTCTGGGTTATGGCCATGAAGAGTTTGGATACCGGTTATGGGATCCAATTACCAAGAAGATTGTCAGGAGCCGAGATGTGGTATTTCTCGAAGATCAGACTATTGAGGACATTGATAGATGTGATAAGCCTCAGGCTGATGGTGATGATTTGGTGGACATGAGTCCAGATCCTACTCCAGCTGAGCATGGTGATGAGATAGTGCAGGATGATCAGGGTGATGCAGGTGATGTTGATCAACCTCCAGTTGATGATCAGGCAGATGCACAGGATGAGGAGGTACCTCTAGAGCCACCAGCTCCAGCTGTTACAGAGTTGAGGAGATGTAGCAGAGATCGGCAACCCTATCGGAAGTATTCTCCGTCTGAGTATGTGACACTCACAGATGAGGGGGAGCCAAAGAGCTATGATGAGGCCATGACAGTTGACAAGAAAGATAAATGGCTAAAAGCCATGGAATCTGAGATGCGGTCCTTACATGAGAACAACACCTATGAGTTGGTGGAGTTGCCTAAGGGTAAGAGAGCACTCAAGAACAGATGGGTCTACAGGTTGAAGTCAGAGAACTCAGAACCAAGGTACAAAGCAAGATTGGTCGTGAAAGGGTTCAGGCAGAAGAAAGGAGTAGACAACAAGGATATATTCTCACCGGTGGTGAAGATGTCGTCTATTCGGGTTGTTCTAGGTATAGCTGCCAGCAGAGACTGGGAGATTGAGCAGCTTGATGTCAAGACTGCGTTCCTCCATGGTGATTTGGAGGAGGAGATCTACATGGAACAGCCGGAGGGTTTCAGATTTCAGGGAAAGGAGAGTCTGGTGTGCAAGCTGAAGAAGAGTCTGTATGGCTTGAAGCAGTCACCACGACAATGGTATAGGAAGTTTGACTCATTCATGGGGGAGCATGGATAGAAGAAGACAACTTCAAATCATTGTGTGTTTGTGAAGAATTTCTCTGATGGTGATTCGATCATTCTTCTTCTGTATGTCGATGACATGTTGATCGTTGGTCGTGATGCCAGCAAGATTGCGAGATTGAAGAAGGAGTTAGGATTTGGGGTCCGCGGAGCAAATTCTGGGTATGAGAATTTCGCGAGACCGGAACGCCAAGAGGCTTTGGTTATCTCAAGAGACCTACATTGAGAAGGTCCTGAAGAGGTTCAATATGGATCAGGTGAAGCCAGTTAGTACACCTCTTGCTGGTCATTTCAAGTTGAGTTCAAAGCAGAGTCCCAGGACAGAAGTAGAGAAGGAAGACATGATGGCGGTTCCGTATGCTTCAGCAGTGGGTAGTTTGATGTACGCCATGGTGTGTACGAGACCGGACATAGCTCATGCGGTTGGCGTCGTCAGCCGGTTTCTCTCCAATCCTGGTAGAGAGCAGTGGTCTGCGGTCAAGTGGATATTCAGATATCTCAGGGGTACTTCTCAGTTGTGTATATGCTTTGGTAATGGTGATCCTACTCTTGTTAGTTTCACGGATGCTGACATGGCTGGGGATATTGATTCGAGAGTCTGGGTATCTGAACACTTTTGCAGGGGGAGCAGTGTCGTGGCAGTCTAGGTTGCAGAAATGCGTTGCATTGTCTACAACTGAGGCTGAGTTTATTGCAGCTACTGAGGGTTGCAAGGAGTTGCTTTGGATGAAGGCTGGGTTTGAAGCAGGAGAAGTATACTTTGTATTGTGACAGTCAGAGTGCGATCCATCTCAGCAAGAACTCGAGTTTTCACTCGAGATCCAAGCACATTAATGTGAGGTACCATTGGATACGGGATGTGTTGGATGGGAAGTCGGTTGAACTTGTCTAGATTCATACCGACGACAATGGTGCTGATATGATGACGAAGTTCGTACCAGTCGCGAAGCTTGAAGTGTGTAGAAGCCTCGCGGGTATGGAGTCCTCCATATGAGGTGGAGGGGGAGAATGTTGGTGTGGGTCCACCTCATTGGTGGACTCGCCACACTAGATAACTTCTCATGAGATAACTAATAAAAAAAAAAAAAAGAAAAAAAATGTTTGAATTAGATGCTGGGTTGCTTCCAGGTTGTTACCCGTGGGTTTTATTCACACTTGTGTGTGTGGTTAATGAATAGGCCACTTGGCCCAATCATGGTGTGTTTCATGGGTTTTGTCTCACCAATGGGTGAGTGTTATGGGCTGTCACATAGCAAAAAGAAGTAGTGTGGTCTGATAGTGAAAAATAGAGAGAACGTATTTGCTTCGGGAGAAGGCAGAGACCAGAGGCTATTTCTGGGTTTTCTTGAAGGTCCGACCAGCAACTTCGCCGGAGAGTTCAACGGTGAAAGTTGGTCCGTTTCGTCTCAGATTTCGGGGGATTGATCCTTGCAACGTGCTCTTTCAATCTAACGGTTCGGATTTCCTTCTCCTCCTCTCTTTGTGTTATCCCCAATGGTTAGTAAAGTAGGGTTTCTACTTTGCCTGTTCACCTAATTGGTGTTGGTGGGGGTTGTTGATCCCAAGATAGTTAATTTCTTGGATGTGATTATACTCTAGTGGTACTAGAGTGGTGTATCCTACTATTGTTGATTATAGTGGAAACTTTGAGTCGAGAGTGGCTCCGTGGTTTTCCCGATTTCGGGTTTTCCACGTTAAAAATTGTCTTGTCTCGTTTTTAGCTTATTGTCTACTTGCAATTGTGGTGCTCTCCGTATAGTTGCATATTCGTGGGGAAATTTTGAATCTTTGAATTACTTGCTTCCGCTACGACTTGGTTGATTTAGTCGTGTTTTGAGCCCGGATTCCCCAACATGCCTCACCCACTCGTCGTCCCTCATCCTATTCCACCGATAGTGAACAGAGAAATCATATTCCCCAATGAAACCCACCAGCAACATCACCACCAACCCACCTCACGCACTCTCTCAGACCCAAAACACAAACTGAACAGAGAAACACTAAAATCCCCCATTAATATATGGGGGTGTGAGTTTGTGATAGAGTAGCAATGATGCAGGGTTTCGAAATGGGGTTTACAATGTTGCATATTTCTTCACATTTCTCCGCCAGACACACACCGAGAGAATTCGCAAAATCATAATCTAAAACTAGTTCAGTTGTGACGTGAGATGAAATTGGCTTCGACACTTGGTTTTATTTGCTGGAATCAGAGAGATGAAAGCAATTGCGATGGAAGAGGTTTATATTAGCAGTTATGTAAGTATAGAAAAGTATAGGGATTTATATGTAAATATCATTCTTGTATATTGATATATACCAAAATAGTACATTGGGTCCACGGAAGGACTTTCACACGATCTTACATGGTATCATAGCCTAATGCTCCTTCATCGTACTATTCACCCGCGACTGTGCCTCCAGCAAAGGTAGCAAAAAATCACTAGTAATACAAGGTAACAGAAGACGGTCGTTGGGGGCAGTTATCACCACCATTCCCCCGTAACAACTACGCTTGCAAGATTGGGAAAAACAGTAATAACAATGCATAAGAATAAAAAGCAGTAAACTGAAATAGTGGTTTTCACCTGGCATGCATCTAAAATATAGATCCAGTTGAACACATGATGAAATTTGATATTAGAATATGCCTTGAATCAGCCAGCAAATACCGGAGAGAAAAAGAGACATTCTGAACTTGCATGAGTTGCAGCAGGAACTCCCAGAAGTTGCACCAACAACTCACACGAGTTACCGCAGCAACTCGTACGAGTTGCGTCGGGGTCCAGGGGCAGCTGGTCTTCAAGGGCTGGTAGAAATTAGGGTTTGATCATCTGTCTTGGGCTGCAAGATTTTTGCCTATTTATTATGTTATTCGTTTAACTAGTGTGGTGTGAGTGTATCAGTATTAGTATCATAGAGCAAAATTTGTAATCCGTTCATGGTTTCACCCTCAGTAGTAAACATCCATTTATGTGTCATGGACGTAGCTAACGTGATCGTTAGTGAATCACGTTAATTTTTTCATTTATCATTCCCGATTTCAATCTCCCGCTGTAACATTTATTTATCTTGTGTATCAAAATTACTCCTAACGTTGCAAGATAAAAAAGAGTCATCATAATTCATAGCAGTGATCATCGTCATAACAATAGCTTCTTAACTTAACTGAATTAGTAAATAATAAAAAAAAAAAAAGAACAATGCAATGAGGTGGATTGATCCTCCTCTCCAAAAGATCTTAACTTGGTGCATTTTCATTTTTAAATCATACCCATCAATGCAGAGATTCACTGACATACATTGATTAAAGAGTTTGTTGTAACATAACTCCTATTTCAGAGCTCTATTACCAGTTTGTTATAACGTGGGGGTATTCGAGCAAGAACGACGAAAGCAAAACAAGAACGAGACAGATATTTAACGTGGTTCACTAACGAATTCGTAACGAACCCGCTAGCTAATCCACGATCAGAACCAAATATTTTATTGAGAAGAGAACCCGATTACAATGCACGCCGTGGCCGTTGCGGCCGCGGCGGCCACCCTATCACCACACCAGACACACACACTCACAAAAGCTCTCAAGCACACTCGCCCCTCTATGTGTATGTATTTGGTGTAAAGTGTAAACCATGTGTCTTTAACTGTTTATAACCCATGCTTGTGGCGGTGCATTACCACAAAACCAAGGCAACAAAGACAAACAACCGCCCCCAACAAAGTAGGCAACTTTTGACTAAATTATTCTTCCTAGTTTATTTATTACTTCTTGTCATGGACCCAAAATATTACCATATGATTTCAAGTCAACCTTAACAGAGGCTATAGAAGAAAAATTGATAAGAGGCAAAGGGGTGAAAGCTCTACCACCGTATCTCATCAACGAATCCAAACATGGCACAATTAAACATCAATCGGTGAAACAACGATAGAAACAGCAACAACAAAAGTTATGTTTCTTTTTGTTCGATAATTCATTGTTACGGATGGACAAAGATGAACCTAGGAGAAGAAAAAGAGAGAACCTCGGTGGGGTTGAAACGGAAGAGCTAGCGACCCTCCCTTTTTAGGGGGTCTTCCCATCACTTTTCCGCAGCTGGTGGCTGGAAAACTACAACTGACGAGCTGGCCGGAAGATAGCACACACACACGCACGCAGGGGAAGAAAAGAGAAATGATGTTACTCGTTTACAACATGCCCCTTAGATTAGCATTTACTTTCTTTGCATAAAAGGAGAGTGAGAGCGAGTGGGAGGCAGATAATTGGCACTTTTAGAAGTAGGAAATCGTGTTTTTTTTTTTTTTTTTCAAATGGGTAACAGGCCCGTTAAACTCATTAAAGCTAATATGTTAATGAAATGAGCCTGTTTGAATGACTTAGATCAAGTGAGTGTTTGATCTAATAATTTTCTTTGATTGAAAATTTTTCGAAGGGTTTCTTTTGCTCCGCGTTTCTCGGAGCGTACCAGGGCAAAACTAGGGTTTCCAGTTTCGATCTTCTCTTCCGGCAACGACGGGCAAGATCTTTCTGTTTCTTCTCTCTCTACTGGTTCGAACTGGGTTTGGTGTGAAGCAGAGTCTACGGTACCTGCTGTGAACTGCTACAATGGAGGATTTCGAGAGCCTTACGAGACAACTGGGTAAGCTGTCAATGGAGGAGGAGCACGTAGAGGAATATGAGGATGACTACTGTATGGAAGCTATTCATAGCTGCGGACCATGTCTTCTTGGTACCTTTCTTCATCCAATTTTCTTCAATACTTGGGCGATGAAGATCTTATTCAAGAATATCTGGCCTGAAGGGGAAGAAACTAAGATTCATGAGACGTCTCCAAATAAGTTTGTGTTTGAATTCCCATCGGAAGACTCGATGAACAAGGTTCTTCAAGGAGGTCCCTGGATCTTCGATGACAACCTCCTGCTTCTCCAGCCATGGTCGGCTAACGGGGTTGTTGATCTTGCAAAGTTGGGAAGAATAGAAGTATGGGTTCAGGTATCAAATCTCCCCTTCTACTTGCAAACTGACGAAGATCTCAGGAAGGCAGTTAAGCTACTAGGGCCGGTTGTTAAGACAGACACTAGGGTTTTAACTGGAAAGTGGGGAGATTATATGCGCGCGAGAGTGCAGATTGATATTAACGTCCCATTGATGAGGGGTAAGTTTATACGAACATTGGGGAAGAAAAGGTGGTTGAACTTTACGTATGAGCGACTTCCGGGTGCATGTGAATGGTGTGGCAGGGTAGTCCACTACAGCTGCGACTGTCATGCCGTGGATGAACAGACAAAATCTGATACCTCCCCAAGATTTGGGGAGTGGATGTTCTTTAGGCCTCCGGTGAAAAGGAAGCTGTTTGATGAAAAAGCTACAGGAGGAAGCTCTGAACCTACCATCAATGAAGTTCAGGTATCGAAAGCTGCTGACCCGGTTGCTCTGCCGGAAGACAAACCTGATAACGAACCTGATTGGGGCTTTGAAGGAGATGATGTAGTGGAGAAATCAGCCATAGAGGTGGATAAATCAGTCACAGGTGCCCCGTCTGGTATGTCATCTTTTCTTAATCCCTTAGCTACAAACACACTGCCGGAGACAAACGACTTGCCTGGAAAATTTTCGGCAGCAGAGAAGGCAAAGGAGGTGGTTTTGGCCGCTGGTGCTACGGAGGTGGGTGCGAAAAGGAAGGTCAGTCAAGCCAATCTCTCCCCAAATCCTACAGTCAAAATAAGGGATTTTGATGGAGAGCGTACGACGATCGCTAACAGAGGTGGTGGGGGAAGAAGAGGCAGAGGGAGGGGCCGAGGACACAATACTGGGGGTCTGGAAAGTAATGCAGGGAGTGCCAAGTTTCGATCAGGGAATGACGGGAAATTACCAGTACAAGCAGGCCACAATGCTCGCAAGTTGACGAAGGTTAATAAAAAGAAAGGGGAGGCACTGACCCCTATTTCGAGTACTAAGGGGAAGGACGAGAAGACGAATGGTACTACCACAATTCTGCCGGCAGCCCATGGAGACAACAACCTGCCTTCATCGGGTTCTGTGTTACTGGACTCCTCCAAACTTACAAATCCGGCAGCAGCTCCCCTTGTCTCGGGGAATAAACAATTGACAACATCCCAGGTTTCTGCAAGCCAGATTCCAACACAGGACAGGGGCGCCTTGAATAACCCAAACATGTTGGATGAGGCTGTTAAGCAGCCTAGCCAACAACAATGAATCTCTTAAGCTGGAACGTGCGGGGGCTTGGCAACCCCCGCAGCGTTGCTTCCCTCCGCGATCTTGTGGAGAGAAGAAAGCCAAATATCGTCTTCCTGATGGAGACGAAATTGTATGCAAGAGAGATGGACTGGGTTAAAAGAAGATTGAGAATTGGTAATGGTATTTATCGAGATTGTGATGGCAGTGGAGGAGGTAGAAGTGGGGGTCTGGCTTTTCTATGGGATGACTCGGTCAGCTTTGATCTTGATACCTGGTCAAATCACCATATCCATGGTAAGATCCTTTTTGATAGTGGTACAAAGGAAGGTTTTTTCACAGGTTTCTATGGGAACCCGAACAGACATGAGAGACACAACTCCTGGAGTGTCCTCTCCGCTCTGTGCCCGGGTAACCAACCTTGGTGTGTGGTAGGTGATTTCAACGCTTTCTCGTCTATCTCAGAGAAGGAAGGAGGAAGACATGTCTCCTTTAGTCAGATAGAGGGATTTTGCAGTGTTGTTCACAGATTACAGCTGAGGGATATGGGGTATTCGGGGTCTCCTTTTACTTGGAGAAACAACCAGGGGGATGATAGGGCTATTCGGGAACGGCTTGATCGGTGTTTAGTGTCTGATAGTTGGGTTGATATGTGTGGCTGGGCAAAAGTCCAACACTTGATTGCTGAAGTTTCAGATCATGTTCCGATTGAGGCTTTCTGGAACCTCAATAATCCACCGAGACGGAGAACGCGTAGAAGATTTCTGTTTGAAGCAATGTGGCTTAGACACGAGGGCTGCAAGGAGGTTATTTCTAATTCTTGGATCAGTTCCGGCAGTAATATAGATGGTCGGTTGACCTCCATGGCTATGGCTTTGAAGAGCTGGGAAATAGAGTCCTTTGGAAGTGTGAAGAAGCAGTTAGCTCAGCTCAGAGGAAGATTGAAGGTTGTTTCGGATGGTCCTCAGACTTCAGATGCTCTTGCTGAGATGAGGGTTCTAAGGAGTGATATTCTGCGAATCTTTCTTAGGGAGGAAGAGATGTGGAGACAGCGGTCTAGAGAAATTTGGCTACGGAAAGGTGATCAGAATACTAGCTTCTTCCACCGTAAGGCCTCAATCCGGAGGTCTCATAGTCACATTATGGGCATGGAGGACAGTTTCGGGGTCTGGAAGGATGATCCGGCTCAGGTAGTTATAATCCTTGAAAATTATTTCAAGGACATTTTCAGTAGTTCTGATCCAACGAGGCAGCAGATGGAACCCATGATGGTGGGGGTTGAGGAGCTAGTATCATTGGAGCAGCGGGCCTTTATGAACCAGGAGTTTACGGTCGATGACATTCGATTGACGGTCGGTCAGTTATCGCATTTGAAGTCTCCAAGTCCAGACGGTTCCCCAGCTCTCTTTTTTCAGAAAAACTGGCACATTGTTGGAGCGGACATTGAGGCTGTTTGTTTGGACATCCTCAACAATGGTGCCGATATTTCCAGTTTCAATCATACCCTTCTTTCTTTAATTCCCAAAGTTAAACAAGTAAGAAGGCCTTCTGATCTTCGTCCTATTAGTTTTATGTAACACTGTGTACAAAATTGTCACAAAAATGATGGCTAATCGTTTGAAGATTATTTTAAGCTCACTGATTTCAGAGAACTAGAGTGCTTTTTGCGCCGGGGAGGCTTATTTCGGATAATACTATAACAGCTTTTGAGTTGCTTCATACGATGAAAAACAGAAAGAATGGTAAGAAAGGCTTTCTGGCTCTAAAAGCTGATATGAGCAAAGCCTATGATAGAGTGGAATGGGACTTTTTACGCGCAGTGATGTAAAGAATGGGTTTCGGCTTCAGATGGATAGAGCTTGTGATGTCTTGTATATCAACGGCTACATACAGCTTACTAGTCAACGGTGAAACACATGGCCATATCGTCCCACAAAGGGGCCTCCGTCAAGGATGCCCGCTCTCTCCATATTTATTTCTATTAGTAAGCGAAACACTTTCACGCTGTCTTACTATTGCTGTGCAGGATGGACGTCTCTCCGGACTATAAGCATCAAGGGGAGGCCCAATAATATCGCACTTATTCTTTGCGGATGACACTTTGTTGTTTACCAAAGCTATCCCCTCGGAGATTGAAGCCCTTCGAGAGATTCTCAGACACTATGAAATAGCATCGGGACAGCGACTGAATTTGCAAAAATCTTCTGTTCTGTTTTCGGATAATGTGAATCAGGAGGACAAACATGGCCTGAGTCAATTATGCGGAGTTCAGCTGGTGGAGGAACATGATAGTTACTTGGGTCTTCCAACGAATGTAGGGCGGAGAAGGACGATGACCTTTTCCTATCTGCCAGAAAGAGTCTTGAAGAAGCTGAAGGGATGGAAAGGCAAAGAGCTTTCAACGGCGGGCAAAGAGGTACTGATCAAATCCGTTATTCAGGCAATCCCCAATTATACAATGGGATGTTTTCTGTTACCAAAAAAGATTTGTAAGGATCTTGAGAGATTAGTCAAACAATTTTGGTGGGGTGGTGATGACAGCAAAAGGAAGATTCATTGGGTTGCTTGGGATAAAATGAAAAGAAATAAAGAAGATGGTGGAATCGGGTTTCGGGATTTTCAAAATTTCAATATAGCTTTGCTTGCCAAGCACACTTGGAGATTATTGATGACTCCAGACAGTTTAATGAGCCGGGTATTGAAGCACAAGTACTTTCGTGCCTCGTCTATTTTAGATGTGTAAGTAAAATCTACGACCCAGGTATCTTATGCTTTCCGTAGTATAATTGCGAGTCGAAATCTAATTAAATCTGGTCTAATCTGGAGGGTCAGAGATGGATCTCATATCCGAGCTTTTTCTGATAAGTGGCTGCCCAGACACAGTACTTTTAAACCTATAACAGTTTGTCCCCCGGGGTCGGAAGATTTACGTGTGAATTTCTTGTTGATAATGATACGGGCACCTGGAATCTGGAAGCTTTAGACAATTTTTTTGGTTCTGAGGACAAAAACATTATTACGTCCATTCCCATTGACGTAAACAACCAGGATGAGTTTCATGGCTTTTTACTGATGATGGCCACTATACTGTCAATTTGGGCTATAAAGTGCAAACACAAGAGTCAACTGGGAATCCTTCGACCTCAGCCGGAAATGTTCATAAAGGATGGTTAACAAAGCTCTGGAAATTAAATCTTCCTAAGCGATTGATTTATCCATTATGGAGATTATGGCACGGATCCCTTCATCTTGCTGCGAGATTAATTCAAAGAGGAGTGGATATTCATCCTGTATGTCAGCGGTGTGATCTCAATGTGGAGGACGAAGAGCATTGTTTTATGGGTTGTGAATTCTCTAGATCAGTTTGGCGAGCATCAATGGGTGAAAACTTTCAAATTCCCAGGTCTGGAAGCATCAGAGACTGGATTTTCGAGTTTATGAACAACCAACCCAAGAAACTTCGTGAGGAGTTTGTAGCTACAATCTGGGCAATTTGGCAAGGAAGGAACGACAAGATCTTCAACGAATCCAGCAGAACTCCTCTGCAAGTAGCTCGGCTCGGTCAAGATTACCTGAACTGGTTCAAAGAGGCCACAGTGTGCGGATTCTTAGCAGACGAACTTACGCCGGCTGTGGAGGAGTAGGGGGGCTGGAAACCACCGGAAAATGGTCTTGTCAAGCTTAACACAGATGCCTCCTGGTTTGTGGACGGAATAGCTACTGGTGTTGGGGTGTGTGCTCGAAATGAAAGGGGTGAGTTCCTGGCGGGTAGATTTCGAAGACTAGCAAGGCAAAGGTCGTCGCTTGTAGCGGAGGTGGCGGCGATGGAAGAGGGTTTAAGACTTGCAGAAGAATTGCACCTGACGGATATTGTTATTGAGTCTGATAGTATCAATGCCGTAAAGTTACTCCGGGAAGGGTTTGCAGGCAAAATTTCGGCTATGAGGAGCCTCACAGATCTCAAAGCCTCTTTGGATGAATGTTCGAAATTGAAGGAAAAGTTTAACAGCGTAGTTTTCTCCTTCACTTTCCGAGACTACAATCAATTGGCGCACTGTTTTGCTCGTAAAGGCGTGGATGAAGATGATATGTCCTTCTATTCTGTTATTCCCGTCTGGGCTCAATATGTATTCCAACAAGATCTTTCGGGCCTGACAGCCCTTTATTAATGAATCTTTTTCCCTCAAAAAAAAATAATTTTCTTTGATTGGAGTCTTCGGATTCGATTAGAGTTTCTAACAAAATTGAAGTCATATTTCTAAAAAAGGACTTCTGGATATGAAAACATGCAAAATATGGAGCCCTGGACAGCAATAAAGTGGGTCCGATTATTTTTCAAACAAGAGTCCGGATTGCTGAGTAAAATGCGGAGCTCCCATTTCTATGTAATGCGTCAAACGACAGTTTAATGTGTAACACGTTGCTACTTAATGTGTGAAAAAATGACTTTCTAGATCAGGAGTTCCCAGTTTTAGAATAGAGCTCTGGCCCTCCTCTCAAATTAAGTCTTTACTCCCTCCACTACTATTGAGACTGTTATCAAGTGATGACCCGAATAAAGTACAAACTTACGGATCGATAATATGTTGAATGTAGACACAAGATGTTGAAGAACATCCTCGTACATAGGCGATCTCCGTAAGAAAATATTCGCCGCCCACTGTATGTGCCTTCGGGTTCCTACAGTGGCGAACTGTCCCCCAGGATATAAGTTTTTCCTGTGTCACAGATTAGCGCGGGACTGCAACAATATGCGAACAAGACTTGCTGATGAGAATGGACAATTTGTGGAGTGTTTGAATGCTAAAGCTTTCCGAACTCGGAATGACCAACTGAGAAGGAAAGAAAAACTGTCTTTTGTAGGAAGTGGAGGGACGCCAAGAACAGACACAACCGTTCAGAGCAGTTATAACTGTTCGTAAAAGAGTTACAGTTTAATAAACCTGTTGGGTTTATTTTTTCTGTTAAATGTGTGGGTTAAAAAGTTTATTTCTGGCCCAAAAAAAATAGTCCAGACTAAGGCCCAATAACCCCAAACCCAATAATCCCAAAGTTTATTAATGGCTAGGTCCTCCCTCCTGCACAACGGCCCATAGCTAGGTCCTCCTTCCTGCACAAAATGTGCTTCGCCCTAAGGGCATGCCCTATTGTTTAAGGTTGAAGTATGTAAACACTTCAATCCCTCTCTTTCTCATGATGTGGGATGATTTCTTTTGGGAACATAATCCCAAATATAAATTCCCCAATTTCAACGGCTTATCGAGCATTCATCTCTGAATGATTTTCGGCGAATGAGTTATCGATAGCGATCACCTAGTTACTCACTATATGACGGTGTAATTGGTATTGTTAACTCTCATGCGAGCCGGATTAAAACGGAGCTCAAAGTCGGTTAAAACCCGACATATCAAAACCATTTTTTCAACAGAGACAATATTAGATGCATTGAAGAATTAGCGATGTAAATGTAATGCCTAACAAACTCTATCGACTGACAGGGTAATATTAGTTTAAGAGTTCGTTAGGCGGTAAGTTCTTCTCTCTTAAACTGATATTAATTACCATGTCACGGACAAAAGCGTTGGACATATCAAACTTGAGGAGACCGTACACTTTGTCAGTACTAGTGTATTGAGTACAATACACAAGTATAGTGTTTCACTTGCTAAATTTAGGGATATGTTTTCGATCATGCCCCATGTTAGTTCATTAATTAGATCATTTTTCGTACGCTATATCCTTTTGAAGCATGGTGGTGTAGATCTCAAGCATGTAATGAGTTAATAAATATTTTTTGGTCTCTACATGGTTGGATCACATCTTTTTAAGTTCCAACAACTCCTTAAATTTACTATTACAACAGTGGGATTTTGGAATAAGTAAGTGGATCGTTGCCAACACAAACTAAAGAAACAAGAAAAATAAATTGGTGGCTTTACAGGAGCTTATGCCAAATGCAACTGCCTTGCTTCACATTCAAAATGTTCAAAACTGGCATTGAGCAGCTCATGATTTTTAATGATTTGCATTGGAAACAAATGGTTCGCAGTAAATGGCTTGTTGAAGGGGAATGTAATGCTAAATTTTCCAATCTTTTAGTAAGATTAGTTGTGTGCACGTACATCTACGTGTACTCATAGAGAGATAAAAATATGTCTCTATATCACATGGAGTGTATATAGCCCCATGATGCATGAACAATTTTGAACCTTTATCGGAACCTTTAATGAAAAATTTAAGCAGCTAGAGAGATAAAGGTTCAAAATTGAGAACCGGTCATTGAGTTTTTTTGCTTGGTTGATCTTTATGTGCTCTAGAAATGTAGAACCGGCATAAACTTATAAAAATAAACTCACTAAACAGAAAGAGGATGTTGAATTCTATAAAGAAGGTTATTCACTAACACAAAATCAGATAAACAGGGAAAAAATGTTGTTCGACTATTCTATAACTTAACATATTGTTATCACCTTTCATAACTTAAATGACAAAACCTTATAATTGTAGCCTCGTCCAAAGTAAGAAACCATCGTAAGTAGACTTTTTAAAGAGTATAAAATGTAATGATTGAAAAAAAAGATCATAAATTATAAAATCGATAGCATCCATAACTCAAAAACATATACCAAGGAATAAGGTCTAAACATTTCATCTGTATATTCTGGAAGTAGAGTCTATAGTTTTGAAGAAAATGAATGGGGAATGGGGTAATACTTCAAAAATTGTGAAGAAGTTGGGAGATGAAGAAAAAAATAGTATATGAGTCATTATCTTTTTGATGCAGGAGGAGTTTCGAAGGAATATCCGACAGCTTCAGAAAAGCAGTTTCGGTCAAAACGCAGAATCAGGGGCAGAATTGAAGGATGTCGGATTCGGGCAAAATCATACATTATTTTGAGTGGAAACGACCGTTCTAACCGGCTTGTGGTTAAATTTGAGATTCGGTTTTTGATTATTGAGAATACAGACTCTAGAGAGCTTCGTGCACTAGTCTTGTTTACCCTTCGTCTTGTTGATTCCGCTGTAATTCCCCGCTCGGTGTTTAACCCGGCGTCACTTCTTTGCTTGAAAAGTAAATGGGCTAGAAATTGCATTCCATGCTCTTAAAGTTCTTTCTTAAATGAAAATAATCAAAGATGAGACAATAAAGCAAAATAAAAACGTGTAAATGAAACCTTTATGGACTACAAACTTTTATTAGTGTCATGGAAAATGAATGGTCTAAAACTGTTTTTAATTCACATGAATAAAGTATTTCCGGTTTACTAGAAAACAATAAAGCTAACTTAATTAATTATGTGCTACCGTTTTGTTCCATTTGTAGAGCCTCTTTTCCTAAAAGGATGATATTGAAAACAAACGCATATGTGTAATTTCAGATGTACAATTTTTTTCCTGAGATAGAGTAGATGTATCATATGATGATCGTTCTCAAAACGAAAACTCCATGAAGAAAACAAAAAAGTATAAAAATATTGTTAGAGCAATAGTTCGTAAACACATATCTCATTTTACACGTATATTAGAGAAATTAAAAATTCCATGATATCACAATTAAGTTTTTGAAAATTGATTACATACTTTCAAAAAGAAAAAAGAAAATTGATTACTGCAGTAAAATAAAACAATTTCATACCTTAATTAGAAGGCTAACAAATAATAACCACCTATTTTTGTAAGGATCTAGAAAATCAAATCAAACAAATTAAGTGATGAAGAAGAACTGGCAATTTACAAAAACCGAAAAAAAGACGAATTTCGTATACCTGTACACGAACCAATCAATTTCCTAAAAGTAGATGTTCTGAATTAAAAGCTGTAAAACAGACCATAATTTACCTTCATAGTAACATTGATGGATAAGTACCTATTGTCACCAAATCAAGAGAAATTATATCGGGGAACAAAGACATGATAGAGAACAAAAAATGTAATGATTCAAGCTATCCAAACAACAAAATACATACGTCTAAAAATGAGCTAACATAAATTGAATAGTTTACCATTTGAAGTGCTTTTTCTCAAGAACCAGACATCTAAATATTAGACTGGAAGATCGATAGCAAATGAAAAGAAAAAAAAAAAGAAGGATAGATCTAGATGGGAAGATCAAAGCCAAGAAAAATAGAAAAAATGATCAATTGGTGAATAAACGTGAAAAAAACGGTGTACGATACTTGGCAAGGTTTGCCGCTTACTTTTTCGGATCATACTCCTGAAAATTATAAAAATATGTCAAAAAAAAGAAAAAATACATATTGTAGAAACCTTCGACTAAGGCTTCATAGCCAACTATGAAGAAGAAGAGGAAGAAGAAGAAGAAGAAATATTATGGAGTTTTGACGAGGGAGAAAATTAAAATTGTGGGAGAAACAATTTATGAACTCAATCAATATAAATAAATATTTAGCAACTGTGAATATGAGATGAAACGGTTGTAGAAAGTTATGAAGGCCCACTATTGTGATTAAAACATTACATTTATTATACATGCCATACATGTGAATTATTATATTAGCTAAGGGCATTTGTGGTAAAGTAAAAGATGTAGGAAACAGAGAAAACAATCCAAAGTGCTAAACACGGTTGTAAAAAGTTATGAAGGCCCACTATTGTGATTAAAAAATTACATTTATTATACATGCCATACATGTGAATTATTTTATTAGCTAATGACATTTGGGGCAAAGCAAAAGAAGTGGAAATGGAGAAAACAATCCAAAGTGCTAAATACTTTGGAGCTCTTCATATTTTTATAATAGGAGAGATTAGAAGAGTCAGAAATCACGTTTGTGTATTAAGTCAAAAGAGTGTGTTTTTCTAACACAAGAAAAATGATATTAGAATAAATTTCATAATCATTTAAAAAATTTGTTTCCTACTCCAAATCAGAATTTAACATAATTTCCCAATCTTCAAATATATGAAAGCTAAACTCAATGGTCGAGATTTTTTTTTCGTGAATGCCCCCTTACTTGAGCAAGAAGTTACAACTATTTATTGCACGGTTCCCTTCAAGCTCCAGGTTTTGATGGTATGCCACCTTTATCTTAAAAAAATTTGGATCTGATCAAGAATATATTGTTTTCTGCCGTGTTTTTCGTTTCTTTATTCTGCGGTGATGTTGCATGAATCAAATATGACCTTAATCTTTTGCTTCCTAAATTTGATTCACCTGTAGGGTGGGAGATTATAGGTGTACCAGTGCAACACAATGGAAGTTAGATACTGCCAATGCAACAATTGATAAGTTTTTTTAAACTAAAGTGTAACAAAATTCCAAAACACGGGTACTACCGGTGCATTTTTGCAATAGTTATAAGATCAATGTTGAAAGTTTGGACTATAAAAATAAAAATACTCGTACTATTGCAAAATTGATTCATAAAGGATTATTTGTATAGTTAGATGCAAAGTCTTTTTTCTTTTGAGACATTAGATGCAAAGTCTTTAAATTTTTAGAGTATCTCCAAGAGTACGAAGTGCTAAAACCAAGATTTTATATGTTCTATATTAACATGACATGCATATGTATAATTAATTCCAACAATATGATTTATTGTTTGCATTTCATAAGTTATGAAGAGTTAAAACAAGCTAATGTGAGATGCATGAGAAGAGCGAGATAGAAACATAATTCCCCTCATACTCTCTAATTAGCTAAATATAATGAGGATGATGCATATTTTGTAAAATGCACAATCATTTGCATTAATTTTTAAAGCTCAATTTTTATGAAATTATATATATTTTGCTAATAATGCATTTTACATGACCTATTGGAGATGCCGATTACTAATAGACAAATATTAGGCAAATTATTGAAAAAAGTTGCTCATTTGCATATTAGTTCACAGACTTTGGTAGTATCTTCTCCCGTACTGATTACGAAAAATTAAGATGCAATAGATATTATTTATTTTATATTATAAATCTGAATGTGTTGAGAGAATATAGTGGAAATCAGGGGAAAATTTTAGGGAACATATTATAAGCCACATAATAAAGAGGAATTTAATTTTGCCTAACAAAAGATCCTCGCCAACTTTGGCGAACATGTATAATTTACTCCAACCGTATGAATTAGTTTTTCATTTCATAAGTTATGAAGAGTTAAAATAAGTTAATGTGAAATGCATGAGAAGAAGAGATAGACACATGTTTGCCCATACTATCTATTTTTCCTTCATCTTCTCTAGTTTTCCCTATCAAGATGCCTATCTTATTCGAACCCAACTTTTACATGTTCTTTATAATATGCCGAAAATAACTGATGCACATAATTAACCTATAAGAGATGCTCCTTTATATAGCAAATTATGGAAAGTACTACCATTATCTTAAAACAATCTAACACAAAATTATAAAGTGTAGAACGATTATTCTTTCATGTTTAATTTTTTTCATTCAAAACCAATTCAGGGCAAATAAACCAAGCAATCATGTCTATTTTATAATTTTTTGTTCTTTAAATTACAATGTTCTATGTATATGAGAATAAAAAAAGTACCCTGCCCTAGTAGCGCTCACATAAGTCCTGCACTAAGAGAATCATCCTCCCTAAGGGTGACCCCAGGAGGACGGGAAGCCCTGTCATTCATTTCTGCTCTAAGTGCCGCCTCCATCTTATCCAAATGAGCTAGTCGAGTGTAAAGTTCCTCACGTTCACCTTTTAAACTTATGATCTGCCTCTGCACGGCTGCTAGAGACACTTGGTTGTAGACATCCTCAACTCGTTTCACTAGCCATTCAACTTGGAGCGGGGAATCACGAAGGGCTTCTAGTCCCCCATGCAAGTACTCAGCATCCTCCAGGCTAATCGTCGGGGGACTTTTCTGATCCAGCCCCACAAGAGTGGTACAAAGCAAAGTCAGGATGGAAAGTCTGTGAAGAGTGGGGACTCGAAGAATATCCTTGAATGTCTCCCTTCTGCCAAGACGGACACGCGCCAGCACCCTAACATGATCCTCAGAGAGCCCAACTCCGCGAATGATGTCCCTCAAAGGAGGAACATCGTCTCTTCCGGCATCAACTTTCCTCTCGTGATCTTCGTAACCAAAAGGCAAGGGGGCAGAAGCTGGGACCAGCTTGGTTTGAGATGAAGCAGCAGAGGACCAAATGATCCTCCCCCCTAGAGCAGCACCTTCATGCGCATCATGATCTTCTCCTGGTAGACCTTCAGGGCTTCTCAGATCTGTCACAACAACGAAAAATAATTAAAGAAGAAAATATTTGGAAAACCCCAACATGAATTGTGTTATAAGACCGAAAAAACCTGCAAAGGAAGCTCCCTCACCAGAATGATACTCAACTAACGCAGAACTATGAACTTGGGCTGCAGGAGCTTCACCGCCGAGTTCAATAACCATGGGTCTATCAGTGTCCTTCACGCCTGAAAAATGAACAGTTAAAAGTCAACCTATATCTTTTTTTTAGGGTAAACAAACAGAACAAGAGAAACTAAGGACTAAAAGGAGCACTGTCTCTATTTAACAGCTATTTAAGCCACTCCGATTGTTGTTCCCAGAGTGATAAGTCCTCCACGTCTTGCTATCTATTTGCCACTTGATCGACGATGTGGTTGAGTCTTCGATGAACCGCTTGAGCCTTCATTACATCCACTTCCCTGAATTTCTCTTTCATCAAATCCAAAGCATCCCTCGCAGCTGAGTAGTCTAACAATTCCCCTCCTTTGATTGCTCTGGTTATGCTTCTCATCATCATTGTGGAGTCTCCTTCCAGTATAATCCGGCGACAGCCCTTCATAGACGCAACCTCGATCCCAAACTTTGCTGCCTTCATTTCAGCCTCTCTCGCTGATTCACATTTCCTCAAATTTCTTGATCCGGCGATGATGAAACTACCATGATCGTCTCTGATGACTACACCCGCTCTAGCTGCACCAGTGATTGGGTTCCACGAGCCGTCGAAGTTGACCTTCACCACTCCTGGCGGTGGTTTCACCAAGCTTGAGTCTGCCTCTCTAGCAGTAACATGTTCTTCTCTCCTCTCGACCTTGTATACTTCTTCCAGTTCTTCAAATATAGCCAGAACCTCCAGTGGAAGCGCTTTGAGATCTACCTTTTCATTTTGAAATATTGCTCTGTTTCGCCTAAGTCACAGAGCCCAGAGGGTCAAAGAAAATAAAGTCTTGTGGTTATTGTGATGAACCTGAAATTGATTTCGGATACAATCTCGTGGATTTGTAACAATCAATTCCCTGACAAAATCTGTTTCGAACAAGCTTTCCCACACTGGTTTTGTAGCTTTACATTCTTGGAAACAATGCTTATTCGAGTCTTCAAATTTGTTGCAGAAAGGGCATGGTCTGCTGACTTTGATTCCTCGTTTTTGTAGGTTCTTGGTTGTAGCTAGACTATCCAGATTAGCCTTCCATATGAAGTGTTTAATCTTCGAGGGGATTCGAAGCTTCCAGAACTTGGAGATAGGATATGGGTTCACCATCGAGGGACCTATTCCGGGGATGCGTTCTTCCTTCATGGTGATAGAGTAACCTGATTTTACCCGGTAAATTTCATCATCCTCATAGTGTCAGATCAATCTGTCCTCACACCTCCTTTAAGGTAATTGGATATCTAAGACGTCGATGGCATCCCAGGGTTTTATGTACAACTGAACTTTGCTTGTGTCCCATTGATTTTCTTGTTGAGTTAGCAACTGACCCTCATGTCCTTCTTTTCAGGGGTTTTGGAGTTCAAATAAAAGGATAGAATCCTTGGAACCCATTTATCGTGGATTTTTATAGCAAAGCCATCGCCTACTCTCCACCGTAATCCCCTGTTGAGCAGTTTCCTTCCCTCCAGAATACTTCTCCAGGAAAAAGAAGATTTATGGCCGAGTTTTGCTTCAAGGAAACTCTCGGATGCGAAGTATTTGGATTTCAAAACTTTCGTAAGTATGGAATTCGGGTTCACGAGAATCCTCCAGCTTTGCTTTGCTAGCATCACATTATTAAAAAAATAAATTTCTGAAAGCTAGACCACCATCTCGTTTTGTTTCTATGCATCTTCTCCCATTTCACCCGTGGAATACCTCTATCTTGACCTGTCTTACTCCACCAAAACTGCCTAATGATTTTCTCCATCTTCTCGCAGATTCCGTTCGGGATCTTAAACCATGACATTGCATACAATGGAATTCCTTTAGCAATGGTGCAAATGAGAATCTCCTTTCCCCCCCCCCCCCCCCCCCCCGTGTGAGAGTTCTTTCCTTCCAACCATTTAGGATACTACTCAATTTCTCTAACAAGTTGTTAAAATAAATGATTTATTTCTCCCCATTGTTGTAGGGATGCCAAGATATCTGTCGTACTTTGCTACTTCCACCATTCAACAAAAGTCGAGAACCTCCTTTTTTACAGTTTCCGTGACATTTGACAAGAACACAATTGCCGATTTCTCCACATTAATTTTTTGTCCTGAGGCATCACTGTACACTTGTATTATTTGTAATAGCTTAGCAATTTCATCTGTATTAGCCTGAACAAAAAACAAACTATCGTCAGCAAAAAATAGGTGGGACACTGCGGGCCCACCACGAGAGGCTGTAACTGCACCTAGAACACCGCTGTTGACTTCCGCAGTAACGACTCGTGACAAAACTTCACTGCAAATTAGGAAGAGGTACGGGGAAAAAGGGCATCGCTACCTCAACCCTCTCTCTGGAATAACACTTCCCATAATTCCTCCGTTCCTAATAAAAGCAAATTAAACCGTACTAATGCAGTTCATCACTTGAGCGATTAAGTGAGGACCGAAACCAATTTGAGAGAGTGTGTCTTTGACAAACTGTCATTCGACCCTGTCATATGCCTTGCTCATGTCAACTTCAGAGCCAATAACTCTTCTTCTTTCTCGTTTTAAAATAGTGGATCATCTGAAAGGCTGTTAAAATATTATCCGAGATCAAGCGGCCCGGAACAAAGGCGCTTTGATTCTCACTAATAATTTTTGGAAGAAATCTTTTTAGCCTATTAGAGATAGCTTTTGACACAATTTTGTAAACAATAGTGCAAAGACTAATAGGACGATAGTCACTGGGCTCATTGGTTACTTTATTTTTGGTTTCAAAGCAATAAGCGTTTGGTTTGGTTCTTCAAGACTTGCACCATGATTGAGGACTTCCAAACACGTAGTCGTAACTCCCTCACCCACTGTATTCCAGAAACGTTGGAAGAACCCCGCATTAAACCCGTCAATTCCGGGCGCTTTGTCTGGCTTCATCATAAAAAGAGCCGCCTTTACCTCTTCTTCAATATAAGCTGCCTCCATCAGGTCCCTTTCATCGTAGGATATGCTCATCTTAAAATATGACAGAGCCATCTTAATATCAATCCGTGAGGGTTTGTCCGATTTGAATATATTTGAAAAATGTTTTCCTAGAGCATTAGCAATGTCTTCTTCGCTTGTCACCCAAACCCCTCATTATTCTCAATACCTTCCATCGAATTCTTTGCTCTTTGAATCGTCGCACGTTGATGGAAAAAACTTGGGTTTCTATCCCCTTTCTTTAACCACTCAACTCTTGACCCTTACTGCCACATAACTTCTTCCGATTCAAGGAGTTTGTTGTACTCTTTCTCCAATTGTTTCTTCCTTGCCATATTTTGATCAGACATTCTCATCCTATCCAACAACTCCAATTCCTTCCTACAAGCTTCTGTTTGTCTTTTAACCGACCCGAAAACATTACGATCCAAAACCCTACACTCGCTGTCAACCTATATCTTAAAGCAAGGAAAGTAAGCTATATCTCTTAGCATAACAAATTCACACATCTATGGTTTTAAAAAATAGCTTTAAATTATTAGACAATCTATAGGGAGAACCCATTTATCAACAGAGGATAACTTTTGGGAGGAGAGAAAGGAAAAGAGCTTCGCGCTCACCTTGAGAAATGCCTTCGCTTGTACGAGTGGCCCTAATGGCCTCCAGAATACAAGCAGCCTCTTGAGTTTCTGCATCAGTCTCACCAGTCTCCTGGGAAGCCTCAAGAGCACAATCCACCCGACTTGTTCCACTTCCAATCCCTACAGTTTCAGACAGGCGCATAGAATCCAATTCAATTTTGCCTTAGCTATAAAGACACGGTAAAACCCTAGATTGTAACAATTTCCATAAATCACCACATGCTAGTAGGAGGAATCAGCCGAGACATGACACATTTTTTAAGTAAGACCTCATAGTGAATTTGGGACGCCTTTGACAATTTGCAAAACATTAAATGGAATAATCATGTTTTTTTGGGAAAATATCGTGCAGATATTTCAAGAAGTGAAGATAGTTTACTTGCAATGCCCGGCACAAACATTTACAGGACTTGGCACTTGCATCAGTATTTCTTACGGCAGTAAAATCCTCTCTAGGTATAAATTAATGAGACATGTGAGTTCACGGGAGTTGTACTCGTACCTGCTGCTTTTGTCCTAGCAATAGCAGACTTTCTGTTCTGAAACCAATTTCTCACCTGAAGAATAAAAATTTACAATTAGGAACCTTCATTGATGATTGTTCCAAAATATCAAGACAGAAAAGGTGCTCAACTTGTTTCATCTGAACTTGAACTGTTCTTGACCGTTCTGGTTTTTGGCTACAAGAGGCACCAAATACAACAGTAACAAGATCAGAAAATCGTAACATTACTAAATTCGCAAACTGTGCAAGAATTAAAATTAACGCTGAACATCCTTCACCGAAAAATACGCACTTGAACATGTCGGCAATGCCTTGAAGAACTAGAGCTGTTGGCATTTGATTATTGTGTTTTTGCAGTGCACTTTCCATCTCTGCAACCTTCGAAAGATAAAACACATGAAAAAAGTCAGTTAATTGTTGAAGCCACCCATCTAAGACATCCCTAAAAATGTCATTTATCATTATTACACTGCACTTACTACTACTATATGTCTATATGTACCATATGCTTAGATTGAATATTTTATCAGACATTATTAAGTTCTACTGCAAGCATAGTTGTTGAACAAGTAACCAGTAGCACAAGGTAGCAACAGACGGGCGCCCGGGCAAAAGGCGGTCGCCGTTGCAATTATCACCGCCAATTTTCGGTGACAACCACACGTAAACTGAAATAGTAAAAAAACAGTCGTAGAAAAGCATGCTTAACCTGGTATGCATATGATCTACTGAAATACAGATACATGTTGAACACAAAATGATGAAATTTATTAAATGTTGTGAATGAAAACTACTACTAAAGGTTTGCACGATAAAAAAACAGTCATCACAGCAATGATCGTTAACATAAAAAAGAGCTACTTGACCTAAACTAGTAATTGATAAGCATGCAATGAGGTGGATTGATCCTCCTCTCTAAAGATCTGAACTTGTAAATTTTCATGATTAGATTAATAATACCCATCAATACAGAGATTAATTCACATACATTGATTGATGAGGGGGAAATGTAGCAAAGCTCTACCACCGGTATCTCATCATCAAATCCAAACGGTACAACAACAACAGTTTATGGTTCGATAATTCGATTGTTATGGATGGGCAAAGAGATCCACTTAAGAGAAGAAGAAGAAGAAGAAGAAGAAGAAGAAGAAGAAGAAGAAGAAGAAGAAGAAGAAGAAGAAGAAGAGAGTGTACCTCGGTGGGGCTGAAACGGAAGAGTGAGGCTCCAGTTTTAGGTGGTCTTCCCATCACTTTTCCTCAGCTGGTGATGAACAACTACAACTGACGAGCAGAGCACACAGGGGAAGAGAATATGAGAAATGCGGAACAACAAATGCGGCTCTGGTCGGAACTTCAATCTCTTATATACTTTTTCTTTCAGGGTCCCACGTTAAAAAAAAGGGAAAAAACCCTTATTATCATCTAATCCGTAAATTTACTACTATACCCATTAATGATGTTACACCTTTACAAAATGCCCCTTAGATTACCATTTACTCTTTCTTCGCATAAAAAGAGTGAGTGAGTGGGAATTCGGAAACTGATTTTTTGTAAAAGGGTAATAGGCCTTTAAACTCACCTGGGCTAACATGCTAATCAATGGGGCTGTTTGGACTGCTAGATTAGGTGGGTTTTTGATCTAACAAGTTTCTTTGATGTGAGGAATAGATTATTTATAAAAGTTAAAGTCCTATTTCATAAAAAAAAAATTAAAAAATAAACAACTTCCAAATTAAATAAGTTATAAAAATATGAAACCCTAAATAGCAAAAAGCAGTACGGCTATTATTTTTCAAACAATCAATGAACTCCGGGATTCTAAATGAAATGCGGAGCTCCCATTTTCATTAAATACGTTAAACGGCGATTTAATGCGTGACACATTGTCATTTCACGCGTGAAACATGGCTTTCCAAAGAATAGGACTCTGGCCCTCTTCTCGAAGTCGCCACTCCCTCCACTACTCTGGAGTCAACCATCACATTAACGACTCAAGAGCTGACATCACTACAAAACATTAAAATATACCAAGACAATCGGCAACCCTGACGAAGTCTTCGACTCGCGATCACACGTCCCGCCTCCACACCATTGTGCACAAAACCATATCATATGTAGGGTTGATCGGCAACACATAACTAAACAAATCAACTTTGGATCGTAAACATTAGCTCCCTCAATCTCCATCAAAAAAGACAATTATATACGGTCATAAGCCTTGCACATACCCACCTTTAAGGCTTGAACGCTACAAGATCCTTTTCTCCTTTCTTCTTGATTTTCAGCAAGTCAATCACATCGAATATCGTTAAATAGTATGTATTATGAGTCTTCTGAGCACAAAGCACACAGATTCTCTGCAATTAGATATGGGAGGACTATTTGAGTCTATTAGTCATCGTTTTGGGAAATGATTTTATAAATGACATAGCAAAAAATAACATACCTAAAATCCGACACCCTTTATGGCGGGTTAATTTTGGGAATCAATGCAATAATTGTTTTGTTAGTTTTGTTAAATTGACTTTGACACCATCATTTAGAATTGATAAAACTATAAAAGTAACCTCCTCATGAAAGGTAGGCCACATTCTCTGATAAATACTGGATATGAAGTTAGCGTGGCCTAAATGATTTATCAGAGCCATCTGGAAAAACTGCATAAAAGATAAAGAAATATAAAGCTAGTGGATCTGGTGCCCCATGAATTGCACTCACTTCCAATCGTATTCGCCATGCTCGCACAAAACAGGTCGAGGTAGATTATCGCTATGTGCGAGAAAAGGTTATTCAAAAGAACTTTTTTATTATCTTTGTTTGCAATGAAGACTAGTTGACTGAAAATCTCTTAGTACATACAGATTTTCAGAACTGAAAACCAGACTAATGGGCTCTGCTCTTCCCCATTAGTTTGAGGTAAGTTAACCGTGTATGTTTGTGATAAGATAAGATAAAAACAGTGCAACTTTTTGATAATTTTTCCAAGGTTTTATAGAGTAAAGTTTACTACTCTATAACACCATGAAAAGATTATCAAATTCTTGCATCGATTTGCTAATCAAATCACCTGGTCAAAGTGACCAATTAAATAGTGATATAAGTCATTGCGGAGAAATAAAGGGAACGGAGGTAGCACATCATATTTGGGAGAGAGAAAGCTTTATATTTGGATTGCCTCAAAGGGAGGATTAATATTTAGGCAAGTATATCATGCCATATGAGATGTATCGAACATAATGAGCAAAAAAATTAAGATCAAAGTTCTCAATAACTTCTTTCAAGGACAACTCCAAGCACATTATACACTTGCAAAACTGTCATATGTGGTAGAAAGCCGATCTCGAGCAAGACAATATTCAGCTCAGTTCGTTTACACCCATTACTTATAACTGCAGAGAAGATATCATCCGAAAGACTGTTAGAGACTTGAGAGCCTTGAACTTCCATGTTCCAAGACAAAATGAGACTGACAGATAATGCCCTGAGATTTGAAATACACAAACCTGCAAAATTCATCAAATAGACCGATATATAAATCCCAAAGATTGGATGAACAATCCTGTAGGGTCCCAGCCACTGAGCCCCGGGTACAAGTTCAACAAGAGAATGAAACACATGATGATTAGGGCCATTTACCAGAAAACACATGATAAACACAACATAGCTCCATAGATACACATAAGTTTTTGGTTCTAGTTCACACAACTGCCAATTATTTAACCTTAACCCTTTCTTACACTGACCAGACATCTTTCAACATCATTTACATAGACCCTTAGATAACCCGAATGAAGGAGAGGAGACTTTATTTATACTACTACTCCGCTAAACTAGTACTCCTCCGCATTCATCATGATTGATCAAGCCAATTAAGTTGTCTCAACATCAGACCCGCCCTTCCTCAGCACCATCATCATCTCCTTCAGGTGGGTTGACCTTTTCGCATTCGTCAATCCATTCACTGTATCTGCAAATATGCCCCCCAAAAAATAAATAAAGCTTTAATGGCTAGCTCAAGAGGGTAGTAACAATATCTATGAGAAGATTGCAACAGACTAGACAAGTGAACTCACATGTCTATAGGTTCGGATAGTGCTGCAAGCCAAGTAATGGAAAGAGGGAGGTTAGAGCACATGAAACGGTATATAAGAACAACAATATTTCAACATCAACAACAAAAAGTGTGTAGGCCATGGAAGGGAAAGGACAACAATGAAGACACACGTTTGGTTTTGCGAAGCACCAAAAACTTGCAAGTTCAGCTTCAATATTAACCAGGGCCGGCCTTAACTGTTTCGAGGCCTAAAGCAAGTATACAAAATAGGGCCTTCACTTAAATTATGGTATCATGCATATGGTATATCAAAATAATCTCTAAATAAATTTTAAATACACATTTTTTATAAGAAAATTAAATAATTTTAACAAATATTCTTCATAAGCAGGTGAAATCTTAATTTGTTTTCAATATGTAGACGTCTTATTTGTCGAATTATTATGCTAACACAGATAACATGAATTCATGTTTTAAATTATACAAAAAACAAGTTTCAGCTCAAATTACAACATGAGAGCCGTTTTGCCAATATGCAAAAATATGTCCGATTTATTAAGAATATTACTTTTATTAAGAAAAGAAATAAAGGGTTTTTTAGTAAACGAAAGAGAAGTTGTTGAACATAAAAACTTGAATTACTTTATGATAGGATATATCAGTGAAATGCCAAAATGCATGACATGAGGCAGTGTATGCGAAACATAATAGAGTCAATGTCTAAGTAAATGTGTCTATTGGGAGAGAAAGATAACTTTCAGGGGAGAGAGTAAGATTATGATATAAAGAACTTGAAGGGGAGAGAGTAAAAATTTAACAGACAAAACGTTGAGTAGATGTGTTGGATCAGTTTATGCCTTCATTGTTTCTGGGTGTTGGGGGCCTAAAGCCCTTAAAACATGTATGCCCTTATAACATACTAGTACAAATTTGGGTTGGGGGCCTTCATTGGGTGGTGGGCCTAAAGCAGCAGCACCAACTGCTTTAGGGTTGGGCCGGCTATGATATTAACCAATTATAATGGATATGCATTCAACGCTGCTGGCGGTTACATGATTTACTTACAACCTACTTGGATGGTGTGCAACTCTTACATGTCTCTACTCTAGTGCATTAGTAAGTTTGGTGCCCAGAATTCACTTGTAAAATAACTGACTACGACCTTTCTCTTCGTTGAAGTTCTCATTTTAATTACTAAAGATCAAGCTTTGCTGATTTCTCGTGTGCGTGTGTGGGTGAAGTACAGCAAGACAGACTGCAAGGAAAAACACTCATATACTACTACGTGATTATACCTGTCGCAGTAGTGCTAAAGCTCTCCTTGCAAATCCTACATGTAACCTCGCCAATCCGATTCTTCATATCACTGCATACAATAGACTTCTTATCAGAACAGAACCACGAATATTGGAAGCAATTAAATTAACAAAATAATGCGACCGACTGAATACAAAGTATGTGTATTAACTTGTTCTGTAGTTTACTAATACAAACACAAATAAGTGAAACTTGTCCAATTATCATTGCATGAGCACGTAAAAAAAAAAAAAATAATAAAAAAATTGATGATGGCCACCAATCCTTAAAACAATATTGCAAACCTATAAATCAAGTTAGCACTTATACTTATGTTGATTATTGCAAATTTCAACTGGTAACTTCAACAAAAGCAGTAAGAAACTCAAGTTGTTAGCTACAAAACCTGAAATAAGGAAATGATGGTTTAGCAGTCATAAATATCTTCACAGTGCGGTTTATACTTCAGGTTCTTAGAGTCTATAAGATGCTTGATACTCATTGGCAATCCAGGCCTAGGCTGGCTCCAAGCAATTTTGGCTTGGTTTAAGAGGTCTTATCATCGAAAACCTTCCCCGCACGAAACAGAAGAGAATGAAATGGCAAGAGCACCTGATCGGTGAAATAGAAAGGATTTTTCTCATTTTTGGATTAGTAACTCGGATATTTCTTTACTACTGATTCAAGTTCATCTTTTTCCATTTCTAATGTGTCAAACAGGTTCTAACTGAAATTAACATGTTTATGGTAGTCGTACTTGTTCGGTGGATCAGATACAAGAAGTGAAATCAAGAAATGCATCAGCATTATAGCTTGAATTAGAGTTCCATTGGTAAGCCTTCTCTCAGAGGATAACTTCCCATGGGAGGTACAGATTATGCGCTTGGAGTGTTCTCCAAGACTCCAACGTAGTTATGAAAATAAAATTTCTTTCCTTAAATTTCTCTTCTATTATTGATTAAGGGAATTAAGCCATCACTATCTTAATTATCTATTGTACAAGACAATGCAGTGAGCCATATGAACATCAGTATGAGTTGGATGTATTGCATGTAGAGGTGTACAGCATGTATTGAAATATATCAAGCCAATTAATAATCGTGTCGTAGGCTCGTAGCCTTTGTGGGGCCGCAAGAGAATCCATGTTAGGTCGGCTTTTTCATTCCTTCAGTGGTCGAAAATTCCAAATTGGGGGATTTAGCTGGCTATTCATTTTTTATCCGAGATATCTCACTCGTGAGCATCAGTCAGTCCACCCAACGCCTAGGTTCAAAATATGGACTTCGAGGACTTATTGACTGCTCCGGTTTGTTTTCACTTTCCAGTTTTTCACCATCAATGACAAGGAAGGAGCACATTTGCCGCCCAATCCAGGTATGGCGTGTCCATGTTCTGGCTGAGATACTTGTTTAAGATAACTTCGTGATTTAACAAGGATACACCATAAATCAGGAATTTCCAGTCTAGGAAGGACGGGTGTTTCCAGGAGCTCGCAAATCCTGTGTCGGGTTGGGTGACCTTGGAAGCTTTCATGGTGCGGGTCAATTGCGAATTCTAGAAAAGTGTTTTTCTAATAGATAAATCAAATTTTATTAAAGAGAAAAAGGAAATTTACAAAGAAACTGGTAAGTCATACTATCAAGTACTACACAGCAAGGGAAGAACCCAACAACAAAATCAGTCAAAGCCAAGGAATCAAGAAAATCAAGCAAATGATCTATTGAAGTCAGTTCCAACATATAGATCCCATCAAAGACAACAGTTTATAGTTTGGAGGCCTTCAAAATACAACAGAAGTTTGACCTCGAAAACGTAGCTCTATTTTGGGTAACTATAGCATAGAAAACGAGCGAAGAAGAAGGAAAAAAGACAGCAGTGGATGAACTCTGATAACATACTAGAGTTTGACTTAAGTTGGAAACTTGATCTAAATAGCAGCAGATAAACTGTTATATATATTCATGAGCATGTGATGTGCTACCTATTTTGGGGGATGGTAAGTGTCTTGTAATGCTAAGTAATTGTCCAAACCATTATACAAGTTTACCCATAAAATAAAATTGATCCATGATCTAGAGATATAATGGTATTTTGATGGTGCTTGGCTCAGAGCAAACGATAGAGATGTTATACTTAATTCTAGCAATAGCTGAAAACGGTTAATGACATGTAGACATTTTAAGCATCTATGAAAAAGTTAAAATAGTACTGTTTTTAAATCTCAATTATGTAAAGGATCCCTGATGCGCTACGCGTTAAAACTTTCTCTGGTTTACACTGATCTTAGAAAGGATATCACGTCACAAACCCTGCCGAACACACGCAAGCACTGGCATCCACTCATGTCGAAATTTTCTGATTTGACGACATTCACTCGCTACCTGGTGCACATTAAATAAGACAAAGCAACGACGTAGCATGCCCTATGATTGGGGAACCAAAGAGACCCTTCATAGAATGTATTAGAAAACATGAAAGACGTCATAACTATAACGACTTCCATAAACGGAACTACGGGAGATGGACCAACCAATACTTCTCATAGACGTTATGATGGGAGATGGGATCGATCACGACAAAAGAAAGACACTTTTCATGGAAAGCCTTACCAGAGAGGCATAGACAGTTGGTAGTTAGTACGTATCGTCATAAACTCACAAACACACATTATTATTTTATATTCACATATTCTTCCGATTTGACTGAGAACTAGAAAGGGTAACTACACCTATATAAAGGTGAATCCTACAAGGAAACATGAGTATGCTCAAGGCAGGTCGAAGTGACAGATACTTGCATGCGACATGCACTCATATGAATGTTCTGATTAGGATAGGATATCAAGTCATAAACCATGTCGGACACACACAAACACAGACATCCACTCATGTTGAAATTTTCTGATTTGACGACATGCACTCGCTACCTGGTGCACATAAATAAGACAAAGCAACTTCGTAGCAGGCCCTGTGATTGAGGAACCAAAGAGGGCCTTCATATGAATGTATTAGAAAACATGAACAAACCTAAAGGAGATTAAACCAATCAATGCTTCTCATAGACATGAATTAAAGGAGATGGGATCGGTCACGACAAACGAAAGGCACTTTTCACGTAAGACCTTGCCAGAGAGGCAGAGACAGTTGGTAGTCCATATGTACCGTCACAAACACACAAACACACAGAAAAATTCTATATATAGATATTCTTCTAATTTAACTGAGAATCCCAGAAAAGGTAATATGCCTTCACACCTTGCTTAAACTACATCGACGTAAAGGTGAACCCAAGAAAGTAAACATGAGCATACTCAAGACAGGTAAAAGTGACAGACACTTACATGCGACATTCAACACTAGTGGCATGATTACAGAAGGGGCATCTGAAAACTGTGTCCAGCTTGTCTATTTTCTTCTTCGGCCGCATTGACTTCGCCCATGACTTCCTCTTAGCCATTTTTCAACTCAACTTTTTTTCCCTTCAACACCAGAACAGAACTAGTTAAATCAGTTCATAAGTCATATCATAACTACGCAGGGCACAATTAATTACTCGAGTTTCGAGCACAAAAGATCCAACTCACAGGTTACTCTGGAAGGAAAGATGCACAATTCTTATATACCAAAAAAAAAAAAAAAAAAAAAAAAAAAAAAAAAAAATCTGTTGGATTAACTATATACTACTAATTGATTCACGGATCCCAAGTTCCCAAGTAAGTGAACAGGGGGATTCGCACTCCTTTCTATAGAAATAATCTATCCTTTTCTGCTAAATTAATTTGCTACTGTAGCACAATCGAAGGCCGGTTTGCAAGCATCAAACTCAAACCCTAGGAATTCGGACAATGAATAACATAAAATGAAACCCTAACGCATGGTGAGGCATGAGAATGGGAATTGCATGGCACAATCATTGTTACAGAGAAATCCTAAATAGCGAGCCCTAGACCTCAAGGAAGAAGATGAATCTATGCAATGGAGGAGGATACCTGAAGTTACGGCGGAGGTGGAAACTCCGACGACAGGAAGCGGAGGGGCGATTGAAATGAGGAGCACTCTCTCATTGCGAAGCTCAAATGAGGGCAAACTTTCTACGTTGCAATTGAAATGGAGGCACGCGTCTGCGATTTACCTTCACTGTCAGTCCAAGTGTCTTCAAAATTGGTCATGCACTCTTCAACCTTAAAACTGTAGTTTCGGTCCTCCAAAGTTTCGCGTGGTATCAAATGAGCCCTCAATTAAATGAGATGTCTGCTGTTGGATCATGGATGGATCAGTAGTGTTTATGATTGCGAGTGATCCAGTATGCGGGAAGGCCTGGCCCACTGAGATTAATTATTTTTCTCCAATCAGAATCAAGAACTTCGCTGCTGGCTGCTGCTACAACTAATAATAATAATAATAATAATAATAATAATAATAATAATAATAATAATAATAATAATAATAATAATAATAATAAGTGGTACCGTGCTTCGTGTAGTATAATCTTTAGAAAGTAAAATATTATGCTCGTAAAATATTTTTTATGAAAATAATTTTCTATTTGTTCAACACTTACTATTATATGTGCATCATCTGATATAATTGTACATGTTGGCAGAATTAAATAGCTAGTTCAATAATTAAATAGCTAGTTCAATAATTAAATGTGTGTTGATGCAATACTTTGAAGTTGTGAGGTCGGTCAAGGTTGTGGGGGTTTTGGTTGTGCGTTCTAAGTCTTGGGTTCAAATGTCGAAATATGAATTAGCTTTATATTAAATGATACATGGAAAGTGAGTGGTGGAGTGGTGAAAGTAGGTGGGTGCAACTTGGGCGGGTTGAACCCGACCAATCCGAGCTCAACCCGAATTAAAATAGGGCCCGAATACATAGCTTTAGTAATGGCTTGGACAAAAATATCAGTCCGGATTGCGATTAGGGTTGGGCTTGGGCACAAATATTAAACGACGAGCTAATCCGAATTGTCCGATTTGTATGATTACTACCTCTAAATATTATATTTTGATAAAATAATGTAGCATATCTTCATGAATCTACTACTTTTCATTGATTATTACGGATTTTTTTAATCATTATTTTGTTCTCGAATTAGTTTATTTATTTTTTTAATAAAAATATATACATGTATATATATATAAGTTTCTTGTGTTTTGAAAAATGCGTTAAGTTAAATGTCCTAGCCTGAATTCAGCCCGAACCAGAATTGATTTAAACGAAATTGGGCTTGGACAAGATGGAAATTCTCTTAACTCGGCTGGGCTGGGCTTAGGCAGCCTCGACAGATTTCGGGTTCGGGCTTGGACAAGGGTGACAACCCGTCTAACCCGCCCGAGTTGCAGTCCTAAAAGTAGGTGGTGGTGGTAAGAGAGGCATAGCCCAAGAGGTAGGGGCAATGGGTGGTGGTGGAGTGACGACTGTGGGTGATGATGTGGTCGTGGGTTGTGGAAACATTAGCAGTGCCCTTAGATTGGTGGTGGCACTGGGGTGGTGGTGAAACGTTGGCATCATTGGGTGGTGGTGGTAGTCGTGGTAATAGTGGAGGTAATGGTGCCTGCGGTGACGACAGTTGGTGGTTTTGTTGAGCACTGGTTGGTTGTGGTGGTGAGAAGTAATGGTGGTGGAGGTGGTTTTTCTAGTTGGCGAATTTTAGTGGCAGTGGAGCAATGGTGGCACTTCGAGGTGGTGGGGGAAACAACATGTAGTGGAGTGGAGATCTAGTGGTTATGGATGTTGGCTAAAGTAAATGGTGGAAGAGCCATAGTGGCTATTTATGTTGGTGGTGGTAGCAATCATGTAAGTGGTACAGGTTGATGGTAGTTGGTGGTGGTTGTTAGGGGTAGTCCATATATTGGATTTCGTATATGGACTTGGTTAGTGTCATCGGGATACATGCATGGGCACGCGGTTCAGAGGTAGAGATCTGCAGATCTTCCCAGCTCCAGTTTGGTAGAGGCTTTTGAGTATGACAACATCTGTTTCCCAGCTCACTGGTACCGCCAGTTGTACTCGGCATTAGGCACTAGTACAACGTCTCTTTATGATTATTCCTTTCTGAGGGAGTGTCGACACTTATGGTTCAGTTTTCAGGTATTGATCATCCATGTCGGATGTGAATTTGTTCTTTACAACACTACAGTGTTGTGGAACTTGAAGTCCGCTGCGTAAGACTGATTTGGTGGTTGGATCATCCATTGTTGGAAACTAATTAAGGAACATTCTTTTGAAACTTGTCTTTACTTGATAATATTAACTTATTTAAAAAACGATTTCAAACTGCATAAATTTCTTAAACTCATAGTCTTTCAAACTAATCAGTTTTATTGCTTTACTTATAACTTATTATTTTCTAAAACCCCATAGGTGAGCGTTCAAGAACTTGAGAAAGCTAACATTGACATGTGTAATGTAGTAAGCACATGCACATATATATTCTATTTTTTTTAATGTAAATCGTAAGTGTTTGTTTTAATAAGCAAGTTCTTCCTATTTTTTAATGTCATTGGTTATCTTAAGTTAACTCCTTGCTGAGTACTAGAGAAATTTCAACGGAACACACTCCCCTTGAGTTTTGGGTCTCTCTAAGTTTACCGACTCAGGAAGAAGGGGTGTTACATAGGATGCTCATCAGGGGGCCATGTGTGGGGTCGAGGTTTGGCGAGTTCTACATGGGCTTCCGGACGAGGCTACGAAAAAACCCCCGAGCTTGGCGTGCTCGGTAGAGGCTCAACTATTTAAATTATGTTAAGAGGTTATATCCACTGGTTTTTTTTTTTTTTTTGTATCTCCTCTCTCTCCCTCCATCTAAATGTTCATGTATATGTGTTATTTCAGTGCCTATTTTTTTATTTTACCTTTTTAGAAGTAATAGGTGAGTAAGTAGAAGCTGTGAAAAAATCAATTATTTCGTGTAATTTATACAAAACTATTGCTTTTATCTATTTTATGATAAAACAATAAATATTTGTTATGTTTGAATCTTGTATCTTTAAAATGATCTAGAAACTATTGATGATTAATCAAAAAAAATGTTAATGATGATTGTAATTGTTGGTTTCTCTATTTTTTAGATAAATACAAAATTGTTTATTGTGTACCATGTATTATTTCAAAGTCTTTTTTTTTTGAGAAATTAGATGCAAAGTCTTTAAATTTTTAGAGTATCTCCAACAGTATGAAGTGATAAAAGCAAGATTTTATATGTTTCATATTTACATGACATGCATATGTATAATTAATTCCAACAATATGATTTCTTGTTTGCATTTCATAAGTTATGAAGAGTCAAAATAAGCAAATGTGAGATGCATGAGAAGAGCGAGATAGACACATAATTTCCCCTCATACTCTCTAATTAGCTAAATATAATGAGGATGATGCATATTTTATGAAATGCACAAATATTTGCATTAATTTTTAGAGCTAAATTTTTATGAAATTATATATATTTTTGCTAATAATGCATTTTGCATGACCTATTGGAGATGCCCGTTACTAGTAGACAAATATTAGGCAAATTATTGAAAAAAGTTGCTCATTTGCATATTAGTTCACAGACTTTGGTAGTATCTTCTCCCGTACTACTCGTACGGGAGAATATGACATATTCTATATGACATATTTGGTTAAGAAGGAACTTGAAAGTGTTTAGAGGCACTCTGGAGTCTAGAGATATTTGTGTGGGGAGAATTTTGAGATACTCTCGGCTTACTCAGGATGCCTTTTCTAACCATATCTATGTTCATTCCCTTGTTATTCCTAACGCTAATTCAAAATGGTGTCCTCTTGTTTCAGATTGTTTCAAAATCAATGTGAATGGCTGCACTAGAGGTAACCCGGGTATGGCTGGCTTTGGACGAGTCTTCAGGGACAAAAAAGGCAAGTGGAAGATGGGATTCATGGGAAAGCTCCAGGACTGCAACATTATGGAGGCAGAGATTTGGGCTATCTATAGAGCCGTGACCATTGCGTATCAAAACAATTGGAAAAATTACGAAATTGGAAGTGACTGTCTTGATGATGTGCACATATTCAAGAAGTTGATTTTTGGGCCAACCTCTATGCGCAACCAGATTGATGAAGGTATTCACCTCCTTGAGAGTGGTGGAGGCTCAATTAGACATGTCTCGAGGGATGCCAATGAAGTGGCGGATGCTCTTGCTAATATGGGGGTGAAACAATCTAAAGAACTCCAAATCATTTGGGAGATCCCTGATGTGGTGAAGGGTATGCTGATCTGCTTGGCATCGGTTGTTTTATGTAGTTTGCGTTTGTTTTTTCTTTTCCGTTGTACCGAAAAAAAAAGTGCGGATTAAGAAAAAATAAGATGCAATAGATATTATTTATTTTATATTATAAACCTGGATGTGTTGAGAGAATATAGTGGAAATCATGGACAAATTTTAGGGAACATATTATAAGCCACATAATAAAGAGGAATTTAATTTTGCCTAACAAAAAATCATCGCCAACATTGGCGAACATGTATAATTTAATCCAATCGTATGAATTATTTTTTCATTTCATAAGTTATGAAGAGTTCAAATAAGTTAATGTGAAATGCATGAGAAGACAGAGATAGACACATATGTTTCCCCCATACTCTCTATTTTTCTTCATCTTCTCTAGTTTTCCCTATCAAGATGCCTGAACCCAACTTTTACAAGTTCTTTATAATATGCCGAAAATAACTGATGCACATAATTAACCTATAAGAGATGCTCATTTATATAGCAAATTATGGAAAGTACTACCATTATCTTAAAACAATCTAACACAAAATTATTAAGTGTAGAACAATTATTCTTTCATGTTTAAGTTTTTTCATTCAAAACCAATTCAGGGAAAATAAACCAAGCAATCATGTCTATTTTATAATTTTTTGTTCTTTAAATTACAATGTTCTATGTATATGAGAATGAAAAAAGTACCCTGCCCTAGTAGCGCTCACATAAGTCCTGCACTAAGAGAATCATCCTCCCTAAGGGTGACCCCAGGAGGACGGGAAGCCCTGTCATTCATTTCTGCTCTAAGCGCCGCCTCCATCTTATCCACATGAGCTAGTCGAGTGTAAAGTTCCTCACGCTCGCCTTTTAAACTTATGATCTGCCTCTGCACGGCTGCTAGAGACACTTGGTTGTAAATATCCTCAACTCGTTTCACTAGCCATTCAACTTGGAGCGGGGAATCACGAAGGGCTTCTAGTCCCCCATGCAAGTACTCGGCATCCTCCAGGCTAATCGTCGGGGGACTTTTCTGATCCAGCCCCACAAGAGTGGTACAAAGCAAAGTCAGGATGGAAAGTCTGTGAAGAGTGGGGACTCGAAGAATATCCTTGAATGTCTCCCTTCTGCCAAGACGGATACGCGCCAGCACCCTAACATGATCCTCAGAGAGCCCAACTCCGCGAATGATGTCCCTCAAAGGAGGAACACCGTCTCTTCCGGCATCAACTTTCCCCTCGTGATCTTCGTAACCAAAAGGCAAGGGGGCAGAAGCTGGGACCAGCTTCGTTTGAGACGAAGCAGCAGAGGACCAAATGATCCTCCCCCCTAGAGCAACACCTTCATGCGCATCATGATCTTCTCCTGGAAGACCTACAGGGCTTCTCAGATCTGTCACAACAACGAAAAATAATTAAAGAAGAAAATATTTGGAAAACCCCAACATGAATTCTGTTATAAAGACCGAAAAAACCTGCAAAGGAAGCTCCCTCACCAGAATGATACTCAACTAACGCAGAACTATGAACTTGGGCTGCAGGAGCTTCACCGCCGAGTTCAATAACCATGCATCCATCAGTGTCCTTCACGCCTGAAAAATGAACAGTTAAAAGTCAACCTATATCCGTTTTTTGGGGTAACCAATCAGAACAAGAGAAACTAAATACTAAAAGGAGCACTGTCTCTATCTAACAGATTTTTAAGCCACTCCGATTGTTGTTCCCAGAGTGATAAGTCCTCCACGTCTTGCTGTCTATTTGCCACTTGATCGACAATGTGGTTGAGTCTTCGATGAACCGCTTGCCGTTTCATCCTCCGCAGCTGAGTAGTCTAACCATTCATCTCCTTTGATTGCTCTGGTTATGCTTCTCATCATCGTTGTGGAGTCTCCTTCCAGTATAATCCGGCGACAGCCCTTCATAGACGCAACCTCGATCCCAAACTTTGCTTCCTTCATTTCAGCCTCTCTCACTGATTCACATTTCCTCAAATTTCTTGATCCGGCTATGATGAAACTACCATGCTCTTCTTTGATGACTACACTCGCTCTAGCTGCACCAGTGATTGGGTTCCACGAGCCGTCGAAGTTGACCTTCACCACTCCCGGCGGTGGTTTCACCCAGCTTGAGTTTGCCTCTCTAGCAGTAAAAGGTTCTTCTCTCCTCTCGACCTTGTATACTTCTTCCAGTTCTTCAAATCTAGCCTGAACCTCCAGTGGAAGCGCTTTGAGATCTACCTTTTCATTTTGAAAAATTGCTCTGTTTTGCCTAAGCATCAGAGCCCATAGGGTCAAAGAAAATAAAGTCTTATGGTTATTGTGATGAACCTGAAATTGATTTCGGATCCAATCTCGTGGCTTTGTAACAATCAATTCTCTGACAAAATCTGTTCCAAACAAGCTTTCCCACACTGGTTTTGTAGCTTTACATTCTTGGAAACAATGCTTATTCGAGTCTTCAAATTTGTTGTAAAAAGGGCATGGTCTGCTGACTTTGATTCCTTATTTTTGCAGGTTCTTGGTGGTAGCTAGACTATCCAGATTAGCCTTCTATATGAATTGTTTAATCTTCGAGGGGATTCGAAGCTTCCAGAACTTGGAGATAGGATCTGGGTTCACCATTGAGGGACCTATTTCGGGGATGCCTTCTTCCTTCACGGTGATAGAGTAACCAGATTTTACCTGGTAAATTCCATCATCCTCATAGTGCCAGATCAATCTGTCCTCACACCTCCTTTAAGGTAATTGGATATCTAAGACGTCGATGGCATCCCAGGGTTTTATGTACTGCTGAACTTTGCTTGTGTCCCATTGATTTTCTTGTGGAGTTAGCAACTGACCCTCATGTTCTTCTTTTCAGGGGTTTTGGAGATCAAAGAAAAGGATAGAGTCCTTGGAACCCATTTATCGTGGATTTTTATAGCAGAGCCATCGCCTACTCTCCACCGTAACCCCCTGTTGAGCAGTTTCCTTCCCTCCATAATACTTCTCCAGGAAAAAGAAGATTTATGGCCGAGTTTTTCTTCAAGGAAACTCTCGGATGCGAAGTATTTGGATCTCAAAACTTTCGTAAGTATGGAATTCGGGTTCACGAGAATCCTCCAGCTTTGCTTTGCTAGCATCGCATTATTAAAAACTTAAATTTCTGAAAGCTAGACCACCGTCTCTTTTGTTTCTCTGCATCTTCTCCCATTTCACCCATGGAATACCTCTATCTTGAACTGTCTTACTCCACCAAAACTGCCTAATGATTTTCTCCATCTTCTCGCAGATTCCGTTCGGGAGCTTAAAACATGGCATTGCATACATTGGAATTGCTTCAGCAATGGTGAAAATGAGAATGTCCTTTCCCCCCTGTGTGAGAGTTCTTTACTTCCAACCCTTTCGGCTACTACTCAATTTCTCTAACAAGTTGTTAAAAGAAATGATTTATTTCTCCCCATTGTTGTAGGGATGCCAAGATATATGTCGCTCTTTGCTACTTCAACCATTCCACAAAAGTCGAGAACCTCCTTTTTTACAGTTGTCGTGACATTTGACGAGAACACAATTGCCGATTTCTCCACATTTATTTTTTGTCTTGAGGCATCACTGTACACTTGTATTATTTGTAATAGCTTAGCAATTTCATCTGTAGAAGCCTGAACAAAAAACTAACTATCGTCAGCCAAAACTAGGTGGGACACTGCGGGCCCACAACGTGAGGCTGTAACTTCACTTAGAACACCGATGTCGACTGCCGCAGTAACGACCCGTGACAAAACTTCACTGCAAATTAGGAAGAGGTACGGGGAAAAAGGGCATCGCTACCTCAACCCTCTCTCTGGAATAACACTTCCCATGATTCCTCTGTTCCTAATAAAAGCAAATTGAACCGTACTAATGCAGTTCATCACTTGAGAGATAAAGTGAGGACCGAAACCAATTTGAGAGAGTGTGTCTTTAACAAACTGTCATTCAACCCTGTCATATGTCTTGCTCATGTCAACTTTGAGAGCCAATAACTCTTCTTCTTTCTTGTTTTAAAAGAGTGGATCATCTCAAAGGCCGTTAAAATATTATCCGAGATCAAGCGGCCCGGAACAAAGGCGCTTTGATTCTCACTAATGATTTTTGGAAGAATTCTTTTTAGCCTATTAGAGATAGCTTTTGACACAATTTTGTAAACAATAGTGCAAAGACTAATAGGACGATAGTCACTGGGCTCATTGGTTGCTTTATTTTTGGAGTCAAAGCAATAAGCGTTTGGTTGTGTTCTTCAAGACTTGCACCATAATTGAGGATTTCCAAACACGTAGTCGTAACTCCCTCACCCATTGTATTCCAGAAACGTTGGAAGAACCCCGCATTAAACCCGTCAATTACGGGCGCTTTGTCTAGCTTCATCATAAAAAGAGCCGCCTTTACCTCTTATCCATTATAAGCTGCCTCCATCAGGGCCCTTTCCTCGTAGGATATGCTCATCTTAAAATCTGCCAGAGCCATCTCAATATCAATCCGTGAGGGTCTGTCCGATTTGAATATATTTGAAAAATGTTTTCCTAGAGCATTAGCAATGTCTTCTTCGCTTGTCACCCAAACCCCCTCATTATTCTCAATACCTTCCATCGAATTCTTTTCTCTTTGAATCGTCGCACGTTGATGGAAAATACTTGTGTTTCTATCCGCTTTCTTCAACCACTCAACTCTTGACCCTTACCGCCACATAATTTCTTCCGATTCAAGGAGTTTGTTGCACTCTTTCTCCAATTGTTTCTTCCTTGCCATATTTTGATCAGACATTCTCATCCTATCCAACAACTCCAATTCAATCATACAAGCTTCTGTTTGTCTTTTAACCGACCCAAAAACATTACGATCCCAAACCCTACACTCGCTGTCAACCTATATCTTAAAGCAAGGAAAGTAACCTATATCTCTTAGCATAACAAATTCACACATCTATGGTTTTAAAAAATAGCTTTAAATTATTAGACAATCTATAGGGAGCACCCATTTATCATCAGAGGATAACTTTTGGGAGGAGAGAAAGGAAAAGAGCTTCGCGCTCACCTTGGGAAATGCCTTCGCTTGTACGAGTGGCCCTAATGGCCTCCAGAATACAAGCAGCCTCTTGAGTTTCTGCATCAGTCTCACCAGTGTCCTGGGAAGCCTCAAGAGCACAATCCACCCGACTTGTTCCACTTTCTGTCCCTACAGTTTCAGACAGGCGCATAGAATCCAATTCAATTTTGCCTTAGCTATAAAGACACGCTAAAACCCTAGATTGTAAAAATTTCCATAAATCACCACATGCTAGTAGGAGGAACCAGCCGAGACATGACACCTTTTTTAAGTAAGACCTCATAGTGAATTTGGGACGCCTTTGACAATTTGCAAAACATTAAGTGGAATAATCATGTTTTTTGGGAAAATATCGTGCAGATAATTCAAGAAGTGAAGATAGTTTACTTGCAATGGCCGGCACAAACATTTACAGGACGTGGCACTTGCATCAGTATTTCTTACGACAGTAAAATCCTCTCTAGGTATAAATTAATGCGACATGTGAGTTCACGGGAGTTGTACTCGTACCTGCTGCTTTTGTCCTAGCAATAGCAGACTTCCTGTTCTGAAACCAATTTCTCACCTGAAGAATAAAAAAATTCAATTAGGAACCTTCATTGATGATTGTTCCAAAATCATCAAGACAAGAAAAGGTGCTCAACTTGTTTCATCTGAACTTGAACTGTTCTTGACCGTTCTGGTTTTTGGCTACAAGAGACACCAAATACAACAGTAACAAGATCAAAAAATCGTAACATTACTAAATTCGCAAACTGTGCAAGAATTAGAATTAACGCTGAACATCCTTCACCGAAAAATACGCACTTGAACATGTCGGCAATGCCTTGAAGAACTAGAGCTGCTGGCATTTGATTATTGTGTTTTTTCAGTAAACTTTCCATCTCTGCAACCTTCGAAAGATAAAACACATGAAAAAAGTCGGTTAATTGTTGAAGCCGCTCATCTAAGACATCCCTAAAAATGTCATTTATCATTATTACACGTCACTTACTACTACTATATGTACCATATGCTTAGATTGAATATTTTATCAGACATTATTAAGTTCTACTGCAAGCATAGTTGTTGAACAAGTAACCAGTAGCACAAGGTAGCAACAGACGGGCGCCCGGGCAAAAGGCGGTCGCCGTTGCAATTATCACCGCCAATTTTCGGTGACAACCACACGTAAACTGAAATAGTAAAAAAGCAGTTGTAGAAAAGCATGCTTAACCTGATATGCATCTGATCTACTGAATTACAGATACATGTTGTTGAATACAGAATGATGAAATTTATTAAATGTTGTGAATCAAAACTACTACTAACGGTTTGCAAAAAAAAAAAAAAAAAAAAAAAAAAAAAAAAAAAAAAAAAAAACAGTCATCACAGCAATGATCGTTAACATAAAAAAGAGCTACTTGACCTAAACTAGTAATTGATAAGCATGCAATGAGGTGGATTGATCCTCCTCTCTAAAGATCCGAACTTGTAAAATTTTCATGATTAGATTAATTATACCCATCAATACAGAGATTAATTCACATACATTGATTGATGAGTGGGAAATGTAGCAAAGCTCTACCACCGATATCTCATCAGCAAATCCAAACGGTACAACAACAACAATTTATGGTTCGATAATTCGATTTACTGATGGGCAAAGAGATCCACGTAAGAGAGGAAGAAGAAGAAGAAGAGAGAGTGTACCTCGGTGGGGCTGAAACGGAAGAGTGAGGCTCCAGTTTTAGGTGGTCTTCCCATCACTTTTCCTCAGCTGGTGATGAAAAACTACAACTGACGAGCAGAGCACGCACAGGAAGAGAATATGAGAAATGCGGAACAACAAATGCGGCTCTGGTCGGAACTTGAATCTCTTATATACGTTTTCTTTCAGGGTCCCACGTTAAAAAAATGGAAAAACCCTTATTAGCATCTAATCCGTAAATTTACTACTATACCCATTAATGCTGTTTCTCCTTTACAAAATGCCCCTTAGATGACCATTTACTCTTTCTTCGCATAAAAGAGTGACTGAGTGGGATTTCGGAAACTGATTTTTTGTAAAGGGGTAAAAGGCTTTAAACTCACCTGAGCTAACATGCTAATCAATGGGGCTGTTTGGACTGTTAGATTAGGTGAGTTTTTGATCTAACAAGTTTCTTTGATTTGAGATGTTTAGATTGGAATAGATTATTTATAAAAGTTAAAGTCATATTTCATTAAAAAAAAATACTTCCAAATTAATAAAGTTATAAAAATATGAAACCCTAAACAACAAAAAGCAGTGCGGCTATTATTTTTCAAACAATCAATGAACTCCGGATTCTAAATAAAATGCGGAGCTCCCATTTCCATTAAATACGTTAAACGGCGATTTAATGCGTGACACATTGTCATTTCACGCGTGAAACATTGCTTTCCAAGGAATAGGACTCTGGCCCTCTTCTCGAAGTCGCCACTCCCTCCACTACTCTGGAGTCAACAATCACATTAACGACTCGAGAGCCACTACTAGAAAAATGGCCTTTGGCCACGCTACACTTACCCACGGTTAATAAACGTGTCAAAAAATATTATTAACCACGGTAGATAACTGTGGCTAATGTATTTTACAAAAGCCACGGTAAAAAGAAAACACCCGTGGAAAAGACGCTTTTAACCACGGGAGATTTAATTCACGTGGTAAACGGATGGGAAAAAATAGTTGCCACGGGTATTGGCCGTGGCCATTTGTTTTACTCTCCAAAAATACTATTTCGGGAAGAAAAAAAATCCAACTCGGGAAGTCAAAAGTAAAGTGGCGCGATAATATTTACAGTAAAAAATTCAACCCACTTAGCAAGTAAATTTAGGAGATTACACACGATCTGATCTCGTTCCAATCCATTCTAATACCTAGTCAAACCCACTCGTCTGTTCCTATCCCTCATCCTCAAGCGAGATCATAGGTACGGGCCGATGAAGGAGATTACAACCGGGCGTCGTTCCTAAAGAAGGATCGTCGTTACACACGATCGATACCTGTTCCTACAGAAGTGAAGGGGATTCAATCGGACGTCGTTCTTCTCTTCCTGTTCTTCCATCAATCGTATATTGAAGGTGATTCAATCGGTCCGGTGAAGTGGACTGGTGAGTTTTGTAGTTCCCTTTGTGTGTTTCAGCTCTTCCGGTTCTTCTCTTTCAGTTCTTCCATCAATCGTCTATTGTATTCAATCGTCTGTTGAAGTGAAGGAGCTTCGGGTTTCATTAGGGATTTTCGTTCCCTTTTGATTTCCCATCAATCATACATATATATGCAAGAGATTAAGAATTACTCAAATGTTGTATATGTGTTGGTGTCTGTGTGTTAATATTCACTTGCAAGTGTGCGAAGGAACAACACAAATAAGAGAATCAAAGGTAATTTTATTGAAATTAGCATCTGAAGTTCCCCAAACTGAATAGTGAAAGCATGTTAGTAATCCATATATGTTGCTGACATGCTTTTACATATATGGATTCACATAGCATTGTGCGTAGTTTCCCCAAATTGAACACCTAGTGAAGGCATGTCGAACCTTGTGTGGCACTAGAAACAAGAGTTCTTGCAAGCCTTAAAGGGGAAAATCGAACCCTAATCTTAGTGAAACTGGAAGTGGGAAAACCACTCAGTTAATTGTTCTATCTGATAAAAACAGATGTTGGTTGATGTCCAACAATAAACTTGATTCTGTTTTTACAATGATAGTCTAAGTCTTTGAACTTCATTATTCCTTCAATAAACAGTGTGTCTACGCCCAATTGGAGAACAAGAGAGCTAAGAAATACTAAGATAATGGACAGAACTTTTTGAAGCCTCCATATGAGAAACAAGTTAGCTTCTTTTTGTCATGTTTGTGGATGTACTAGTACTAGTTCCGTGTTCACTGGTGCAATTCACTATTGTTAGAACTCGAAAAAATGCTTTCCTTGACTGCTAGTAACTGATTCGAATCAAAAGAACTACGAGATCAGTATCAACACCCATAAGCAAGCCGCATATATCCGAAATCCCATTAAAAAGGGAAGAAGGTTCTCAGTGATCTAATAATTCAACGTTACAAATATTAGCAAACACTATGAAGACTGGCAGATTTATATGAAGTTCTGTCCATTATCTTAGTACTAGGTATTGCCCGTGCCTAAATGCACGACTAAAAAAAATATGCAAAGAAAAAATTAAAAACTATACCATTCATGTTCTGTAAAAAAAATTCATTAGTTTCCCCAACAGAAACTTTTTTACAGTAGCCATACGTCTAATTTCCGAGGACACAATCGAAACACGACTATATGTTCTCTGAAGTTGCACATATCTGAAAAATGTTTGGGGTGGCTGTTACTACTAACTGTTTGTATGTTGAGGCTGTGATAGCCACTTTGGTTTTTTTTTTTTTTTTTTTTTTTTTTTGAGAAGGGATAGCCACTTTGGTTAATGAAACTTCAACCCTTTTTTTCAAAAAGAAACGTCTGGTTTTGTATAGTCGGAACCATATTCTCCACGGAGAAATCATATTTATGTCAGAGCCATATTTATTTAGGTATGTCGATTTTCCCAGCACAGTGTTTCAAAATCTCGGGCAAAAGACTAAATCTGACTGGAAACAGGACACTCCTCTAATTATCTAACTGGAAAAAAGAGAAATATAGTATAACTCAGTACATATTAAATTTAAAAGGTAACTATTGAAAGTGAATATTTTGACCTTTAAGATCTGAATATCCTGGTAATGAAGTAGCATTGACCTTTGTTGGTCCCTCTTCCTTTGAATCCCAATTCTATTATAAGAGTATGCTAGTAAGGAATTAAGGAGCATATTGTTTTAAAAAATTACTGTATGAATGTAACTGTGATCAAAATTCAAATTCTTACCTGAACTTACAACAAAACTTCTCGATAACCAATATTTATTGTAGGTACCATATTGTCAGCACGGGGCATAAAATCAGCAATACCATGCTGGAGGAAATAGTACCCAAAATCTGTAATACCCAAATATTTGATTGGCATCGATCTACTTTTGAACAGAGATTTAGCATATGGTGCAGGATTGGATTTTGAATTAAAAATGAATGTACCAACCTTTAGCAACAAAGAAGTTAAGGCATCCATTTACTCAATTTTGTATGGTTCATTTTCACCTTGTTGTGTGGTAAGTGTTTCTTGTAGATCAATCAGACCATCAACCAGATTTGTTTACGATTAAGTTCCAATATTTGTTCCTAATCAAGTGGACTTGCTTTTATGTGGACTCCATACTGCATGGGTTACTCTGATCAAGTTAAATTAAAAATTCTATTACCAATGAGCTAAATACTGATCGCTCTTTTTATTGGGAAACTGATAGATAGGATTCACCACAGAGTATACAAATCAACACAACCAAACCCTCAATAGAATTGGGAATTTCAAGCTACGTGTAAAAGGAAAATAACGGTGCAAATAAAGAGGAGCTGCAAACCAAGCAAGTGTTCAATGTAGTGAATCCAAAAGGGTTATTGTAATTATATCAGGGCAGCCAGAACTGTACCAGTAAAAGTTATTCAGTGCAAAGAGAAGCATATTAAGAAGTAAAAGACCCCAAGAACACAACAAAGCTTGTTTATAGTAGGAAAATATAACTTTAAATGTTCTCTGTTCGGAGACTCCATTTGAAGCAACCTTTATTTTTTTGCGGACCCATGAGAAAAAGAACCCCACAAAGATGGCTAGGGGAAGTGAACCAGAGACGATACGCCCGAAAACATGTTGGAAAGCTAGTATCTATGTCTTTGATAAGAACTCAACCTGTAACTAATATTTACAATATCGTGTCAATTTCAAATTTCTATTGAAAAATGTCAATTAGCTATACATAACCAAGATGGATAGTATTCTTGGTTGTTGTTCATATTTTCATGCTTATTCATTTCCTGTAATGGTACAAAGTACGGATTATAAGAATGCTAGATTGCTAGGTAACACCAAAATGGATTACTCAAATGTCGAGCTTGTTCCGTATATTCTTTCAAACACGGTTAAGGTGAAGTTGTGATGCCTAGATTAAAATAATTCTTGTTCAGGGAGGACAATTGGATTCTCCTGGAAGTTGAATTATTTGTCTTTCAGGTAAATGTCTCAGGTCACATGTCATTTCTCTGAATGTAGACTTCTCTGTGAATTTTTTTGCTCATTCTGTGGTCTAACATATCACCTCATATATTGCAGTACTTTCCTGCCATTGATATTTGGAGTATCGGATGCATATTTGCTGAAGTGTTGACAGAAAAACCGTTGTTTCCTGGTAAAAGTGTTGTTCATCAGTTAGATTTGATAACTGAACTTCTGGGGACCCCATCAGCTGAAAGCATTGCTAGGAAGTGCTGTTTTTTCGGGCAGGAATGTTTAGAGAATTTTGATTGAAGTAGAATTTTTTTTTTCAATTATGGATGTTTTGTGTATTATGGTGCAACTTTGACAATTCGAAGCCAATTTAATACATTGTACGGATTTTTTTCATGGTTATATATATTTAGAGGTTTAGCGAATTACATGTGTGTATGCAATTTATAGTTGTTGAATCTCCTGAATTCATATAGGAATTAATCCTTATGTGTAGCTGTAGCTTTAGTAATTTTGAGTTTAAATCCATTAGCCACGTGAACTAATGTGGCAGAATTAATTCAATTGACGGGTAAAGAGCTCAGTTGCCACACTCACCAACCGTGGTCATAAACTATTTCGCCACAAGCACTTGCCGTGGCCAAAAACAAAATATCCACGGTAATATACCCTGGCCAATAACAGTACCAGCCACACTGAACAACCGTGGCAAAAAATATTTTTAGCCACGAGTTTTAATACACCCGTGGTGAAGTGGGGAAGAAGTGCCACGCTCGAATAGCCACGGGCATTACCGTGGCAAAATTTCCCCCACGACTGTTAACCGTGGCTAAACACAAAAGCCACGCACTTTTTGGCCACGGTCATCTACCGTGGCATGTCCCGTGGCTAAAGCTATTTGCCACGGGAATTGAAGATTTCGCCACATTAGATACCCGTGGCTAAAGCCCGTTTTTCTAGTAGTGAGCTGACATCACTACAAAACAGGAAAATATACCAAGACAATGGGCAACCCTGACGAAGTCTTCGACTCGCGATCACATGTCCCGCCTCCACACCATTGTGCACAAAACCATATCATATGTAGCGTTGATCGGCAACACATAACTAAACAAATCAACTTTGGACCAAATCTCATCGTAAACATTAGCTCCCTCAACCTCCATAAAAACAAGACAATTATATCCGGTCATAAGCTTTGTACATGCCCACCTTTAAGGCTTGAACGCTACAAGACCCGTTTCTCCTTTCTTCTTGATTTTCAGCAAGTCAATCACATCGAATATCGTTAAATAGTATGTATTATGAGTCTTTTGAGCACAAAGCACACAAATTCTCTGCAATTAGATATGGGATGACTATTTGAGTCTATTAGTCATCGTTTTGGGAAATGATTTTATAAATGACATAGCACAAAATAACAAACCTAAAATCCGACGCCCTTTTTGGCGGGCTAATTTTGGGAATCAATGCAATAATTGTTTTGTTAGTTTTGTTAAATTGACTTTGACACCATCATTTAGAATTGATAAAACTGTAAAAGTAACCTCCTCATGAAAGTTAGGCCACATTCTCTGGTAAATACTGGATATGAAGTTAGCGTGGCCTAAATGATTTATCAGAGCCATCTGAAAAAACTGCATAAAAGATAAAGAAATATAAAGCTAGTGGATTTGGTGCCCCATGAATTGCACTCACTTCCAATCGTATTCGCCATGCTCGCACAAAACAGATCGAGGTAGATTATCGCTATGTGCGAGAAAAGGTTATTCGAAAGGACTTGATTAGTAACTTTGTTTGCAATGAAGACTAGTTGACTGAAAATCTCTTAGTACATACAGATTTTCATAACTGAAAACCAGACTAATGGGCTCTGCTCTTCCCCATTAGTTTGATGTATGTTAACCGTGTATGTTTGTGATAAGATAAGATAAAAAACAATGCAACTTTTTGATAATTTTTCCAAGGTGTTGTAGAATAAAGTTTACTACTCTATAACACCATGAAAAGATTATCAAATTCTTGCATCGATTTGCTAATCAAATCACTTGATTAAAGTGTTCAAGTAAATAGTGATATAAGTCAGTGGGGAGAAATAAAGGGAACGGAGGTAGCACATCATATCTGGGAGAGAGAAAGCTTTATATTTGGATTGCCTCAAAGGGAGGTTTAATATTTAGGCAAGTATATCATGCCATATGAGATGTATCGAACATAATGAGCCAGAAAAATTAAGATCAAAGTTCTCAATAACTTGTTTCAAGGACAACTCCAAGCACATTGTAAACTTGCAAAACTGTCATATGTGGTAGAAAGCCGAGCTCGAGCAAGAAAATATTCAGCTCAGTTCGTTTACACCCATCTGTATCTGTATATATATAAAAGCAGAGAAGTGCCGAGGTTGAACCACAACATGCCATTTGTCATCTAAAATTTATGCTACTTAAGACATGTGTCATGCCTACATGGAATTCAACGAATAAGAAACTTCCAACTGTAATTTACTATATTAAAAGTGCCACCATGTCAGCTTAGTCATTAACTCAATTAGGTTCATAACTTATGTAATTAAATGTGTGTAAAATGGAGTAACTAATTTAACATTTATGAGAATTGATTTTATTTCTCATCCACAATTTTCCGCTTAAATTTTTTGTTTCCTAATTCTGAAATCATATGTTAAAAATTTCATTATTTTTTTTTCTTAATTTAAGACTTCCTTCTAATCACAAGATGCACATTCTTTTTGACAAACAGTTCAATGTGATTAAAACGACTGGCTCATGTTTTAACATAAGGAATTCTAAAAAAAAAATTGTCACGTAAGGATGTATTTTAAGACATGTGTCATGCCTACAAATAGTTCTATATATTATTATTATTATTATTATTATTATTATTATTATTATTATTATTATATATAAAGTGTTGAGGTTTTATTTGAGATTTCCATTTGTCAACTTATTTTAAATTGTGTTGTGCCATTTGTCTTACCTAATTGAACAGCAATCCAATAACCATTTTCCATGTGGTTCTTTGTCAACGTAAAGTGCCATTTAGACACTGCATTGTTGCCAATTCAAATAGCTTATTACATATTCCCACTAATTACTACTCATTCAAGTTTGTAACTGATGCAATCACATTCCTCATTAATTATAAATAAGAAAAGTCCATGTAACCGAAACTTAAGTTATAGACTTAAGAGTAATCACATATTTCCTATGTTATTACTTAACTGAAGACCCATTTCCTGGATAAACGTTCAGGAAAATCCAAATGGGCTGGCATCTATCAATAGAAGAGTCAAACATGTAGGAATTGCAATTCTATGGTGGTGGTTTATATGTTTATGGTGGTCGTGCTGGATGTTGATTGTGTACTGGTATGGAAAGCAACAAAAACGGGTGAACCATAATATGCATGTGTGGTTTCATTTGGGACTAGATTCTATCTCCTCAATTAATTCTTATTTTAGCATGTTACAGGTCATTTATATTTTGTTTGAAGATTTTAACAAATTGCAGCTCTTCTACACATGTTCATCTGGCTTGCTTCATCTCATGCTCTCAGATTAATGTTTTAGATCCAGGCATGTTTGGATTTGCCTAATTCAGGTTAGCTTTCATTTTTGTTTTTTTTCTTTAATATTTATATATGGTTTGGTTTCATGCTTTATTTTTACTTATATGCCTTTATGAAACGTATATGTGCAACAGCCTCTAATACTTATGAACCATATGATATCAGAAAGACAACATCTTCCTTTTCAACGGGTATTTCATAAGGTTCACAGACAAATAAAAACTAAGTTTTTGGAAGAATAAAACTACGTTGGTAGGTAAAGTACTTCTTAATGTAAAAGGAAGTGCCTGAAGACACTAAACATGGTTGGGAAATTAATGGAATACCAGCATCAGCCAAAATACTACCATATTATATCCCATATCGAAATCCAAACAAAGTGTTTTTTTTTAGAACTTATCTCAAAACTCATTTATCAAAACCAATTGTAGAAATTTTGATCCATAATGTTGAGACACATAGGTCAATAAAGAGGAATATGCACAAACACGAATTATTCAACAAAAATACATACTGATTGAGCCAAGCACGAAATGAAAAATAAATTACCATGACGTTATTGAAAGTTTAGTAACTCTTTTAAATCTTTTTTGCGTACATAGTAAATGAAAACACAACGCACAAAAAACTGAAACCAATAATACTTGCTTCCCAATTATCTTTGGAAACCAAAAAGGCCCAAGCATTTGCAATAATTTTGAAGAGGAAAATGAAAATCATACGATTATATAGGCCACGTTATGACCATGGTTTACAAGAATTATATCAAAACTGAAAGTTGAAAGGATCTCTGTTATATTTTGGAGCGAGTTCTTTTTACCATGTTGGATGTAAATGGCACAGGCCAAATGTGCGTCAGCTCTTTCTTTTTAAAATTTTAGTAAAAACTACATAAACTTTAATTGGTCACATTGGGAGACTAAATTGATTTCATGAATGAGCTAAAGTTTTAATTGTTTTATAGCTAGAAAACATTAGAAATAACCGAATATTTGATTCTATTGTGTTCCTCCAAAGCTTGAAGTTAAGTTGTCTATGTCTTTTAAGAGATAATGACATAAAAATGCGCTTGGAGTAATGTTATTGAGGTAAGAGACTTAATACACAGGTGCAAGCACAAAATTTCACACACACACACACATAAGCAGAAAAATGGTCATGTTCAATTTAAACGTGCCGTTTGTTATTAAATACTTCTTCTTAAGAAAACATTTTTTATGCCCACTTAGCACATGACTAATTATTTTTAGCCAAATGACAATTTACTAATACACATCAGTTGCCATTGTTACGCTTTCATTTGCACAATAAAATGATAATTATTATTTAACTTATTTTTTACTAATACATCAAATACGCATTTGGTTAAATTGTATTGTAATGAAAATAATTAGCTGCAATATAGTAACCTTCATGCATTGAAAGCACAATTTATCAAGTGACGTCAAGTTAGTTACGACTTTTAGTGGTAGCCCATCAAATTATCATACCAAGTAGAAAGAATGATACCAATATCTCCCTCTGTTATATGTGCAATCTTTCTAGAGCTATATATATATATACACACACACACACACATATAGTCATAAATTTAGTGAAAAGCACATTCTAGATATTCCATACATCTAAAATGAGTTTTTCCAGTGTTAGTAGTAAAAACGATCTTTTCCATGTCATCAAATTTGATTCTGATTATCGTTTCCTCAACAATTTTAAACAAACATGGACCTAGGATGTGACTAGATATCTCTTCATTTCTTTGTTATGCTTTTATCTAACCAGTTTCTCATAAATCTTCCCGTGCACTATTAACCAGGTCACTTTGACCATGTGATTTAGTTGGCAAAACGATGCAAGAAACTAAAAATATTTTTACATATCCAGGAGAAATTGACCGAGTAACTATCAATAATAGTGTGTGTAGAAAAAGATATCATTAAAAGTCTATGATTGTGTTACTATTGAATAGGTCGACAAGTTATTTTCGAATAGCACTGAAATTCTTCACATCTCTTATAATTTTATTTCTACACTTTTGTGATCGTAATGTTCCAAAGTATATAATTAAGATAATCTTATTGTCAATATTATTTATTTGACTGCCCATATACTCATAGAAATGCCAATTTTAAGTACATCCATAATTATTTTGTAGGCGATGATGTGTACATTTCCTTTCAATTATATTATTTGATCGTTCCCTGACGACATGGCTATTCGCCACATATTTCATATACAACGGAGAGAGAGTGAGTGAATTCTTCGATCAAGTTTTTCCTCTACCATGGAGCATGAGAAGGAGTTCAAATCAGTATAAGAACTAATAGGACAAAGAGCTTTAGTTATGACTTTAAAAGAAGAAAACTGGTTTCATAAGTCTACCACAAGCCCGCGCTTTAGCGCGGGGTTACGCCTAGTTACTTATAACTGCAGAGAAGATATCATCCAAAAGACTGTTAGAGACTTGAGACACTTGAACTTCCGAGTTCCAAGACAAAATGAGAGTGACAGATAATGCCCTGAGATTTGAAATACACAAACCTGCGAAAATTCATCAAATAGACCGATATATAAATCCCTAAGATTGGATGAACAATCTTGTAGGGTCCCAGCCACTGAGCCCTGGGTACAAGTTCAACAAGAGAATGAAACACATGATGATTAGGGCCATTTTACCAGAAAACACATGATAAACACAACATAGCTCCATAGAAAATACACATAAGTTTTTGGTTCTAGTTCACACAACTGCCAATTATTAACCTTAACCCTTTCTTACACTGACACAACTTTCAACATCATTTACATAGACCCTTAGATAACCCGAATGAAGGAGAGGAGACTTTATTTATACTACTACTCCGCTAAACTAGTACTCCTCCGCATTCATCATGATTGATGAAGCCAATTAAGTTGTCTCAACATCAGACCCGCCCTCCCTCAGCACCATCATCATCTCCTCCAGGTGGGTTGACCTTTTCGCATTCGTCAATCCATTCACTGTATCTGCAAATATGCCCCCCAAAAAATAAATAGAGCTTTGATGGCTAGCTCAAGAGGGTAGTAAGAATATCTATGAGAAGATTGCAACATACTAGATAAGTGAACTCACATGTCTATAGGTTCCGATAGTGCTGCAAGCCAAATAATGGAAAGAGGGAGGTTAGAGCACATGAAACGGCATATAAGAATAACAATATTTCAACATCAACAACAAAAAGTGTGTAGGCCATGGAAGGGAATGGGCAACAATGAAGACACACGTTTGGTTTTGCGAAGCACCAAAAACTTGCAAGTTCAGCTTCAATATTAACCAATTATAATGGATATGCATTCAACCCTGCTGGCGAATACATGATTTACAGACAACCTACTTGGACCATGTGCAACTCTTACATGTCTCTACTCTCTAGTGCATTAGTAAGTTCGGTGCCCAGAATCCACCTGTAAAATAACTGACTACGACCTTTCTCTTCGTTGAAGTTCTCATTTTAATTACTAAAGATCAAGCTTTGCTGATTTCTCGTGTGCGTGTGTGGGTGAAGTACAGCAAGACAGACTGCAAGGAAGGACCCTCATATACTACTACGTGATTATACCTGTCGCAGTAGTGCTAAAGCTCTGCTTACAAATCCTACATGTAACCTCGCCAATCCGATTCTTCATATCACTGCATACAATAGACTTCTTATCAGAACAGAACCACGAATATTGGAAGCAATTAATTAATAAAATAATGCAACCGACTGAATACAAAGAATGAGTATCAACTTGTTCTGTAGTTTACTAATACAAACACAACTAAGTGAAACTTGTCCAATTATCATTGCATGAGAACGTAAAATAAAAAAATTTGATGATGGCCACCAATCCTTAAAACAATATTTCAACCTATAAATCAAGTTAGCACTTGTACTTATGTTGATTTATTGCAAATTTCAACTGGTAACTTCAACAAATGCAGTAAGAAACTCAAGTGTTAGCTACAAAACCTGAAATAAGGAAATGATGGCTTAGCAGTAATAAATGTCTTCACAGTGCGGTTTATACTTCAGGTTCTTAGAGTCTATAAGATGCTTGACACTCATTGGCCATCCAGGCCTAGACGGGCTCCAAGCAATTTTGGCTTGGTTTAAGAGGTCTTATCATCGAAAACCTTCCACGCACGAAACAGAAGAGAATGAAATGGCAAGAGCACCTGATCAGTGAAATAGAAAGGATGTCTCTCGTTTTGGGATTAGTAACTCGGATTTTTCTTTACTACTGATTCAAGTTTATCTTTTTCCATTTCTCTCTTGTGTCAAACAAGTTCTAACTAAAATTAACATCTTTATGGTAGTCGTGCTTGTTCGGTGGATCACATACAAGAAGTGAAATCAAGAAATGTATCAGCAATATAGCTTGTATTAGAGTTCCATTGGTAAGCCTTCTCCCAGAGGATAACTTCCCATGGGAGGTGCAGATTATGCGCTTGGAGTGTTCTCCAAGACTCCAACGTAGACTGCTAGGCCACAAGTTATGAAAATAAAATTTATTTCCTTAAATTTCTCTTCTATTATTGATTAAGGGAATTAATCCATCACTATCTTAATTATCTATCGTGCAAGACAATGCAGTGAGCCATATTAACATCAGTATGAGTTGGATGTATTGCATGTACAGGTGTAAAGCATGTATTGAAATATATCAAGCCAATTAAAACACAATGTCGTAGGCTCGTAGCCTTTGTGGTGCTGCAAGAGAATCCATGTTTGGTCGGCTATTTCATTCCTTCAGTGGTCGAAAATTCCAAATTGGGGGATTTAGCTGGCTATTCATTTTGTATCCTAGATATCTCACTCTTGCGCATCAGTCAGTCCACCCAACGCCTAGGTTCAAAATATGGACTTCTAGGACTTATTTACTGCTCCGGTTTGTTTTCACTTTTCAGTTTTTCACCATCAATGACAAGGAAGGAGCAAATTTGCTGCCCAATCCAGGTATGGTGTGTGCATGTTCTGGCTGAGATACTTGTTTGGGATAACTTCGTGATTGAACAAGGATACACCATAAATCAGGAACTTCCAGTCTAGGAAGGACGGGTGTTTCCAGGAGCTCGCAAATCATGTGCCGGGTTGGGTGCACCTTGGGAGCTTTCATGGGTGCGGGTCAATTGCAATTTCTAGAAAAGTGTTTTTCTAATAGATAAATCAAATTTTATTAAAGAGAAAAAGGAAGTTTACAAAGAAACTGGTAAGTCATACTATCAAATACTACACAGCAAGAGAAGAACCCAACAACAAAAACAGTCAAAGCCAAGGAATCAAGAAATCAAGCAAATGATCTATTGAAGTCAGTTCCAACATACAGATCCCATCAAAGACAACAGTTTTTAGTTTGGAGGCCTTCAAAGTACAACAAAAGTTTGACCTCGAAAACGTAGCTCTTTTTTGTGGAACTATAGCATAGAAAACGAGCGAAGAAGAAGGGAAAAAGACAGCAGTGGATGAACTCTGATAACATACTAGAGTTAGACTTAAGTTGGAAACTTGATCTAAATAGCAGCAGATAAACTGTTATATATATTCATGAGCATGTGATGTGCTACCTATTTTGGGGAATGGTAAGTGTCTTGGTAAGTGATTGTCCAAACCATTATACAAGTTTACCCATAAAATAAAAATGATCTAGAGATATAGATGGTGTTTTGATGGTGCTTGGCTCAGAGCAAACGATATAGATGTTATACTTAATTCTAGCAATAGCGGAAAACGGTTAATGACATGTAGACATTTTAAGCATCTATGAAAAAGTTAAAATAGCACTGTTTTCAAATCTCAATTATGTAAAGGATCCCTGATGCGCTACGCGTTAAAACTTTCTATGGTTCACACTGATCTTAGAAAAGATATCACGTCACAAACCCTGTCGGACACACGCAAGCACAGGCATCCACTCATGTCGAAATTTTCTGATTTGACGACATTCACTCGCTACCTGGTGCACATTAAATAAGACAAAGCAACTACGTAGCATGCCCTATGATTGGGGAACCGAAGAGACCCTTCATAGGAATTTATAAGAAAACATGAAAGACGTCATAACTATAACGACTTCCATAAACGAAACTACGGGAGATGGACCCAGGGCCGGCCCAAGACATTTTGGGGTCTAAGGCGAGTAAAAAATGTAAAAAATATCGGGGCCCCGAGTTAATAAAAAGAATATACGTAAAAGATTTTGTTTTAAGAAAACATATGAAGACTTCTAATAATTGTGTGTGATATATTAGATTCATGTTAACTATAATCAATGTTCTTCAACCAAACATTTCTTTTGTAAGTAAAGGTAAAAAAATATCACTTTTGTCATTAACGTGATTCGAACTTGGATCAAACTTGTGACAAAAACATTGGCTACCACTAAACTAAATAAACTTTATTAACATTTTACATTGAAGTATATAATTAATTGAACAATAGCTATCTTTAAAAAAAAATTACAGGTAAACAGGGGGCCCTGCCGGCCCGGGGGCCTAAGGCGGCCGCCTCATCCGCCTAGCTATAGGGCCGGCCCTGGATGGACCAATCAATACTTCTCATAGACACTAATGATGGGAGATGGGATCGATCACGACAAAAAAAATACACTTTTCACGAAAAGTCTTACCAGAGAGGCAAAGACAGTTGGTAGTTAGTATGTATCGTCATAAACACACAAACACACATTAATATTCTATATTCACATATTCTTCCGATTTGACTGAGAACTAGAAAGGGTAACTACACTTATATAAAGGTGAATCCTACAAGGAAACATGAGTATGCTCAAGGCAGGTCGAAGTGACAGATACTTACATGCGACATGCACTCATATGAATGTTCTCATTAGGATAGGATATCAAGTAATAAACCATGTCGGACACACACAAACACAGACATCCACTCATGTTGAAATTTTCTGATTTGACGACATGCACTCGCTACCTGGTTCACACAAATAAGACAAAGCAACTTCGTAGCAGGCCCTGTGATTGAGGAACCAAAGAGGGCCTTCATATGAATGTATTACAAAACATGAACAAACGTAAAGGAGAGGAAACCAATCAATGCTTCTCATAGACATGAATTAAAGGAGATGGGATCGGTCACGACAAACGAAAGGCACTTTTCACGTAAGACCTTGCCAGAGAGGCAGAGACAGTTGGTAGTTCATATGTACCGTCACAAACACACAAACACACAGAAAAATTCTACATATAGATATTCTTCCAATTTGACTGAGAATCCCAGAAAGGGTAATATGCCTTCACACCTTGCTTAAACTACATCGACGTAAAGGTGAACCCAAGAAAGTAAACATGAGCATACTCAAGACAGGTAAAAGTGACAGACACTTACATGCGACATTCAACACTAGCGGCATGATTACAGAAGGGGCAGCTGAAAACTGTGTCCAGCTTGTCTATTTTCTTCTTCGGCCGCAACGACTTCGCCCATGACTTCTTCCTCTTGGCCATTTTTCAACTCAACTTTTTTTCCCTTCAACACCAGAACAGAAGTACTTAAATCAGTTCATAAGTCATATCATAACTAGGCAGGGCCCAATTAATTACTCGAGTTTCGAGCACAAATGTTCCAACTCACAGATTACTATGGAAGGAAAGATGCACAATTCTTATATACCAAAGGAAAAAAAGAAAAAAAGAAAAAAAAATCAGTTGGATTAACTATATAATTGATTCACGGATCCCAAGTTCCCAAGTAAGTGATTCGCACTCCTTTCTATAGAAATAATCTATCCTTTTCTGCTAAATTAATTTGCTACTGTAGCACAATCGAAGGCCGGTTTGCAAGCATCAAACTCAAACCCTAGGAATTCGGACACTGAATAACATAAAATGAAACCCTAACGCATGCTGAGGCATGAGAAGGGGAATTGCATGGCACATACATTGTTACAGAGAAATCCTAAATAGCGAGCCCTAGACCTCAAGGAAGAAGATGAATCTATGCAATGGAGGAGGATACCTGAAGTTACGGCGGAACTCTCAACTCCGACGACAGGAAGCGGAGGGGCGATTGAAATGAGGAGGACTCTCTCATTGCGAAGCTCAAATGAGAGGCTCATTGATACTTTCTTCGTTGCAATTGAAATGGAGAGGCACGCGTCTGCGATTTACCTTCACTGTCAGTCCAAGTGTCTTCAAAATTGGTCATGCACTCTTCAACCTTAAAACTGTAGTTTCGGTCCTCCAAAGTTTCGCGTGGTATCAAATGAGCCCTCAATTAAATGAGATGTCTGCTGTTGGATCATGGATGGATCAGTGTTTATGATTGCGAGTGATCCAGTATGCAGGAAGGCCTGGCCCACTGAGATTAATAATTTTTCTCCAATCAGAATCAAGAACTTCGCTGCTGGCTGCTAATAATAATAATAATAATAATAATAATAATAATAATAATAATAATAATAATAATAATAATAATAATAATAATAAGTGGTACCGTGCTTCGTGTAGTATAATCTTTAGAAAGTAAAATATTATGCTCGTAGATGGTTGGAGAATAATAATAATAATAATAATAATAATAATAATAATAATAATAATAATAATAATAATAATAATAATAATAATAATAAGTGGTACCGTGCTTCGTGTAGTATAATCTTTAGAAAGTAAAATATTATGCTCGTAGATGGTTGGAGCACCCTTCTTCTCTCTAGAAATTTCTCTCAAATTCTCTCGAGATGATGCTTCTCTACTATGAATGGTAGCTAGATCGGAGTTTTCTTATACTCTTGATTTCTTCTATTTCCCCTATCTAAGTTTCTCTTTTTCTCCTTTCTAGTAAAACTCTTTCGTTCAGTTTCCATCTAGATCTATTTACAGTAAAAATAATGAACCCAGCTACGGAGGAAGATGAGGAGCTATCTCTGGAGCTTGATGACGACGGAGCAACGGTAGACAAGCTTCGGGGGGCAACGTTGGTTGGAAAGCTCTTTTCCGGCAAGCCCTATTGGCCACAGCTGATACATAATATCGCCCTGGGTAAACCTGAAACCGGATGAGCTAAAGATATCTGCGTATGGTGTAAACACCTTTGTGTTCTATTTCAAATTCATCTCTGATTGCAGTAGAATTTTGGGGCAATCACCATGGACGATTCACAATAAGTTGTTGGTTTTTAAGGAATGGAAGATAGGGAAGCGAATTGAAGACGTTGACTTTCAATCTTGCCCTTTTTGGGTCCAGATCCACGGGCTACCATTTGGGGAAGATGTCGACGGGAAACGCTAAGAAAGCTGGACGGCTGATTGGAGAAGTACTAAAGGTTGAGAGGGAAGAAGCAGAGGATTTGGTCCTGCGTCCATTATATGAGGATTAGGGTTCAAGTGGATGTCGAAAAACCCCTTATCAGAGGCTTTAATCTGAATGGTCAGAGCTCAAACCATACATGGATCCATTTCAGCTATGAAGAATTGAAAGATTTTTGTTATCACTGTGGGCGAATAGGCCATGATCAGAGAAATTGCCGATATGATAAAACGGTGAAAAATAGTAGAATGGATTATGGGCCAGACCTCCGGGCAACTTCGAAAGCTAAACTTAAAGAAAGGAGGCAACTGGAAGAAGATTTGTCTACTACAACTGTGGGAGAAAGAGCTACTTTCCGGCAATCGGTGGCGCGTTGGCTCAGACAGGGGAGAATTCAAAATGAGCGTGTGGTTGAAGATAACCAAAACGTTGTGTGTACGGAGCTGATAAACGAGGAAGATACGCAGAAAGGACAACAAGATTCGATTGCCAAGGACAACTATTTGGGATCCTGGAATGATAAGATCAATAGACAGGTGGATCAATTAGAGGCTCTAAAACAACCCGAAGGTTCCGGGAAGGAGAACGTGACAGAGGAGATCTGTGCAGCAACGGATAGGATACAACATTCGGGGTCTGTGGTGGAGCCAGCTTTCTATTGGGTGGAAAACGAGGAAGGTACATCGGGTGATGAGGCCGTTCCAGAAACAAAGCTGGAAACGGTGGTGAGAAAGGAAATTTCAAAGCCCCCCGAGGGGCAAGAAGGTAAATTACCTGTTCTTAAAACCCCTATGGTAAGGAACGTGAATTTGTTGTCCTCTAAAGGGAAAGATGGGAATTCGCCCACCCCAGAAACCCCTCCTGAACCGGGCCTGAAGATAAAAGCTACCTCTGCTCCCAGTAGGCCTGCAAAAGCCCAGCCCACTAGGAAAATAAATATTATCCGAAGAAAACCGGCCCAAATTAGCTCGATAGAAAACCCGGACCCGGGTGCCCCGATTCCGTCTGGTAATCCGGTTACTAACATTAGATTATCTAAATTTTTCAACAAATTGGTAACCCTAAAAAGTAAGAACGAAGAAGATGTTGGCTTTTCAAAGAAATTATGCGGGGATGAAAGGTATCTCAATCCAATTCAAAGGTTGGAGCAGTCTCGTCTCAGCGAAGAGGAACATAAGTATGCAACTTTGGTATGTGAAGCCCAGAATTCCCAGTTTGTTCGCTGCACAAGCACAAAATCAATCCAAAACACGGTTACTGAGAAACAGGAAAAACAGGTTAGTCTTAATCCTTTGCTGAGTGTTGAAGATGATTGTATCTATGCTCGGTACATAGACGAGTTTGAAACTCTGATGAATCGTCCAAAAAATTCCTCTAAAAACAAGGTGGTGGTGGCTGACCTTCAACAGCCACACGCCCAATGTTAGTTATCGCCTGGAACTGTCAGGGGATTGGTCGACCTCTCTGCGAGGGCTCTGTTATGCCCATCGGCCTAGTATGGTGTTTTTAAGTGAAAAAAAAATCAAAAAAGAATAATGGAGTTAATAAGAAGGAGAATGAGGTTCCCAAATTCTGTTTGGTGAATTCCAGTGGCCTTTCAGGTGGTTTAGCATTGTAGTGGACTGATAATGTTGTCATAGACATTCTTTTCTGCTCTACTGATGTTATTGCTATTGTTGTTACCAATGGAGATGGCAGTCAAGAACATTGGGTTTTTGTGTATGCCTGTCCCAAACAAGCAGACAGAAGGAAGTTGTGGTTTGAAATTAATCAGGTGGTGCAAAATTGGAGGATCCCTTGGATCATCTGTGGCGATTTTAATGAACTTTACAGAGCAGAGGATAAGCAAGGAGGTTCTCAACCTAACATCTGGAGGATTGGCAAATTTTCTCAAATGATTTCTAATTGGGGTTTGATGGAGGTTGATGCAAAAGGATTGAAGTATTCTTGGTCTAACAACAGTAAAGAACAAAACATTAGAGAAAAGATTGATAGATTTTTTCTAACACTGAGTGGAGATTACTCCACCCAAGGGAAAAAGTCACAAATGAGATCATTCTAGGCTCAGATCATTGTCCACTAGTTATTGACACTAGCCCTTCTAATGGCAAAGTTCCTTATAAGTTCAAAATGGAGCCTAGATGGTTCGCCCACCCAAAGTTTGAGACCCTTATCTATAACGGGTGGAAGGTCAGTACTGCAGGCTCAACACAATTTAAACTCCAATTCAAGCTCAATGAATGCAGGGAGTGGATCAAGATTTGGAGTTCAAAGGAGTTTGGTAACTCCAGAAAGAAGATTGATCAACTCAAGGCAGCTCTAAGAGATATCCAGAGCAAGACTTCTACTCGTGCTTTAGAAAGAGAACAAGGTGTGTTGAAGGGACAAATTCAAATTGATGAATTAAGAGAGGAGAGTTTCTGGCTACAAAAATCAAGACTTCAGCATTTCAAACTTGGTGACCAAAACTCTAAATTCTTTCACACCTCTACAATCCAAAGAAGAGGATGGAATGCAATTACAAAAATTAAAAATCAGTTGGGGCAGTGGGTGGAAAGTGAGGAGGACATTCATGATGCTTCTCTCAAATATTTTCAAGGCCTATTTACTGAGGAAAATAGAAGAAATCCAGCAGTGGCTACCCAGTGTATCAACCAGGTAGTAACAAGTGCTATGAATGAGCAGCTTTGTGCCAATCCTACCCCAGAAGAGGTTAAAGCAGCATTTTTTCAGCTAGGAGCTACTAAGGCACCTGGTATTGATGGCTACAATGGACAATTCTTTCAAAAAACTGAGAAGTTGTGGGAAATGACCTTGTTGATGCTGTGCAGAACTTTATTAGAAGGGGTTTCCTACTTAAGAGCTGGAATAAGACTATCATAGCTTTAATTCCTAAAAACCCCTATCCCCAAAGCCCTGCAGACTTCAGACCCATCAGCTTGTGTAACTTCTGCTATAAAGTGGTCTCTAAGGTGCTGGCTAATATTGAAACAAGTTCTCAAAGACATTCTAGGAGAATTCCAAGGAGCCTTCATCCCAGAAAGACTCATACAAGACAATGTTATAATGGCACAGGAACTGTTCCATTACATAAATAAGAAGAAACTGGAAAGGAATGGTGCATGGCTATTAAGCTTGACCTTTCTAAGGCCTATGATAGAGTTTGCTGGGATTTTTTGGTTGCTGTTATGAAACAAATGGGTTTCTGTGACAAGTGGATATCCCTTATTATTCAATGTGTGTCCACTGTCTCCTTCACCATTTCAATTAATGGTAAACATACCAATTTCTTCCTTCCCCATAGGGGATTAAGGCAGGGGGATCCACTTTCCCCTACCTATATGTGCTTGTTGCTGAAGTCTTCTCCAAGCTGCTCTGTAAAGCTCAATCTGATAGGGAGCTTACTGGAATAAAGATTAACAGAAGTGCTATGGCTATCTCTCATCTCCTATTCGCAGATGATGTTGTGGTGTTCCTAAAGTCTAGTATTGCTGAAGTTGAGAACTTTATCAAGCTAGTGGACATATTTGAAGCTACCTCAGGTAAGAAAATTAATGTGCAAACCAAACACCAATCCAGATTTTAAAAAGGAGATGACAATCAAATTTGGTTTCATTGAAATGGCTCCTAATGCAAAATAATTGGGAATACCAGCTTTATGGGGCAAATCAAAAACAGAGGCCACAAATCTCTTACTTAGTCGCATAAAATGCAAGATGAAAGGAAGGAAATGCCTACTGCTATCTCCAGGGGGAAATAAATACTTATCAAGTCCATTTTTCAAGCCTTGCCAAGTTACATTATGCAGTGTGTCCTCCTCCCAAAAAATTTATGTGATAAAGTTGATCAATTGATAAGAAACTTTTGGTGGTCAGGTAATGTTGAAAAAAGGTCCTTAGACTGGGTAGCCTGGAGTACAGTGACCCTTCCTAAAGCACAAGGTGGTGTAGGTTTTAAAAATTTCAGTGACTTCAACCTAGCTTTGCTAGCTAAGTTTGGATGGAGGTTGCTGGAAAAACCTGACAGCCTGCTTGCTAATTTTCTCAAGAGTGTACACTACCCCAACAGTGATTTTCTGGAGGCAAAGAAAGGCAGTAATGCTTGCTGGTCCTGGCAAAGCATTTTAGAAGGAAGAAAAGTGTTGAAGGAAAATGGGAAATGGGTGGTAAACTCAGGTTTTAAAGTTCAGCTTCAAGACAAATGGACTACTGGTGGTCAAAATGGTGACATCTCAGCTTTGACTATCCCTCCTCACCTCAAAGAATGTAAGGTTTCTACTCTTATAAACCATCACAAAATGTGCTGGAAAGTGGGTACAGTTAGAAACAGCTTTTCAAAAAATACAGCTGAAGCCATTCTGAAAACCCCCCTTCCACATTTCCCAAGAGAAGACAATTTCTTTTGGCCTTGGAATTCAAATGGCTCATATTCAGTTAAATCTGGATATGCTATCCTTAGAATGGAAAGGGAGAAGCTTACTAAGAAAGAGGGTGGTAGTTCTAATGTCCTCTCTCAAACAAACTGGAAATTGTGTTGGAATCTTGAGATTCCTCCAAGAGTGAAACCCTTTTTGTGGAAGTGTTGCAAAGGAGCCATAGCCACCAAGGAGAATCTCTTCTTAAGACACTGTGCTCATTCAAATATGTGTCAGATATGTAATGCAGAGGTGGAGACTATCAATCATGTGTTGTTTCATTGTGCCTGGACAACTCCCTTCTGGTTTGGGTACATGGGACTCAAGAGTTCTATTTGGTCACAGTTTCAGAATTTTAAAAGTTGGTGGATTCATCTTTGTGATCAAGTGGAAGGTAAAATAATCTCTTTAATTCATATGCACAAAATTATTTGGGGTTGGTGGTTTATCTGGAAAGGCAGGAATGAGTTTATTTTTCAAAAAAAGGAGGTAAATCCAACTAAGAGTATTCAGAAGTGTTTAAACTCTCAAATGCTATATAAGCAAGCAGATGGGACTAGTGAAATTGATCTACAACACACTAGAGCAAAGCTAAAAAAGAAGGAGGCTGGGGTGTATTGGACTAGACCCCCTGAAGGTAAAGTAAAAGCTAACTGTGATGCAAGCTGGAGTAAACAAACCAAAGTAACTATCTTTGGGTGGATCCTCGGGGATGAGAATGGGGTTTTGTTGGAAGGAAAATGGTGCAGAGCATCTGCTCCTTCAGCTACAGTTGCAGAAGCCCTTGCTGTTAGAGCTACTTGTGTGGGTACTCTAGATTACACAAATCTGGGAAGCATAGAAACTGACAGCCTCTTAGTAGCCAATATGGTGAATGGGAAATGCCCCATCTCCTGGGAATGTGCGGCTATAATTGAAGATATAAAGACCTATTTGTCTCTAGGAAGTTTTGCTATTAGTTGGATAGATAGGAGAGCTAATGGTGTAGTGGATTGAATTACGTCTAAAGGTGTTAAAGCAGGTATGCAATGGAACTGGGTGGTATTAGAATTAGATTGTAATAGGTCTGTTTTGGTTTAGTTTCAATGAATTTCGTTTGTTCAAAAAAAATATTATGCTCGTAAAATATTTTTTATGAAAATAATTTTCTATCATAATTTTCTTCTATTTGTTCAACACGTACTATTATATGTGCATCATCTGATATAATTGTACATGTTGGAAGAATTAAATAGCTAGTTCAATAATTAAATAGCTAGTTCAATAATTAAATGTGTGTTGATGCAATACTTTGAAGTTGTGAGGTCGGTTCGAGGTTGTGGGGGTTTTGGTTGTGCGTTCTAAGGCTTGGGTTCAAATGTCGAAATATGAATTAGCTTTATATAAAATGATACATGGAAAGTGAGTGGTGGAGTGATGAAAGTAGGTGGGGTGCAACTTGGGCGGGTTGAACCCGACCAATCCGAACTCAACCCGAATTAAAATAGGGTTCGAATACATAGTTTTAGTAATGGCTTGGACAAAAATATCTGTCCGGATTGCGATTAGGGTTGGGCTTGGGCACAAATATTAAACGACGAGCTATTCCAAATTGCCCGATTTGTATGATTACTACCTCTAAATATTATATTTTGATAAAATAATGTAGCATATCTACATGAATATACTACTTTTCATTGATTATTACGGATGTTTTTAATCATTATTTTATTCTTGAACTAGTTTATTTGTTTTTTTAATAAAAAAATATATATTTTTTTTGTGTTTTGAAAAATGCGTTAAGTTAAATGTCCTAGCCTGAATTCAGCCCGAACCAAAATTGATTTAAATGAAATTAAGCTTGGGCAAGATGGAAATTCTCTTAACTCGGCTGGGCTGGGCTTGGGCAGCCTCGACAGATTTCGGGCTCGGGCTTGGACAAGGGTGACAACCCGTCTAACCCGCCCGAGTTGCAGTCCTAAAAGTAGGTGGTGGTGGTAAGAGAGGCATAGCCCAAGAGGTCGGGGCAATGGGTGGTGGTGGAGTGACGACTGTGGGTGATGGTGTGGTCGTGGGTTGTGGAAACATTAGCAGTGCCCTTGGAGTAGTGGTGGCACTGGGGTGGTGGTGAAACGTTGGCAGCATTGGGTGGTGGTGGTAGTGGTGGTAACAGTGGAGGTAATGGTTCCTACGGTGACGACAGTTGGTGGTTTGGTTGAGCACTGGTTGGTTGTGGTGGTGAGAAGTAATGGTGGTGAAGGTGGTTGTTCTGGTTGGCGAATTTTAGTGGCAGTGGAGCAATGGTGGCACTTCGAGGTGGTGGGGGCAACAACATGTAGTGGAGTGGAGATCTTGTGGTTATGGATGTTGGCTAAAGTAAAAGGTGGAAGAGCCATAGTGGCTATTTATGTGGTAGCAATCATGTAGGTGGTACAGGTTGACGGTAGTTGGTGGTGGTTGTTAGGGGTAATCCATATATTGGATTTCGTATATGGACTTGGTTAGTGTCATCGGGGTACATGCATGGGCACGTCGTTCAGAGGTAGAGATCTGCAGATCTTCCCAGCTCCAGTTTGGTAGAGGCTTTTGAGTATGACAACATCTGTCTCCCAGGCTCACTGGTATCGCCAGTTGTACTCGGCATTAGGCACTAGTACCACGTCTCTTTATGATTATTCCTTCCTGAGGGAGTGTCGACGCTTATGGTTCAATTTTCAGGAATTGATCATCCATGTCGGATGTGAATTTGTTCTTTACAACACTACAGTGTTGTGGAACTTGGAGTCCGCTGCGTAAGGCTGATTTGGTGGTTGGATCATCCATTGTTGGAAACTAATTAAAGAACATTCTTTTGAAACTTGTCTTTACTTGATAATATTAACTTATTTAAAAAAATGATTTCAAACTACATAAATTTCTTAAACTCGTAGTCTTTCAAACTAATCAGTTTTATTGCTTTACTTATAACTTATTATTTTCTAAAACCCCATAGGTAAGCGCTCAAGAACTTGAGAAAGCTAACATTGACATGTGTAATGTAGTAAGCACATGCACATATATATTCTATTTTTTTTAATGTAAATCGTAAGTGTTTGTTTTAATAAGCAAATTCTTCCTTTTTTAATGTCATGGATTATCTTGAGTTAACTCCTTGCTGAGTACTAGAGAAATTTCAAGGGAACACACTCCCCTTGAGTTTGGGTCTCTCTAAGTTTACCGACTCAGGAAGAAGTGTGTTACATAGGATGCTCATCAGGGGGCCACGTGTGGGGTCGAGGTTTGGCGAGTTCTACATGAGCTTCCGGACGAGGCTCCGAGAAAACCCCCGAGCTCAGCGTGCTCGGTAGAGGCTCAACTATTTAAATTATGTTAAGAGGTTATATCCCCTATTTTTATTTTTTATTTTTTGTATCTCCTCTCTCTCTCTCTCCATCTAAACGTTAATGTATATGTGTTATTTCAGTGCCTATTTTTTTATTTTACCTTTTTAAAAGTAATAGGTGAGTAAGTAGAAGTTGTGAAAAAATCAATTATTTCGTGTAATTTATACAAAACTATTGTTTTATCTATTTTATGATAAAATAATAAATATTTGTTATGTTTGAATCTTGTATCTTTAAAATGATCTAGAAACTATTGATGATTAATCAAAAAATGTTAATGATGAATGTAATTGTTTGTTTTTCTATTTTTTAGATAAATACAAAATTGTTTATTGTGTACCATTTATTATTTGTTAAAAAAAATTTAAAAAAATTACGAAGCATACAATGAAAAGTGTAGTAATAATGAAATAAACACACAAAATAATGTAAATTGAAAAATATCAATAGCGAACAAAAGAATGTGATAATTTAATTTTCTTAACTGTGTTTCATCCACATATGCTGAATAAGATCTTGCTAGAGGTGAGCGTTCAATAATAAAGATCGTATACCGATAACGAACCCTATATGTTTTCAGATCTATATCTTCAGTTGTTGAATTTCGGTCTACATAACTCTATCTTTTAAGAAAGACTCTCGTGCTCTACGTGGCAGTTTCCATCCTTGTCATCATTATCTGACTCCTCGTCACCATAATTGTTCTACTCGTTTTCCACAATAATGTTACGTAGAAGAACTACATGGCTAAAGTTTCTTATGCATATGCTGTGGAAAGCTTGATGTATGTTATGGTATGCAGACGTCCAGATATTGCCCAAGCAGTGGGAGTTGTTAGCAGATTCATGAGAAATCCCAGTTAGGAGTATTGGAGAGCTGTGATGTGGATTTTCAAGTATCTGAGAGGTACACAAGATGTAGCTTTGTGCTATGGAGGGTCAGAGATCAGTTTAAAAGGGTATGTTGATTCAAACATAGCTGGTGATGTGGACAGAAGAAATAGCACTACATACTATGTGTTTACACTTGGCAGTGAAGCAGTCAGTTGGGTTTCGAGGATGCATGAAATTGTTGCCCAATCTACTACTGAAGCCGAATATGTAGCAGCTATGGAAGCGTGAAAAGAGTTGGTTTGGCTGCAGAGTTTCTTGAGAGAACTTGGGAAGAAGCAGAAAAGTTGCAAGATGTATAGTGACAATCATAGTGAAATTCATCTGGCGAAGAATTCCAATTTTCATGCAAGGACGAAACACATCGACATCATGTATCACTTCATTCATTCATTTTTGGAGAAAGACATGGTTGGAGAAGATCCACACGAGCCAGAATCCTTCACCAAGGTTGTGACCTTGGAGAAGCTGAGAACTTGCTCGGCTTCGGTTGACCTATTTACATGATGAGAGGCCAAGTCCACACTCATGGAGGATGTTGAATTGAAGCTGGGAGAAGTACACTCAGAGTTAATCAGTCTTCAAGTGGGAGATTGTTAATTGCGAAGACTATTATGTAACCTAGTCTAAAGTTGAGGGGCTTACAAGTAATTTCATGTATTAGCTATCTCTATATATTCAACCTAGATCTAGGGTTAGGGTATCACATCACATCACAGAGAGAGGCTGAGAGATCTGATTGTATTCTTCATTCATTCATCATAGAGAAGTGAGTGTGGACCGTGGATGTAGTTTACTTGGTGAACCACGTAAATCGTCGTGCTCCTGTTCGTGCTATTATTTTTCGTTATGTGTTTCGTTACGTTGTTAAATCGCTCCGAGACGATCCTAACAGGATCACAACTTTTTAAGTTCCAACAACTTCTTGCTTTTACAGCACTGGAATAAGATAAGTGGCTCGTTGCCAACACGAATTGAAGAAAAAGGAAAAATGAATTGGTGGCTTTACAGGAGCTTATTCTAAAAGCAATTGCCTTGCTTCACATTCAAAAGGTTCAAACTGGCATTGAGCAGCTCATAATTTTTAATGATTTGCATTGGAAACAAATGGCTCGCAGTAACTGGCTTGTTGAAGGGGAATGTAATGCTAGATTTTTCCATGCTAGTAATAAGATTAGAAGAGTCAGGAATCACGTTTGAGTATTAAGTCAAATCAGGGTGTCTCTTTTGTTACACAAGAAAATGATATAAGAATAAATTTCATAATAATTTAAGAGATTTGTTTCCTACTCTAAACTAGAGTTAACAAAATTTCCCAATCTTGACATATATCATAGCTAAACTCAATGATCGAACCACTGTGTCTTGCATGGGTTCCTTTGAAGATCCGGATTTTGATGGTTCCCTTGAAGATCCAGTTTAAAGAAATCGTCAGCCTCTCAATTGTTGCATTGGCAGTATCTAACTTTCATTTTGTTGCACTGGTAGGCCTATAATCTCCCACTCCTACAGGTGGATCAGTTTTAAGAAGCTAAAAAGAATAAGGTCATATTTGAATGATTGTTCTTGGATGGATAGTAATGATTGTTAGGGCGAGGACCTGAAGAAGAAGAAGAAGAAAGAACTTTGATTGGCATAAAATGCAGTCATCACCTCATTAGCCGCCATGGCAAAACCATAAGAAACAGAACCATGAGATACTGAATTGGTAATACCAGATGGATGAGAAACATACAATCTTCAGATCTGAGGAGAGTGCTGAGTTTTTGTACTATAATCGTAGAAAGACGCAGACGAATATTGGACTTGAAATGCTCAAACTCCGATGGGAAACCACGCAAAATGTATAACACCAAATCTTCATCAGAGATTAGTTCATTAACTAAGGCCAATTGATTTGTAAGAAGTTTATTGCAATCCAGATATAGCGTGATTGTAGAATTTCCTTTGGTCATAGTACTCAATTTATCCTTATTCAGATGAACATGTGACCGAGAGAGAAAAGAAAACCGTGCATCCAACGCAGTCCAGATCAAAGAAGAAGATGGCAAATGAAGAATTATCGGTAGAACTATCGCAGAAATCGAGGCAATTAAACCACTCTTAAGGTGCTGATCGATTGCTAACCAAGCTGTATACGTTGGATTGACCGGTGACGACGACGAATTAGGCGTGGGAGACAAGAACTGAGGCGGTGCTGAAACTTGACCGGAGACATGAGAATACAAGCCATTCGCCTGAAGAATAGTCGTCAAGAAATTGGAAGAATCAAGTTTAATATGTGCCAGATGGTTGAGATTGCTTGAGAAGAATCGCAAACCGGACAGAAGATCCGAAGAATCCATGAATGAACCAGAAAAATGATACGTCAAAAAGAAGAAGCAGCCACAGATCGAAAGAGCAACGAGCTTCAGATGGCTCTGATACCATGTAGAAATCAAGAACTCTGTAAGAGAATCAGAAAGAGAAGAGGAAAAAGAAGAAGATGAATTACTGAAGAATGAAGTGTATCAATCACATTACCTTATTCATCACAATCCTACAGAGTAGTTATACTCAACTGTATAACTATCTACTAATTACCCAGCAGTCCTTCTAGTTTAGCTTAATACTAAAACAGTACTAGTCCTGAACTTTATAGAAACTACACTCAGCTCCCTTTTGTATAGCTTTACAAGCAGAGGACCAAATGATCCTCCCCCCTTGATCACCACCTTCACGCGCATCATGATCGTTTTGTAGAAAACCTTCATTATTTCTCGGATTTGTCACAATAACGGAAACTATAAAGAAGACAACATTTGGGGACCACTACATGATTTTTTGTTTAAAGACGGGACAAAACTTGCAAAGGAAGCTCCCTCACCAAGATGATACTTAACTATCGCAGAATTATACACATGGCTGTAGGAGCTTCATCGCGTGTTCAACAACTACGCGTCCCCAGTGTCCTTCGCGCCTGAAAAGTTAACAATTAAAAGTCAACCGTATATCTCAAACCAAGGAAATCAGGAGAGTAACCTATATTTCTTAGCACACCAAATTCCCATATCTATGATTTAAAACAGAGCTTTAATCACGCTCACCTTGAGAAATGTCTTCCCTTGTACAAGTGGCTCTCATGGCCTCCAGAACACACGCAGCCTCTTGCATTTCTGCATCGACCTCGCCAGTCTCCTGGGAAGCCTCAGGAGCACTATTCACCTGACTAGCTCCACTTTCCATCCCTACAGTTTCATACCGGCGCATAGAATTCAATTCAGTTTAGCCTTAGCTATAAAGATACGCTAAAACCCTAATTTGTATAAATTTCCACAAAATAACCACAAAGTAGTAAGAGGAACCAACCGAGACATGATACCCTTTTTAAGTAAAACCTCATAGTGGATTTGGGACGTCATTGGCAATTTGCACAACATTAAGTGGAATAATCATGTTTTTGGGAAAATACCGTGCAGCGAAATCAACAAATGAAGATATGAAACATGTGAGTTCGCGGGAGGAGTTGTACTTGTACCTGCTTTTTTCCTAGTAATAGCAGACTTCCTATTCTGAAACCAATTCCTCACCTGAAGAACAAAAAATGTACAATTAGGAACCTTCATTGATGATGATTCCGAAATCATATATCAAAACAAGTAAATTAAAGGTGCTCAACTTGTTTCGCCTGAACTTGACCTGTACCAGAACGCTCTGGTTTCATGCTACAAAAGACACCAAACACAACAATAACAATATAAGAACATTGTAACATTGCTAAACTCGCAAACTTTGTACAAGAATTAGATCTGGAACTCCTTCCCCGAAAAATACGCACTTGAACATGTCAGCAATTGCTTGACGATGTTGAGGTGTTGGCATTTGAGTATTGAGTTCTTGCAGTATAGTTTCCATCTCTGCAACCTTCGAAAGATAAAAAACATAAAAAAATTAGTTAATTGTTGAAGCCGCCCATCTAAGACATCGATTAAAATGTCATTATTATTACATGTCACTTACTACTACTATGTGAACCATATGCTTAGATTGAATGTTTTATGAGACATTATTAAGTTTTAAATTATAAGGACGCTGCAAGCATTGTTGTCAGAAAGCCTAAGCGACAGACTCTAGGCGAAATTTGTTATTTTAAAATTTTGTCTTTCACGACACGTTATTTTTTTTGTATATTTAAAACAAGAGTCACCAGTAGCACAAGGTAGCAAATGACGGCCGCCCGGGCAAAAGGCAGTTGCCGGTGCAATGATCACCACCAGTTTTCTGTAACAACCACGTACACGTAAAAAAAATAAAAAAAAAAATGAAAAAAAATAAATAAAAATGAAACAATCGTAGCAAAGCAGAAGACAGCAAACTAAAAACGTGGTTTTCACCTTGCATGCATCTGATCTACTGAAATACAGATACATGTTGAAAATATGATGAAATTTTTAGTGTTGTGAATCAAAACTATACTACTAAAGGTTTGTAAGATAAAAAAGAGTTAATCGTAGCAATATCAACATCATCATAACAAAGATCGAGCTTCTTAACTGAAGTAGTAATTGATAACCAAAAAAGAACCATGCATTGAGGTGGATTGATCCTCCTCTTTTAAGATCTGAACCTGGTAAATTGGTTCATTTTCATGATTAACTAAATCATACCCATCAATACAGAGTTGATTCATTCACATGCATTGATTGATGAGAGGGAAATGTGGCAAAGCTCTACGGTGAATTCAAACATGGACATCAAATTGGTACAACAACAACAACAACAACAACAACAACAACAAGTGTATGTTTTTTTTTGGGTTCGATAATTGGATTGTTACAGATGGGCAAAGAGATCCATGTAGGAGTAGAAGAAGAGATAGAGAGAGTACCTCAGTGGGGCTGAAACGGAAGAGTGAGCCTCCATTACTTTTAGGTGGTCTTCCCATCAGCTTCTGTCAGGTGGTGGCCGGAAAAAATAACTGATTCGATGAGGCTGGGCTGGTGGCCGGAAGAGAAGTAGCACGCAGGGGTAGAGAGAGAAATGCGGCTCCTGTCTCAACAACAACAACTTATATGCTTTGAGTCCAGGGTCTTACGTTGAAAAATAACTGAAAAAACCCTTTATTATCATCCGTCCTACGAATTTACTACTATACCCCCGAATGATGTTACTCATTTACAACATGCCCCTTATTTTACCCATTTACTTACTTTCTTCGCATAAAAGGAGTGAGAGGAGTGGAAACTGTGTTTTTTTAATGGGTAATAATAGGCCTTTAAACTCATTTGGGCTAATATGCTAATCAATGGGGCTGTTTAGACAGTTAGATTAAGTGAGTTTTTGGTAAGTTTCTTTAATTTGAGATGTTTGGATTAGGGTTGATTATTTGACTAAAAAGTTGGAGACCTACTTCTAAACATATATTTCCGGATTACCTATTTTATGCAAACACGAAAAAATATGGAACCCTAAACAGTAAAAAAGCGATTCTAATGATTATTTTTCAAACAATTAATGGAGTCTGGAATGTTAAGTAAAATGGAAAGTTCCCATTTCACTTAATACGACAAACGCAATTTATTGCGTGACACATTGCCATTTAACGCGTGAAAACATGACTTCAAAATCAGGAGTATCCATTTTTAGAATAGGACTTTGAACCTCCTCTCGATGTATTCAATCCCGCCACTACTCCGGAGGCAACAACCGCATTAACGACTCGAGAGATGATCTCACCACAAAACAGAGAATATACGACGACAGTGGGCAACCCTTGCGAAGTCCTCGACTCTGGATCACATGTCCCACCTCTACATTATTGTGCACAAAATCATATGTACGGTTGATAGGCAACACATAACTAAACAAAGCAGCTTTGGACTAAAGGTCATTGTAAATATTACGTCGCTCAACCTCCCTCAAAAGGATAATTATATCCGGTCACAAGCCTTGCACATTACACTACAAGACCCTTTTCTTCGTTCTTCTTGATTTTCACGGAGTCAATCACCTGAAATACCTTTAGATAATATGTATTATGAGTCTTCTGAGCACAAAAGGGCTCTGATTCTCTGCAATAAATATGTGAGGACCCTTTGAGTCTATTAGTCATCGTTTTGGAAGCGATTTTTATAAATGACAAAATAATCGACCTAAAATCCGACACCCTTTATGGCTGGTTAATTTTTTTGAATCAATCCAATAATTGTTTTGTTAAATTGACTTTGCCACCATCATTTAGAATGGATGAAACTGTAGAAGTTATCTCCTCTCCTCGTGAAATGTAAGCCACATTCTCTCGTAAATAGTGAATATGAAGTTAGCGTGGCCTAGGCCTTTATCAGATCCATCTGAAAAAAGGGTATTCGCATAAAATATAAAGAAATATAAAAGCTAGTTGATCTAGTGCCTCATGAATTACACTAACTTCCAATCGTATCTACATGCTCGCATAAAACATGTCGAGGTAAATGATCACTATGTGCGAGAAAAGGTTACTCCAAAGGACTTGATTATTAACTTTGTTCGCAATGAAGACCAGTTGGTTGATATTTTTCTAAATCTTTTGGTACACGCAGATTTTCAGAAACTGAAAACAAGACTAATGGGTTCTGCTCTTCCCCATTAATTTTGTGGGAGTATGTGAACAATGTATAATTGGGATAAGATAAACAACGACACAGTTTTTTGATAATTTTTCTATGGCCTTGTCCCATGAAAAGATTTTTGAATTCTTGCATCAATTTGTCAATCAAGTCACCGGATCAAAGAAAGAAAGAGAATGGAGGTAGCACATCATATCAAGGGGGGATAAAGCTTTATATTTATGTTTAATAAAAAAAGGTTTAATATTTAGGCAAGTACTTCATACCAGATGAGATGTATCGAACATAATGAGCCAGAAAAATTAAGATCAAGTTCTCAATAACGTCTTTCAAGGGTCAACTCCAATCACATTAGCAAAATTGTATTTGTGGTAGAAAGACAACATTCAACTTAGTTCATTCAGCTCAGTTCGTTTACACCCATTACTTATAACTGCACAACAGATCATGCAAAAGACTATGAGAGACATAAGACACTTGGTTTTCCTAGTTCCGAGACAAAATGAGACGATAAATAATGTCCCGGGATTTAAAATATCCTTAACCTGCCAAAATTCATCACACACACACATACACATACACATATACATATACATATACATATACATATACATATACATATACATATACATATATATGTATATGTATACATATACATATACATATATATCCCTAAGATTGGATGAACAAGCCACTGAGCCCCGGGTACAAGTTCAACAAGAGAATGAAAACATGATGATTGGGGCCATTTACCAGAATACACAATAATAAACACAACATAGCTTCCATACACACAAGTTTTTGGTTCCAGTTCACACAACTGCCCATTATTAACCTTACCCCTTTATTACATTGACCAGACATCTTTCAACATCATTTACATAGACCCTTAGATAACCCGAATGAAGGAGAGGAGACTTTATTTATACTACTACTCCACTAAACTAGTACTCCTCCGCATTCATCATGATTGATCAAGCCGAATTAAGTTGTCTCAACATCAGACCCGCCCTTCCTCAGCACCATCATCATCTCCTCCAGGTGGGTTGACCTTTTCGCATTCGTCAATCCATTCACTATATCTGCAAATATGCCCCCCAAAAAATAAATAAAGCTTTAATGGCTAGCTCAAGAGGGTAGTTATATCGATGAGAAGATTGCAACAGTCTAGATAAGTGAACTCACATGTCTATAGGTTCCGATAGTGCTGCAAGCCAAGTAATGGAAAGAGGGAGGTTAGAGCACATGAAACGGCATATAAGAATAACAATATTTCAACATCAACAACAAAAAGTGTGTAGGCCATGGAAGGGAATGGGCAACAATGAAGACACACGTTTGGTTTTGCGAAGCACCAAAAACTTGCAAGTTCAGCTTCAATATTAACCAATTATAATGGATATGCATTCAACCCTGCTGGCGAATACATGATTTACAGACAACCTACTTGGATCATGTGCAACTCTTACATGTCTCTACTCTCTAGTGCATTACTAAGTTTGGTGCCCAGAATTCACTGGTAAAATAACTGACTACGACCTTTCTCTTCTTTGAAGTTCTCATTTTAATTACTAAAGATCAAGCTTTGCTGATTTCTCGTGTGCGTGTGTGGGTGAAGTACAGAAAGACAGACTTCAAGGAAGGACACTCATATACTACTACGTGATTATACCTGTCGCAGTAGTGCTAAAGCTCTCCTTGCAAATCCTACATGTAACCTCGCCAATCCGATTCTTCATATCACTGCATACAAATCGACTTCTTATCAGAACAAATACCACGAATATTGGAAGCAATTAAATTAACAAAATAATGCAACCGAATGAATACAAAGAATGTGTATCAACATGTTCGGTAGTTTACTAATACAAACACAAATAAGTGAAACTTGTCCAATTATCATTGCATGAGCAGGTAAAATAAACAAGTTGCATGATGGCCATGATCCCCTAGGATACCAATCCTTAAAACAATATTGCAAACCTATAAATCAAGTTAGCACTTATACTTATGTTGATTAATTGCAATTTTCAACTGGTAACTTCAACAGAAGCAGTAAGAAACTAAAGTTGTTAGCTACAAAACCTGAAATAAGGAAATGATTGTTTAGCAGTAATAAATATCTTCACAGTGCGGTTTATACTTCACGTTCTTAGAGTCTATAAGATGCTTGACACTCATTGGCCATCCAGGCCTAGACTGGCTCCGAGCACTTTTGGCTTGGGATAAGAGGTCTTATCATCGAGAACCTTCCCGCACGAAACAGAAGAGAATGAAATAGCAAGAGCACCTGATTGGTGAAAATGAAAGGATGTCTCTCATTTTTGGATTATTAAGTCAGATTTTTCTTTACTCCTGATTCAAGTTTATCTTTTTCCATTTTCTCAATTGGTTCGGGGATCACATACAAGAAGTGAAATCAAGAAATGCATCAGCATTATAGCTTGTATTGGAGTTCCATTGGTAAGCCTTCTCTCAGAGGATAACTTCCCATGGGAGGTACAGATTATGCGCTTGGAGTGTTCTCCAAGACTCCAACGTAGTCTGCTAGGCTACACGTTATGAAAATAAAATTTCTTTCCTCAAATTTCTCTTCTATTATTGATAAGGGAATTAAGCCATCACTATCTTAATTATCTATCGTACAAGACAATGCAGTGAGCCATATGAACATCAGTATGAGTTGGATGTATTGCATGTAGAGGTGTAAAGCATGTATTGAAATAAATCAAGCCAATTATTAACACAGTGTCGTAGGCTCGTAGCCTTTGTGGGGCCGCAAGAGAATCCATGTTAGGTCGGCTTTTTCATTCCTTCAGTGGTCGAAAATTCCAAATTGGGGGATTTAGCTGGCTATTCATTTTGTATCCTAGATATCTCACTCTTGCGCATCAGTCAGCCCACCCAACGCCTAGGTTCAAAATATGGACTTCGAGGACTTATTGACTGCTCCGGTTGGTTTTCACGTTTCAGTTTTTCACCATCAATGACAAGGAAGGAGCAAGTTTGCCGCCCAATCCAGGTATTGTGTGTACATGTTCTGGCTGAGATACTTGTTTGGGATAACTTCATGATTGAACAAGGATACACCATAAATCAGGAATTTCCAGTCTAGAAAGGACGGGTGTTTCCAGGAGCTCGCAAATCCTGTGCCAGGTTGGGTGCACCTTGGGAGCTTTCATGGGTGGGGGTCAATTGCGATTTCTAGAAAAGTGTTTTTTATTAGATAAATCAAATTTTATTAAAGAGAAAAAGGAAGTTTACAAAGAAACTGGCAAGTCATACTATCAAATAATACACAAGAAGCGAAGAACCTAACAACAAAAACAGACTAAGCCAAGGAATCAAGAAAATCAAGCAAATGATCTATTGAAGTCAGTTCCAACATACAGATCCCATCAAAGACAACAGTTTTTAGTTGGGAGGCCTTCAAAAGTACAACAAAAGTTTGACCTCGAAAACGTAGCTCTTTTTTGGGGGAAATGTAGCATAGAAAACGAACGAAGAAGAAGGAAGAAATACAGCAGTGGATGAACTCTGATAACATACTAGAGTTTGACTTAAGTTGATCTAAATAGCAGCAGATGAACTGTTATATAAATTCATGAGCATGTGATGTGCTACCTATTTTGGGGAATGGTAAGTGTCTTGTAATGGTAAGTGATTGTCCAAACCATTATACAAGTTTACCCATAAAATAAAAATGATCCATGATCTAGAGATTTAGATGGTATTTTGATGGTGCTTGGCTCAGAGCAAATTATAAAGAGATATAGATGTTATACTTAATTTAACAATAGCTTAAAACGGTTAATGACATGTAGACATTTTAAGCACCTACGAAAAAGTTAAAGTAGTACTGTTTTTAAATCTCGGTCGTGTAAAGGATCCCTGATGCACTACGCGTCAAAACTTTCTATGGTTCACACGGATCTTAGAAAGGATATCACGTCACAAACCCTGTCAGACACACACAAGCACAGACATCCACTCATGTCGAAATTTTCTGATTTGAAGACATTCACTCGCCTCCTGGTCCACATAAATAAGATAAAGCAACTACGTAGCATGCCCTATGATTGGGGAACCGAAGAGACCCTTCATAGGAATTTATTTGAAAACACGAAAGACGTCATAACTATAACGATATCCATAAACAAAACTACGGTAGATGGACCAATTAATACTTCTCATAGACGCTAATTATGGGAGATGGGATCGATCACGACAAAAGAAAGACACTTTTCACTGAAGACCTTACCAGAGAGGCAAAGACAGTTGGTAGTTAGTACGTACCGTTATAAACACACATAATATTCTATATCTACATATTCTTCCGATTTGACTGAGAACTAGAAAGGGTAACTACATCTATATAAAGGTGAACCCAACAAGACAGGTCTAAGTGACAGATACTTACATGCGACATTCAACACTAGCGGCATGATTACAAAAGGGGCAGCTGAAAACTGTGTCCAGCTTGTCTATTTTCTTCTTCGGCCGCAACGACTTCGCCCATGACTTCCTCTTAGCCATTTTTCAACTCAACTTTTTTTCCTTCAACACCAGAACAGAACTACTAAAATCAGTTCATAAGTCATATCATAACTAAGCAGGGCCAATTAATTACTCGATTTTCGAGCACAAAAGTTCCAACCACATGGTATCCTAGAAGGAAAGATGCACAATTCTTAAAAAAGTAAGTGAACAGGGAGGGGGGTTCACACTTCACATTCCTTTAGAGAGAAAGAATCTATCATTTTCTTGCTAAATGAGTAGACTTTTGATAAAATCTCGTGCTTAATTTGCTACTTTGGCATAATCAAACAGACCTAGTCCAAATTTCAAAATCCGTGAAGGCCGGTTTGCAAGCATCAAACTCAAACCCCAACAATTTGGACAATGATTAACATAAAACGAAACCCTAACGCATGCTGAGGCATGAGAATGGGAATTGCATGGCACATTGTTACTGAGAAATCCTAAATTGTGAGCCCTAGACATCAAAGAAGAAGATGAAACCAAACAATGGAGGAGCGTACCTGAAGTTAAGCCGGAGGGGTGATTGAAATGAGGAGGAGGAGTCTCTCATTGCGGAGATGAAAAGAGGGCACACTTTCTCCATTGAGGAGGCACGCGTCTGCGATTCTATTCACTGTGAGTCCAAGTGTCTTCAACATTGGTCATGCACTCTTCAAGCTTAAAATTATAGCTTCGGTCCTCCGAAGTTTCATGTGGTATCAAATGAGTCCTTCAATTAAAAAAGATTGTTGTTGGATCAGTATTGTAGGCCCAGTTCCTTATAATTTTGAGAGTGTTCCAATATGCATGAAGGCCTGGCCCACTTAGATCAATTATTTTTCTCGGATGAATCAAGAGCGTCGCTGGATGAATCAAGAGCGTCGCTGCATTATCCTCCAGAGTGTAGCTGAGTTAGTTGGGTAAGCATTCTTCTTTGAGCATTTGTCTTGAGGTCTTGAGTTCAAACCTTGGGGCAACGTAGCCTATTGGCCTTCTCAAATGCGAGTATGTCAGCCCGCTATTTCTCAGGCTGGTTTCTCTCTAGTGTGGTTTGTAGGCTATTGCACTAGAGCGGTGATTTACCCAATGCGCACCTGAAGGGCTAGAAGCTGTGGATTCTCACGTCAAAAAAAAAAAAAGAAAAAAAAAAAGTGAGAGAACGCCGCTGCATTAATAATAATAAAGGTAAAAGACAAAAATTACCCTTCATGTTTGGAATATATATAAAAACAATTCTCGTGTTCGAGGATATACAAAAATCACCCCTGTCAAGGCAAAAACTCAGTGGCGTAGCCAGGATTTCATCGTGAGGGGTGGGGGGCACAACTAGGCTTGTAGTATTTGTACTCTAATTAAAGATAAACTAACATTAAATATCAACAAAAACATTAAAAGTCTTCTACTTCTAGTTCAGTTGGTAAAGTACTCCAGTTTAGACCTCGGCGATGGGGTTCGAGTCTCTTAGGAAAATTTTAATTTTTTTTTTGTCTTTTAATTTTTTGTGAAAAATTGTAAAAGCGTGCATAGGGAGGGTCAAACCTCCGACATTGCAGTTTTAAGCTAAGAAAGTTACCACTACGCTGGACGAGCGTTCAAAAAGAAATTGGGCACTTTTGTATTTGTAGAGAGGGCACAGTTAATTTTTTTTTTACAAATTAGGGGGTATATATCTTATGTTTTTGATTTTTTTTTTTTTTTTTTTGGGAGGGGGGAGGGCGAGTCAGTGGATGAACGTTGGACAAATACCACCCTTCTGTTACAATCAGTTAGTATGGGAGTCCAATCTGACTATTTTATGATCATTTTGTCCCTATTTATATTTGTTTTTGTTTTTTTTTTATGTTTTTGATGTTCTTGGTGTTCTTGACCACCACCTCCATCTCCACCTCCACCACCGCCACATCCCCACCACCACAGATTCACCAACAACAACAGCACCACCTTCCCCACCACCAACACAAACAACAACAATAATGAGGCAAAAATGCACCGGTGGTACCCAAATTCTACTAACAACCAACGATTTTATCCCACCAGTACTACCAAGAACAACAACAAATTTGCCTTCCCTCTTAAGAACTCTTATGAACACCAAATTCATGAATTATAGAATCACAAATTCAGTACCAACAACCAATTCCTTATACTTACAGCTTGATTTGAAAACATAGTTATAACCCGCCACCAGAATCAACACCACCACCATACTCAATACCCAATTTTGAAACCCCATTCATCAACACATCGAATTTGTCTGCAATAAACAAACCCATACCAAATCAACTCGTGTGTGTCCAAATTTTGTCCAACAACACTAAAACATAAATTCAACGCAAAACCCCTCAAAACCTATCTGAAACCACCTATTTGAATTGGCACCCAAGACAATCCCACACTCCAGAACAAGACCACCGATTTCCTAATCAGTCTCGTCCACACACCGGATACAGCCGAGAAACTCAGCTCAGAATATTCAATCTACCCTATCATCCCAATGTTGTTAGAAAACAGAGTAGGGATAAAAGGGTATTTTTCTCCTTCCCGAAATGTAAATACTTTTAAATTTTAAGGCAATTTCTGCCATTTTACAAACATATGGCAAAACTGTCACAAAAAGTTAGTAATTGCGCACTACCAGACCTATATGGCACAGAAGTGGCAACTTGTATTTTCTTTTTTCCGTTACAGGAAGGTATGTGGAATTGTTAATTTGTCAGGAAGCATTCTTGTAATTCTTCAAAAGTGAAGGGAGCAAAGTGTCTTTTACCCTAATAATAATAATAATTAACTATTATTATTATTATTATTATTATTATTATTATTATTATTATTATTATTATTATTATTATTATTATTATTATTATTATTAGAGTAAAAGACATTTTGCACCCTCCTTAAATGGATTATATACAAAAACCACCCCGCTGTTCGGGGATATACAAAAAAAACCCTGAACATGGACGGACGTTAGACAAAAAACCCCCTCTGTTAAAGTGAGGATGAATTTGATTTTTGTGTGACCATTATACCCCTGAACCATTGCAATTATCCCTCTTTGTGATTTTGGGATTATTTTGTTGATGTTCTTGGTGTTCTTGACCACCACCACCACCACCACCAAATTCCCACCAAACCGTCAAACTCAATCAAGAACACAATCAAATACAACACAATTACCACAAAGTAGATATCAACAACAATTAAAAAAACTTTTTTTCCATTATTATTGATTTTCGTTACACTAATACAATACACATCCATCCCAAAAAAAAAAAAAAAAAAAAAAAAAAAAAAAAAAAAAATCAACTGATGATTTTCATCAGTGAAGAAAAGTCTTACAATTGAAGGTACATGTTGGCTTTGTAAGAGGATCCTGGTCATGGCCATCCAAAGAACTACCCTCAAATTCTGGTAACTATTCCAGGAGAAGCTAATCAGAATAGGTGAAGAAGAACAACAATAAACCCATCAATTGAAGAACAACAACAACAACAATATCAATCAAACCCATCAACAGTAACAGATCTAAACAGGTGATTGTAGGTTATTGTAGAGGAATAACCAACACCACCACTGAGACAAATCAACAATAACCAGCGTCACCACTCAGACAAATCAACTAAAACCAGCACCACCACCGCCATCGGCCGCCACCACTAATGACCGCCACTGCAAGAGAGAGATAGAGAGAGGAGAGACGAAGACGTACCAGACAAAGCAGATCGGAGCCTCCACGTCCAGGCTGGCGTCGTCCCTTAGCTCCGGAACGATTTGTCGAGTCGATTTGTCTCAGCCAACGGCTTTCTTCTTCAACCCTGTTCGAACAAGAAGAACCCTGACCGACGGAGGAGCCAATTGCAGCGACGGAGCTTTATGCTCTCAGCTCGATCCGTACACGGGAACGATTCGAATCCGTTCGAAGGCGAGTCGGATCCGAACAGATCGAGATGGAGGGAGAGGCGGGTTGGTGGTCGTGGATGTGGAGGAGTTGAGAGGATCCGTACACGGGAAGGATTCGAATCGTAAGGATCGTGAAGAGGCGGGTTGGTGGTCGTGGGTGTGGAGGAGGTGGAGAGAGAAAGGAGTAGAGATGGAGGTGGAGGCGGGTTTGTGGTCGTGGGTGTGGAGGAGTTGAGAGGAGGCGGTGGAGAGGTGCAGGAGGAGAAGAGAGAAGAGAGGAAAAACTAGGGTTACAAATGGGATGGGAAGGAGAAGAAGTGGGTTTTATACTGGTGTAATTTATTTGAGTCTCAAGGGTAATTTTGTCTTTCTATCTAATATGTTAGCTCCGTTAGTTAATAGGGGTGGTTTTTGTATATCCCCGAACAGCGAGGTGATTTTTGTATATAATCCATTTAAGGAGGGTGCAAAAAGTATTTTACCCTTATTATTTTTATAAGCTTCGGGTAGTATAATACTTTTGGACAAAAAAATGTAGTATAATACTTTTTTTTTGAGAAATCATTTTTGTTGTCAACATAGTTTGAACCTGAGAAAACCAATGCTCTACTACTTGGGCTACCACCCTAGCTGTGGGTAGTATAATACTTTAAAAAATATTATACGCGAAAAGTATTTTTATGAAAATAATGTTTCTTTAATCATTTTTTTCTACTTGGTTAACATTTTTTTATTTTTATTTTTGAGAATCTAACACTTATTATTACTTGTGCATCATTGGTCACATAATTGTACGTATAGAAACAATTAAATAGATAGTTCAATAATTAAGTGTGTTTTAATGCAATGCTTTGAGGTTGTGAGGTTATGGACTGCGGGTTTTGGTTGTGAGTTCAAGTCTTGGGTTCAAAGGTCGAAAAATGAATTTGCTATTAAATTATAATTGGCAAGTGGTGAGTGGTGACAGTGCCACAGTGGGTGGTGGTGGTAACTGGTAAGAGAGTGGTGGTAACTGGTAAGAGAGGCAGAGGTTGAGGCAGTGGGTGGTGGTGGAGTGACGACAGTGGGCAATGGTGTGGTAGTGGGTTGTGGAAACAGTGATAGTGGCCCTGGAGTAGTGGTGGCATTGGGGTGGTGGTGGTAACAGGGGAGGTAATGGTGCCTACAGTGACAATAGTTTGTGGTGTTGGTTGAGCACTGGTCCGTTGTTGTGGTCGGAAGTAATGGTAATGGAGGTGGTTGTTGTAGTTGGCGGATTTTGGTGGTGGTGGAGCAATGGCGGCCACCCTCATAATGTGGCTAATTTTGTTCTCAAGGAACTCCGTCACAATGAGCAACTACATCATTACACGGTTTACGCCAGAATAAGCTTCCCTACAAGAACATTCACCATTGCGAAGCTATTCAGCATCAGGATTACAAGGAGATATATCTTCCGCAGCTGAAACAACATTACAAGCAAAGGCAATGGGTGTATTCATAAGTTAGACTGTTGCTGTTTTGTGTAATAGCACAAATTGTACAACATCAAAATTTTACACTGGTATTACAGACAGTACAGTTGTCCATGAAGAACCACCTCATCTCAAATCTAACAGATTATTTCTACTTGGGCAATGTAAACAAAATTTCGGGCAAAGAAAGTTCATTGTCTCCTGGTGGCATCTTTTTGTCCTTCCTGTAACCCTTTAATAAACCAATATATGCTTTCCAATGCCGAGACCTTCTCTAAAGGTGCTTTCATGGCATTAAAATGAAGCTCCAATATCCGATTGATGCTATGATAAATATGCTATTGCAGTAGCATTGTTCCATTGGAAGTTTCTACTAATGTTGGTTTCTTTTTCTGTTTACGCTTCTTCTGCTTTAGCTTCAGCCTGAGAGAATCTTTGATGTTTCTTTCCCACGGTTTCCTGTTTTTCTGATAAAGCATCATTGCAGCGCGAGCATCTTCTATCTGAAACAAAAGCAGATACAAGTAAGCATAAAGTGCGCTCTAACTTCATTGTTTATAGCTCCAAAAGAAACTCCAAGAGAAACAAATCAAACTGGAACTTTTAACTGAATGTTTAACTTAGCCAAGCTCCAATAGCATTGAGAGGGGGGCTAAACCAAGTGTTACCAAAATTCACTCGTACACCAGCGATCCAAATCGCTTAATTTGGCGATCCCGGTTCTGTTCACTATTTTTACCTAAAGTATATATGTAGAAGGGAAAATTAAATTTAGATATGTTACGCTATATCTATTTTTAGAGTAATAACATTTAAATATTGCATATATAGAGCAGCTTTTATACTTAAGATTTTCGAAAACTGGTAAAACTCCTATGAAGGGACCCAAAGAAGCCTACCCTCGGCGTACCGAATTCCATAGGGTATGGCGTTCCGCGATCCCGTTCCAGTTCCACGATCCCCGTTCCAGTTCCACGATCAGGGACGATCCGCGTTCCAGGTAACTTAAACCAAATAAGAAGATCATGACATATTCCCACCATGCTATCTTCTTCCCATTTTCAAGATACGGCTTCTTAACATCCATGTTTCTCGAGGCCAATAAGACCCTCATTGTTTGCATATGGGCTAACAGGTCTTGTTGTTCCTTACTACCCCATTAGGTTACACTTTGTACCTTTAGGGCATGTTTGGCGCATGGATTGGAAATTGGGGGGTACAGGGGACCTACAATATTATAAGGTGTATTGATATTAAGGGAGTTTTAATTACATGGGCCGGAAATCATTATAAAAGGACGAGTGTGAAGGTTAAGTATTCAATCCCTCCCCCAAGATGAGATTAAATTTTAGCCCGATTAACAATAAGGAGGTATTAAATCCCTCATCCATGCCCAGAATACCTGTTAATTTACCCCCTGCTTGTAATATTATTATTGTACCCCCTCCTATCCCTACACAATTATTACTACTACTACTATTACTATTACTATTACTATTATTATTATTATTATTATTATTATTATTATTATTATTATTGTAACCCCCTCCATGCCCAGAATACTAGTTATTTATCAACATGCTCTTAATAAACTAGCAGTCCTGTAATGTAAGAGCATGAAATAGAGTTAAGATACAGGAGCAGAGGAAAGAGAAGGAACTAACAGGGCAATGCTCCCCGTTCTGAATCTCCACACCAAGAAATTCAGATGCAAGATGCCGAAGAGCCCTACTCCGTCCTTCCCTATTTCATCAAGCAAAGTAATTAAGACATATTTGAGATCATGCCAAGTTATAAATGAAGTATAGGAGTTAAAGTTTACAATGAGGATAAAAACGTACTTCAAAAAGAGCGGGTATCCTGACGTATCACGTATATCCGTCTTCGGATGAGTTAGTAGCAATGCCTATTAAGAAATTGACTCCAACTAGTCACAATCTTTTCATACGGGAATACAGGAGAACAAAAGAACACTTACCCTCAGATCATTGCGCAAAGCATGACCTACGAGTATCTTCCCCTTGATCATCTCTGCCACTTGTTTCTGAACCACAGAGAACTCTTTGGCTGCAAATGATGTATAAACATGAATAAGATGCTGCATACCCCGTTTCTAGCTTACAACAATTAGGCCAAAAACACTAGTTCGAAAAAGCTGGTTGTGGTCGAGCTCCCACGTTCTTTAAATATTTCTACATAAGCATACATAGGCTTTTGTTTATCATTCGTTGCATGACATTACACAGAGAGGAAAAATCTGCCTATCAGACCTCTGGTTCTGTACCAACATAAACCAAAAGTGAACCACAAGAACTTTTTACATGTTGGTTAGTATTCACGAATCTTAATTACTATTAACTCATTATTCCAGGTGCAGCTAGACTCTCGAGTAGCACCTGGTCTCCAGCCCTTTGCATTTACGGGCCTAGGCTCACGCTCTTTCAGTTCCACAAAAGCCCATCTTGAACTATGCCAGCATCCAAGCCATGTAATATGGATTCAGGGCAATAGAGAAAACCTTCAGAGATTAGATGAGGTCCGTTGTAGATTCATATCTCCAATTGCAAACTGAGCAACCAATCTATTAGTTTCGAACAGAAATCTTCTAGAACACATTTTACGTCAGTAACTGGCCAGTTGTTCGAAACCCATTTTGAATGTTCGAAGATTGAGGAACAACATAATTTCCGTTTCGCGTGGAAGGATGGTATGAATGATAAGCAAAGAGAGATGAGAGAGAGAGAGGGAGAGAGAGAGAGAGAGCACCTCTCTTCAAATCCCGAGGTCGAATGCCACTTATTTGAGTTCTGAAGTCCATGACACGTTCTACTGGGCGAACAAATTCATCATAGATGACATTTCCCCACTTATTAACCTGCGATAAGCTAAATTAAATACAACAACAAATGACGAAGCAAACAAAACATATATAGATATAAAAATGCTGAACAAAATCATTATTTTGAACACAAACACACAAGGAAAAAAGATCCAGTAAAGGGAAATTTCTAATTGAAAAACAATTTGTAATGCTGTTGGCAGGACAGTTTCAGCAAATTTGTTCATAAGTTCGGGTTCATGAATGTTAAAATACAATACAATTCAAAGACAATCTATTATCTAGTCCATATATAATAGATTATTTGGAGGTCACTCTTGAATTACCTTTAGTGAGAGATTTTATTTGTAATTTAGAATTACATTCATCGCTGTATGCCTATATGTTGAATTGACCCCCAGAAAACAATGAAGAACAGTTTGAATCTCTCCCTAATCCATATGTCCGTCTCCCTCAGTCACATATTTACTTATCTCTCCCACTTTATCTGTGTTTAAAATCTCTACTTGTTCCTATCCAACATGAGATTGGAACCCTAAATTCTCCACGGAAATGGGTAGAGGACCAATGGAGTTCGTCACAAGTGATATCAGGGCCTGTATTTGATTATGGAGGATTACCTATCTGAAATTTGTCAGTGGCAGATTCTAAAGATTTTTATCCATCTCTCCGGTCGTTGGATAATTTCCGCGGCAAAATTTAGGACCGCAATGAGGCTTTAGTGGTGCCCGGTAGGTGTTGGATGAAATGTAAAATGAGCCTAGTCGAACAATCATCGTTACATTGTGGGAACAAATTTGGATTGCAACGATGGAGTATGTGTAGCGAATTTTCACGAGCTTTGGACATGTGGAGGCTACTCAGGTCTCAGGTCAGTCTCCTCTTGAAGTTCTTATACAAAATATAATCCCATTGAGAGTGCAATTGTTCCAAGGAACTGGTGTGATGGGCTTTATTCAAATGAATACTGATATTTGGTCGTTTTTTTCTCCAACCGCAATTTGGTACATGTCCTCTTCCCTTACGAGCACATGAGGTAGAGAAATCACGACAAAATTTAGAAACTCTAAGCTCTATGGTCAATGAAATCCATTCCTCGTTGTCAGGTCTTAGAAAAGAAATTTCAGCACAAAACTGTTCCCTTTTGATGGAAGTCAAGCCTGGAAGCTGCAGCAAGCCTATGAGATGCAGATGCCAATTTGGGAGGAGTGGATTCAGATGAGAGTGAGCTCCATTCAGAGCGAGAATCATTAACTTGAGGAGTCTCAATTATTGCTGATGAGTTTGGCAAATTCAGCTCTTGGCAATGGGAATCAGCTAGTTGGTCTCTCATATTAGGGTGCAAACTCCAGTCTATCTTATTTGGTAAATATCAATATGTTCTTATGAAGCCTCGAACGTTCACTGAACTGGCCATGTGAGCTAAAAGTTAAGGATGTCACAGCTAGGCCATCACAAGATACCAACAGCTAGCCTTTCCGAAGATTGGAGTTCGAAATTAGTAGTTTCACGGGCTTGGTTTGGGTGGAGATTTCAAGCATGTGATACCACATTTTGCAAATGTATGTGTTCTTGGACTCAATTTTAGGAATACAACCCTGAATTGTTTATGGCAGAAGAGGTGGGATACCCGCTGCCATAACCCCCCCCCCCCCCCCCTGCTACCGACTCCTTGCAGACAAGGATGAGTTGGTATGGCTCGGCCAGGTTGTTCTCAGATAAGCTAGCGACTCATCAACTGTTATCTAACTTTTCATGTAAGCACTGCTTGAGATTAGTAACCATGGCTGACATAAATGTTATTATGTTCATGAAGCATATGGCAAAGAAAATGGGACAGGAAAGAAAGACCTTCATTATGTTATTAAGCATTGCTTCCAAGGACTAACACATGGACCTAAGCTGCTTAATGAAGCTCCTAGTTGGACATGGCATGTGTTTTCTTACCACATTACCGATGGTCAACACTCTCAGCATTTTGGATTTGAATGACACTAGCTGCATCGCTGATTTTTTAGGCGAGGTGGCATTGGAAGTGCGGAAAATTTTTGTGATCAAGTAATTCATTGTTATCTAACCGATATCTTGCTAGCAAAGCCCAAATGCTATATCAGAAGTACTCTTTGCTGGTGCAAATGGATATATTTGTTAGCTGATTCAGAAACCTCCAGTATACCCCCTATGCAAACAATTCCTCAATTGATGGCTGCAACAGAATCCCTGACTCTCACTTTATAGTAACTTAGTTGGTGGGATGCTTTTCAAACCATCAGAAACAAAACACGGGATGCTTTTTTATTCTCAGTGGCTTTATCTGGCATTCCATGTAAAGGTGTCAATAACGCTATGTTGTCGATATTTGGTCTAAATATGGTTTATTGGAGAATCTTGCCATCAATCTCAAAATTTACATTGGCTCTTAATATGTGTGATGATCATGGAACTTGGACTCATCTAGTTTCGCCAAGATTTTCTCCAACCCAAGGTTAAACGGTGTAGTACCCACGGATTTAGATAACGGTACCGGTCAACGTATCGGTTTCGGCCCGTATCGGAGATACCGTAAAGGAAATCGGCAACCGAAGGCGTGAAAGTTAAAAAATCGTCAAAATGCACAAAAGTATTTTTAAACCATTATCCTTCTAAAATAAGTTAAAACCAAACATAACCTAACATTTGAAAAAGCACAACCAAACAAACAAACCCCAATTCCTACCTACCTACGTGCAGTCAGTCATCAAATAGTCAATAAATATACTACTACTAAGAGATAAGGTTTATCACAGTTACAAGACACTCACGAGAGAGAGAGAGAGAGAGAGAGAAGACCGGGGTGCGAAGAACCGAAGAATGACAACCTTGTGGGAGAGCTACTGCGACGCGAAGAACGGCGACCTTCTTGGGCTTTGATTTCTTGCTAGCAAATACGGAGTGTATGATTGAGGAAAGTCCTTAACTGGACTGATTCGATTATCTCAGTATAAGAAGAACTATTACTATTTACATTGCAAGTCCCTACACTTAGCTATATATACATAAGTGCTATTATGCTATTGCGCCACCTCAGTCGAAGCGGGAGGACGGACGATCAGACTGGATCAGAAGCGCTAGAAGAGATGACGGGGCAACCCCTTAGTAAATATAATGGCGTACTGGTAGTCAGCCGGGATGTGCAAGACACAAAGCTGTCCCAAACGAACTTTCTTACGAACAAAATGTAAGTGAATCTCAACCAAGGTTTTAAAAAACGGAAGCGGCCTCCGTATCGGTCGCGGTCACGTGTAACGGAATCGGGCCGTAACGGAGGGACTGTAACGGAAAACGGGAATATATGCGTGAATTTTTAAAAATCGTTAAAAATGTATTAAACTACTACGAAAACCTAATATAAGTATATGAAACACATTTATATACAATTTACTACTATTTTAGACTATGAGGGGGTAAAACTGCCTTTGCATCAACTTCAGGGGTGCATGTGTCTTTTACATAAAGGCACAACCCTTTTGGATAAGATCTACTGTAACATTTATCTACAGAGAGAGAGATAGATTAAAGAAACAGAGAGTCGGAGGTAGAGAGAGAGAGAGTCAAAAACAGAGACGTAGAGGGGGAAAGAGCAGAGGTTTAGTCGTGCGACCACAATGACGACGAGACGACCAATTACGACCGACGAGTGAAGACGAAGAGGTGACTGTGAGCCAGACTTCGAAGCTGCAAAATTAGGGCTTTTTCCTCTCCTGTTCGAAATTGGGCTTTTCTTCATGCAATTAGTGCTTTTGTGTCGGATTATTGATTTTCTGCTGCAAGATGAAATCCTAAAGCACTCGGGGAAATCAGAAAGGTCAGTTAAAATGATTCAATTAGCTATTTTGTGTGGAATTCATATCCTGTTCTTCTTCCCCTCTTCTTCCCCACAGAGTCTTTCTTCTTAAACGGACAAAAAACGGCGCGTATCGGACGTTTTTCACCTTATCGGTGCGAAACGGCCGTTTTTGCTGCGAAATTAGATTCACATGAAGCGTAACGGCAAAAACGGTAGCGTCCTCTGCCGAACCCGTTGCAAATCGGCCGCTCCGCACCGTGTTTGCCGTTTTTTAAAACCCTGATCTCAACGTGTTTAGTTTGCTGATGTTGAACCGGGTATCTGAGAGATAAACAGCACTCATGTTGTCACAGTACACTACGGATGCACTATGGATGCGGGTGGCGGAGGGACCCGGAGCTCAAGCAAAAGATTGCGTAGCCAACACAACTCAGAGACCGCATTGGCAACTCCAAGATATTCGACTTGAGCACTAGAGCGGGATAGCGTGGCTTGTCATTTGGAGGACCAACTAAGAAAGTTGTCACCGTAGAAAACGCAACAACTAGAGATGGATCGCCAAGTGTCAGGGCAGCCGACCCAATCTCTTGTCGTTCTTCCTGCTCCGGTGGCACAACCGTCTTGGATATCTTAGTCGCCGCGTCTTAGATCAGCTTAGCTCTAGTCGTCTAATTTCTTGTAGTAAAATTGAGCAGGCTGGTTTGTGCCAATGCATGCCAACTTTGCAAACATGTTAGACTTCCTTTAGTCACTTCATTATCTTGCACTTCTGCTCCATTTGATATTATCACAGTGATTTATGGACCTCACATGTTTTAAGCAAGTCCAATTACAAGTATTATCTCCTTTTATTTGATGACTTCTCTCATTTTCTTTGGGTATTTCCTTTCAAAAACACAAGTTTACCGCGTTTATCAAATTCAAACACTTCAGCGTCTTTGTCCGTACACAATTTGACAAATTTGTGCGCAATTTTCAATGTGAATTTGGGATGAGTTTGATAACAGTCATTTCCATGAGTATGCTATCAGCACTATTTGCGGCGTACCTCCAGAGCCTTCTTGTGGGCCTCGGCACCTACCCCCATGTCCATTACTGAGTCACCAGCTACCTCTTCTCCCTCGGCCACGGTTACATCCACGACCCCGACTACTCATTTGGTCCCTCCACCCCTTCTCCTCAAACGACCACCCGCTCCAAACACGGTATCACCAAACAACTTAATCGCCTCACGTTCCTGTCCGACACTCCAACTCCATCTCTCCCTTTGCTAAGTCTCATGTGTCTGCTCTTACGGACCTACACAGGATGACTGCCATGGATAATGAGTTTGGGCCTATGGTCCAGAATCACATCTAGAATTTGGTCCCTCGGCCGGGAAATACTCTTCAAGCTATTTGGCTTATGGTACTTTGCAGAGATATAACGCGCGAGTGGTTGACAATGGTCGTTCCCAGATGGTGGGGGTGGACTGTGAAGAGACATTTAGCTCGGTTGTCAAACCGGCTACCATTCGTAATGTCTTGACCATAGCTCTGGCGCGTTCTTGGCCCATCCACCATCTTGATGTCAAAAACGCTTTCTTGCATGGCGATCTTGAAGAGAATGTCTACATGCATGAGTCGCCTGGTTTCCGTGATTCTTAGCATCCTGATTATGTATTTCGTCTTCGAAAATTGCTATATGGCCTCAAACTAGCACCCAAGTTTCATCAAATTGCTGCGTTTCATACTGGTTCACTGGGATTGTCAGGGTACATATCTCATGAGTCGCTCTATTTACCGTCCGGGATCTCATATTGTATACCTCTCTCTCTCTATGTGGACGATATTATTATTACTCCTTTCACATCCTTCAACATCTAGTTGGGCAGCTGTCTCGTGATTTCTCTGTTATGTCCGCGGCACTGGCTTTGATACCATGTAAGATTGAGGTGAGTCCTTAACTGGACTGATTCGGTTATCTCAGTATCAGTAGAACTATACAAACTATTTACATTGGAAGTCCCCATACATTGCTGTATATACACAAGTGCTATAATGCTATTACTTAGTTGCTGCTAATAAGTGAAATATATGCCGTAGAGTGGCTACTTCACTTGTCGAACATTTAAAATTTTCTACTATATAATTAACTATGGGGGTGAGCCTCTTTGCCATGATGGTGCCGCAAGTAATTGCTACTATTGGAGATGACTTTTCTTGCTGGTGTCTCAGAAGGAGTATGATGCTTCGAAGTTGCGGAGGCAGTTGTATTTTTCAGACAAGCAATGGCGGTGCCCCCTGCAGCAGAGCTGTAGACTTGTTATCACTAAATTTCGCAAATTATTTGGCTTTACCCTCGTCTAAAGCGTAGCCATGATGCCACATAAACAGGTTGCTCAGGGTGTCTATATTCTACCCCAACTGATCTTTGATAATGGGCTTGTTCACGAGCTATAAGTGTTGGCATTACCAATTGGGTGCAAAGCAAGGAGGAGCCAAGGGAAGCATTTATGGACTCGTGGAACAGTTTGTAGTTTGGTTGGTCCACATCCTAGTAGGTCTGTATCCAGGAGGTATTTTGTTCTTGTAACTTCTTGATCATTGAGGGGAATGATCCTTTCAAAGGGATGGTATTGTTGTGACCTTGTTTAGCTAATGACTAAATGAAATGATAAAGGAACAAATGACGGATTATTGGGTTGTTTGAAAGAGCTAAATAAAGTGAGATTATGAGATTATTGGCTCCTTTAATTATGGTTGTTTGGATGGATAAAATTATTGGTTCAGATTATCTCAAATCCGAAACCCTATTTTCCAGTTACAGGGTTCCGGATTGTTTCATACATCAGAAAAGCGATCAATCAGGAATAAATACAGGGTTCGTCTAATAATTTACGGACTGAAATAGAATCTGGATCCCTATTTCTGAAAGCAGGGCTTCGGGTATCCTGCATTGGACCGATCACACGAAGCCTCATACGGAGAAAGGTTTTGGCAAGTACAAATCCGGAGCCCTAATTTTCAAAATAAAATTCCGGTTTTACTGATTCTGGAATCCTCTTTTTGGAATAGGACTCCGGTTTATTCGTGAGATTGTCCAGATTATGGATATTTTAGTCTCGGATTATGAAACATAATTTTATTTCACCCTCTTTCCCGTTCAAACAGCACATGTATGTATTATAGGTTAGCTACAGGTCACCCTTTAGTTTCTTTAGTTAGGGGTTTTATTTGTAATTCTTAGAAGTAGAATTATCTTTGTATGCTTATATGTTGATCCTTCTTCAACCTTCAGAAATCAATGAAGAACTTTTTGAATCTCTCTCCCATCCCTATCTTGCTCTCCCGCAATCTCTTTCATACTCTATCTCTCCCTCTTTCTCTAGCTCTCTAATCTCCCTGAATTCTCCAATCTAGATTGGGAATTTGCGACCCTAAATTCTCCATGAAAATGGTTGGCGGACCAATGGAGTTTGCTACACTCTTCCAGTAAAAAGAACCCCACGTGACTGATAAGATCGCTCTTGAAATTTGAAACATTTAATTTTAGCCAGAGTATGAGAGAAGCAGAATACTTAGTTGAGAAAATCAAATGAAGGACCATGGCTCAGTTTCTTTAAGGGCACAAACAAACTACGTGGTCGGAAAAAGAGCCCTATACTAGGCTACTGGCCGGACCTTCAAGAGTTCTAAGGAACGTCGTTTTTAATTATATTTCATTAAGCATGCCCAAGCCAAATTTCATATATGCACTTTCAGTGTCTCCTTCCACTAAAACTAAGGCACGCTCTTGGATCAAACTTCTAAATTCTGCTCAATTGACAATGACTGCATATTTCTATTTTCTAGAACGAAGTGTTGGATAATATAACATAGAGCCATCTTTTGAGATTTTAGTCCAAATTAACAAGCATTCATCTAGGAAGAACGCATACATATGATCCATATTTCTATACAAAATTTGAACACCAATCACCATCAGGCGAACGATAGCTAGATTACGACATTGAAACTTTATAACGAATATGACGTAGTAATTACCAGGGTAACTCGTCCAAGTGCACTTTTATTTCCTAGAGGGCTTACACCAACCATTTCGCAATCCATCGCTATTGCATCTGTCACACTGGCAAGATGTCGACCAAATAAGTAGCCTTCAAAAACATCAATCAAAAAGATTACTGAAATGGAAAACAGCATAAGAGTAGCCATGATGGTAATTCATGGCCAATAAACATCCTTGACGGCATACATTAATTCATACTATTCTGCTTTATTCTTTACTGGATACCTTATAAGTGGTATTAAAAAACGGTTAAAGTCGACGAATCAGTCGCGTGTAACGGAAACAGCTTGTATGGGAGATACTGTAACGGGAATCGGGCATTGAATGTGTGAATCTTAAAAATTGTTAGAAGATGTACAAAATGCTTTTAGACCATTGTTTTTGTATATCAAATATGTTCGTAGTATTTTTACTTGTTTAGACCATGCTTAACAATGTTTGAACCATGTATAGTTTATTATCCACTTTTAATATTGCATAGATAGACAAAATAAATCCTTAACGATCTCCTCTAAGGTTCAGTAAGCCGTACATGTCCTACCTCTTAAGTTCTAAGCTTTTTTACTTATTGTTACAGATTATTACGGATAATTCATATAAATAACAATAGAAAGAGAGCTGCTTGGTGGTTGTATCGTTTGATTATCACCTATAATGGAGCGTATCGGCTTATTTTCACCGATAAGGGTGCGTATCGGCCACTACGGCTGTGATTCCCATTCTCGCGTATCGGGTTAATCGGACTCGGCCACTATCTATTCAGTTACATATCAGCTGTAACGTTACGTTCAGTCGCTATAACTAACGTAAATCCCTGGTTATAACTTCAGAGAATAATTATGAGAAATGAGGTTGTTGTAATTTTCTGGCTCCTCTATGATCATTATCGTAATCTTTTCCCATTTATAAACTTCAGTCGCTAAGTACGGTAACTTATTTTGTCCCCTCGTGTTCTAAGGAAATATAAGCACAAGTGTGACAATGCAATGTTCCTTAAGTTCGTTCATTGGTATACAGGATTAACAGAGGATAATTGCAATACTATATAGTATGAATCCCATATTAGACACATGTACGCTGTATCAAGAATCACATATTTTGAAAAGGACCCGGAAAATGTTAGAATTTGAACCATTGTCAATAAAAATGCAAGATCGGTCTCAAATAGGGTTTGTAAATTGTTTTCATTTCTACATGTATAATGACATGTCAAGAAGCTAATCCTTAAACTAAGCAGAAATGAACTATGACTATACTCTTATAAATGATATTATTCTTCTAGCACCAAATTGCATTGGGAAACGAAATCGTGTTGGATAGAAAAAAGAGGAAAGATTGTCTCGACCCCCATCTCTTCTTCCTTTATTGGCTAATATCACATCGAAGTCTGAACCGTTTACCCCAGTAGTAGATTTCAAATCTTGTCTTAATTAGCATTGAACCCTAAATTTGACTATCTGTAACAACTCCATCAAAAAAGCGGCACATATCAATACATCTTCATAAACCACAATAAAAGATAAGCCTCAAAAGTAGTTTATAAGCCATCCGTTTCTCACCCCCAATTAAAACAAACAACACCTAATCTCCAATCCTCGATACATCGATCCTAGACTTACTTTCCATGCGGTAAAAGTAACTGATTTCCATAGAGATAAGAGTAAAAACACTTTTTTCACACACGAGAAAAAACCTTCACTAACTCACACAATAATGATGGCATTTGACGAAATTGAATCCAAAACGACAAATTTCACCTGCAATCTGACGAAGTCGGAGCCAGAGGATTAAGCGATGGAACCTCGAGATCTCCATCAGACCTATCCTTGCGCTTGCCTGTAACGGAAAAAAGATGGTTGAAGACAAATCAATTAGCGGAAAATCCGTAGAAGAAGACACAGTGACGAGCGTTACACTCACCTAATACACGTTCTGGTGAACTCCTATCCGAATCGTCTGTCCGCTTCTGCGAGCGTTTCGGTCCATGGTTTTGCAGCTTCTGGAGCACAAAGGTGAGAGCTTTAGGGTTTTGAGAGGGAGGAGGAGGTAGGGGGTGAGAGAGTACCTTTTGGAGTTGAGCCCAATTAGGGTTTATCTGCGGCTGCTGGGTTTTAGGGTTTTTCTGAGAGACCATCTTCGTCTTCCTTCTTCTTCTTCTAAGTTTGAGACCCAGTTTTGAGCTTTGACTCGTTTTCTAAGTGTTTTTGTCCTGTATCAGAAACGACGCTGTTTTGATTCTTTTTCCTAACGCTTATGGCTTGTTTGGTTACACTGTTTTGTACGTGAGAACTTTGAGAAGGGTATTATGGTCATTTATTAAAACTCCCAAAATTGCAAAAAAAAAGAACGATATATAATTAATTAAAGTTCAATTATAATCAAATGTGTTTATAGAATTACATCATATCATACGTCTAGCCGGGTTCGAACACACGACATCATGCAGGGGGGCTTCGTATGCCATACCACTGAGCTAGCATCCATTTGCAGTTATATTGAGATTGCATTTAGCTTATGTATGCCATTCCTTGAACCGAGTTGAACTGATTATTTATCATTTTTCGAATCATGATAATTACAATTATAATTCCCGGTTTTAGTTTTGCTAATATGGTTATATCATATTTCAATTGATTGAATAATAAGTTATCATAATTGAAAATGCGTACACAATGTAATTAATTTAAGTCGTAAAATGATGAACTCCGATAATAGCCATGATCGATTACGTGTGTACGTTAAAAAATATTAACACATTCAGACTGCATTGTGCGACTTACTAGACGTGTCGTTGATAACTTTTTGTCTAATTTAAATCTCGCGACTATCATGTACTAAGTTTTACGAGACATTTTCCTCAAAAGAAAAGTTTTACGGGACATGATTGCATCAGTATTTAAAATAAGTTTGTTAAAAATTGTTTAATCAATATCGATATATCGGCATTTTTTTAGTCCATCTACAATTTATTCACCAAAAAATATCTTTTTATCATCAAAGTTAACATAATTAACATAATAATGTATGATTATAATTAAATATGTCATAAACACTAGTTAACTTTTAATTAACAATTCATATATGAAAATAGACATGTGCCAACCCAATGAAGGAGGACATGTGAGTTTACACCTAAACAGCCCCTTGGTTATATGAAAGGATCCTCTACAAAAGGAATGAGATGGTGAATTAGTGGTGTGGACATCCCACAAACTTGACAAAAACAGCTCACATCTTCAAAAAAAATGAGAGAGAATCTGATTCATAACTATTTATGCAAGCTAAAACTGGATTTTAAAAGCTGGACACAAAATACTAGATAGATTACTATATCATTAGTTTTTGTCATAAATCAGTGATAGATTTATTTGTTTTAATTTGGCAAAATAAATGAATTAATAAAACTATGTCTATTTACTCTAGCCTTACTTGTTGGTTGAAATTGATGGCAATACTAGTCTATGACTTCCAAGTAACCTTCATGGAAGATAATAAATTACACAAAAATGGTTAGATGTCATGTCCAACATATTTGCACACATCTTCAAGATTGGTGAACATAAATCACTTACAATGAGTAACATCAATACATCAACATTATAATCTTGCAACTACTTGTTATTTATGGTTTTTTTGGGTGACTTTGTTATTTATGGTTTTCCAGTTTTCCTATCCTAGGGTTTTATACCATTTTATATTGATATACTACAACTATTTTCTGCAATATTTCCTTATATTTTATTAACGGTATAATATATTTGTCTAGTTTAAGTATCATTCATGTTCTTAAATTCTATTCCCTAATGACTTATTGAGAATTATTTAATGATTTGTATACAATCAAGCATTTTTATCTACACTCAGCAAAAACCATAGATTTCAATTTGCCTTCTACCATCCAAATTTTGCAAGGAGACTTCTATTTATGGTAGTAATGATAAAGTGTTATATTCGTAACACAAAAGCTTAAACCTACGATATGGTACGTGTTAGAGATGACAATAGCACATATACAATTGACGTTATAGGTTAAGCTAATATTGACATTTAAATTCTAAGAGTACGAAAACCTAGAATGAAAGCAATGAATTAGCAACAAAACATGTAATTAAAAATTAATGATTACTTAATTTATTGTTTACAAACTTATAAACATGCACACCGCAGGAATGAATCAGAATGATATTCAAACAATTAATCTGAAGACTCAAACCGACAATACAATACATGGTATGAAACTAAGAATCACACGAGCATATTTACTATTGCCGTTGTAAGTTAAGTTAACTTTGACAATGCAATTTAAATCATACACAGAATCAAACTGAATGTAACGAAATTCAAAAAAATGGTTAATTAATTGACAATGATCAATTAATTGTTAACAAACTTATAACCATGTTCATTCAATCTTTAACCAACTTATGAAAGTAAGATTTATTAAAAACTTTGATGGAAAAAAAAAGGAATTAACTAATTAATTTAAACATCACCTTATCCCCTTGGAGATAATGGAATTTACTAAACATAGTACAACAAGCATAGTATTTATCTAAGTTTGCAAAAAAAGTATAGTATTTATCTAAAGAAAAAAGTACTACTTATAAGTCAGAAGCGGCTTACGCTTATTGGTCAACTAATCACCTGCAGTTGCCAAACACTGCAATAGCTTCCTGGTATTCCAAAAAAGCCCCTCCGAAGGATGCGTTTGGGGGTCCCACACACAACACAGAAGCCCCTTGTCAGCGAAACCAAACAGGTCCTTATAATGTTATAAACCAACGGTTAAAATATAGAAAAAACACAAAGAACACCCTTCACAGCGATTTTTCCCCCATTGAAACCTCTCTCTCCCCCTTCACAAAGATTTCTCCTTTACCCTCTCTTCCTGATCTCCGATCATTATCGCCCTCAGAAGACCTCTTATCGGTCAGTTAATTCGAATTTTTCCATCCCCAATTCATCAATTTTCATGTTTTCTTTATCCCCCAATTTCCAGCTGTTCTTGTCTTTGATTGCATTGATGAGTTTCCGCAAGATGGAACTTGGGTTTTGATTTCTGTGCAATTTAGTTACTGGGTTTGCATGTTTTGTCAATTTTGATTGTCTAATTTTTCTGGGTTTGATCGAAATTAGGGTTTTTTCTGTTCTTTTTTTTTTTGATGATTGTGACAGGAGTAGGAAGATTATCTCTTTTATGGCCTGTTATGGCTTGATATGATGCTTTCAGGTTGTGAACATTTTTTTTCATGCTAAAAAATGCTTTCTTTTGTTCTCTGGGTTTGTGTGAATGCTGGGTATCTTTGTACTGTTATCTCCATGACCTCAACCCCTTGTGTATCTGCAAGGACACAGGTGATCCACCCTGTGATTTTGGTTGAAATTGGGTGAAATATTGTTTTTCTTTATTTGCATGGACTGCACACACTGCACATTGTTGGGTTGTTTTCAAAAATTTGTTGGTGAGGAAGACAGTTTCAGTCTTCGCGCCAAGGTTAATTCCGTTAATCCGTTGTCGGATAGGGAGAGTCCGTTAGTTTGTTGTCGGATAGGGAGAGAAAGAGAGTTCAGAGTCCGCGCCAAGATATCTTTCAGTTAGTATGTTGTCGGATAGGAAAGCTGAATGCCACGAGGCACACGACCGCAAAATCCGTGTTTTTAGCCAGTTCGTTATTTGATTTAATCATAAATGCTGGTACTTTATCAACTCCGATGCTTAGATTGATACATTGAAGTAAATCAAACAGTTATGGTAGAACAATTTTGTTTTTGAAATGTGATGAAACTATATGGCTTTTTGGAAAATTTTGCAATTTGGAATTGAGGGTATGTGATGAAACTGTATGGCTGTTTGGAAAATTTTGCAATTTTGCAATTTGCAAGTGACAAGTTTATTACTCACTGCTGTTTCTATCTTTGGATCCCAGAAGTTAACCAATACAGATGTTGAGTGCTACTTCTTTTTTTTGTTTATCACTTATTTTCCTTTTTGTCAATTTCAGTTAATGCTTCTTCAGGTTATGATGTATGAAATTTTTTTCTAATAGCAGAAATTTGGTGGAAAAGTGATCGAATCTAAAATTTATGTCATGTGTCTCTAAGCTTATTTTATAGAAGTTTCATGTTTATATTGATGTATCTGCAAAAAGTAGGTACCTAGGTAAGATATATACCCTTCCTGGCGCTATCACTTTGCACTCAGAGTTGCTGCATCCTGAAGTTCACAGAGGTGTTTCAGGATAAGTTACAACTCAGGTTTAAGCCATCCTGCTAATTACCCTTTGCCATGTCTTTATTTTCGAAGTTTCTTGTTTTTAATCCTCTTTGGCTTCAACCATCTTCTCCATCACTGAAACGGTCTACTAAGGATCATTTCTTGTGGACTTGAATCGATTTTCATTGAGTTCCTGGTCTTGCTTTCATTAGTACTATCATTACTGACCTATATTGAATCAGGTTGTTAGTTGTCTATTCTTGTTTTGCATTAAGATTCATTCTTTGAAATATCACAATGTAGATATCAATGAGGTTATTATGATTTATCATTTCTTGCTGAATGTTATGCCTGCCTTGTTTTTTTAATTTTAGGAAACTTGTTTACAAGGAGACACCAAGAAGTGCAATGTATATGCCGAAATCTAACTTCTTGTCACCCATACACTTTTTTTTGCAGTTAGCTAGAAACATTCCGTGAGTTTGGATTCAAAAGATGGGGCAAAGGAATATGTTGGATCAACAAGCCTTGCCCCATGTGAGTCCTGAGCCTTGCGTTATCTATGGGACTGGAGGAGAAAGTCAACAACAGCCTACTCTCCGCGCAATTTTACCGGCTGTTGGAAACAATGGCAATGTCCGCCATGAAGGTGGTGCTTTCTATGGGATGGCGGCGGCTCAATACAATGGTTTTCAGCACCATCATCCGGCGGCCAGACCCATGACTGCACCTAATTATTATGATCCGTTCATGACTTCTGGTACCAGACCATTACCTCTCCCATTAAACCAAGGGCATTTTAGTCAAATGGCGTCTTCTAGCAATGGTGGTGGACTTATCGCAGTTCCTACAAATGAATACCCGAGAAATTATCTTTTTGTGGATGGTAGTGGAGTTACTTTCAAGGGTAAAATCTCAAGTGTCCCCTATTATAATGGCTCAGCGAGCTCAAGCTCTGCTGTTGCCCCTATGAGTATGAGGCCTATGGAAGCTGGTGTTGGTGTGATGAATGCATCTCTTCCCCTTCCAGACTACAGAGGATCAGTAATGGAAGGTGGATCCTACAGAAGTATGCCAAACATGTCAGGGGCTATTGGACCTGACCCTGTTATGGGGGCACATAGCCCATTTCAGTTGGTTCAGGCTAACTACCAGGGTCAGGCTTTTCCGGCAGCTGCTTCTCCATGGAATAATGGTGCCTGGACTCATGCACCAGCTATGACTTATTTGCCTGGTATTTACTTACAAATTTATTCTTATTACGTTGTGCTATTTTTTTCTTTCTTTTTATCCTTTTCATGTTGGTTAAATTTACTACTTATCATCATTATTGTTATCCTGCTAGACACCGTTATTTAGTAATTTGACTCTTGTGCAGTAATACTGGAACGCTGTTAGATATATACTAAGCTATTCTTTTTTTTTTTTTTCCCTCAGTAAACAACGTTAGTGGTGGGGCTCCAGAGCCAGTAAATATGGGTGCACCTGCTGGTAGAAGTTTCCCAAATTTTGTGCACCTTCGTCCACCCCAAGCTAACCTCAATTTTCATCACTATCCGCCGCTGCCGCCGCCTGTCCAAGGAGTGAGACCCAATTTCCATTTGCAAGTACCGATAGCTCCTCAAAGAATTTCTAATGATACTCCTCCACCGCAACAGACCATTGTGAATCCTGTTATGGGACCTCTTGTTCCACCAACAGGCATCAGGATATACCAGCCTCATTTAAGTCAAAGGGCACTCGTTCCGGATGCAAATGCAAGGCACCACCGCAACCTTCCTCATTTGCGATATCTACCAGTGGAGGTATTGTTATATTGACTTATATACGTAGAGCTTGTGATTGTTTATTGTTTTCTGTTTGGAATGTCTACACAAAATGGCTGAATAATATTGTTTTTGCTCTTTGTAGGAAGTTGCGATGCTAGACTTCTCAGGATATTATGAAGTTGCGAATTCCGATGATAATCATAGAGATTTGCGCTTGGATGTAGATCATATGTCATATGAGGTAACATTTTTCATACAATTTCCTTATGGTATCTAATGGATAACATAATTTATATTGCTAGAATAAGCAATTGAGTGAGCGCTCTCGTGACTTCTAATTTATATCTGAAAATATTTGTTTCTTTTTCAGGAACTTCTTGCATTGGGAGAACAAATTGGTAGTGTGACCACAGGGTTATCAGAGGAGACTATCGCTAATCATTTGAAAATCAGAAAATATAGTCCATCAAACTGCATGAATGGTGAAGATGCCGGTGGGGATCAAGAGGCTGATTTCTGCGTCATATGTCAGGTATCAACATAGTTCTCGCCCCAAGTATCATTAATCTATTTAGAAGTATGAAATTCTATTTATAGCAGTAATTCTCATTGCATTTCTTCGACTTCCTGGCAAACCCAGATTGGTTCTAATGTGGAGTTACTTCCTTGAGTTGTTACTGCGTGTTTTGGTTTTTTTTCTTTTTGGTTACTTTAGAAGTTACTGTATGTTTTGATGGCAATGGCATTCCTCATACTATATTTAACATATATCTGGGATAAAGTGGCTGTCAACCTCAAAAAGAATATGGTGTTTAGTACGTCATGTTTAAGCTTATTGCTAAACCAAACACAATAATTGGGTGCAGGGCCAAAGTTTTTTTTCCAGTTTATTGGTTAGCACGTAATTTTCATGAGGTTTACGTGGCTTTCACACTATATAAAGTGGCTGAAAAGAGTTATTCCAAATCTGGCCTTAAATAGGAAAATGCTTCTCCCAATAGACTTCTAAATTTATTTTTATAAACGACTTCTCGTGTCGATGAAATTGTTTTTCTGGTTTTGGAATTATCAAGTCATTTCTCCCATTAACCAATTACTTATGGCACCTTGGTTTGCATTTGTTTCCCAGAATGAATACAAGAACGAAGAGACGGTTGGAAGTCTAGATTGCGGACATGAATACCATGTGGATTGCGTAAAGAGATGGTTGCTCATCAAGAACACCTGCCCCATCTGCAAATCCCCAGCGCTTGGTCCCAGAAAGGAATCATCATCATCCGAATAAATAGAGAGGGTTCAAGAAGACAAATGAATGGAGGAGGATCAGAAATGAGCGTTATTTCTAATCTTTGATCTATCTATCTCTATCATTTAGCTAAGAGTCCTTTGGTAATTATGGTATGTACTTAAATTTACCCGACAGAAAATAGAGGACCAACATCAAACTTGGACATCCATTTTGTTGGCCTCTCTGTCGTCTGTTTCTCCGTCCGACCTTGTACAGAATTGTCTTTTCGCTCTGTTCGTTGCTGCGTCGTCGTGGGATGTTGTTAATATGCCAGTTTGTACTTTGTTGTGTATATTTTGGGGATCTTAAACATAGATGCATCTTTCCTTTTTTGTACATTTTTGAAATATTTGTTTCTTGTATTTGTCATTGGTTTTCTTGGCCCTTGCCCTCCGTCTAGGTTTTCCTGGCAGGTGTAAGTAAGGATGTGTGTGCAGATGGGGTTCAGTTTTGGCATCTCCAATGGTAGGCGTCTGGGGATCCCGGAGCTCAAGGCAAGGGGAAGGAGGGTCCCTGGGATAGGGGCTTGATTAGGGCGCGGAGTGCCAGGTACGGCAAATGCAGCACTCTCTCTACTCTTGTGTTTGTCTGGATTTTGAATAAAATACCAATTAGAAGCAGGGTCCGGGGAAGCTCTCCTCGTGTTGGGTAGAATCTAATTGGAGGGGTGGGGGTCAGGGGGGTGTTTTGGGCTCAAGGGAGCCCTCACCATTGAAGTTGGATATGGCCTTAGGTTTTCTGGATGTTTGAACTCTTTAGGTAGCTACTAGTGACATAATGGTGTCAATAAGTTGCAGAAAAAGATTGGCCTTGTGACATAATGGTGCCAATAAATTGCACATGCCCATGAAAATTCTATGATATTCATGGTCGTCATCCATTGGCCTCGATATGACGTTCATTGTCATGTGTATTAGGGGTACGGTGCATGATAAGGCTTTGTAGTTCAAACTTGAAAGGTAGGAGCCTTGGCCTATATGATTTGAGTTTAGACTTCAGAGGTAGGAGCATCAGCCTTAAGACTAGATTTTGGTTAACGACGTTCATAGTCATGTGTATTAGGGGGGACTAGATTTTGGTTAACGACGTTCATGGTCATGTGTATTAGGGGGGTCTGGTGCACGATTAAGGCTTTGTAGTTCAAACTTGAAAGTTAGGAGCCTTGGCCTATAGGATTTGTGTTTAGACTTCAGAGGTAGAAGCTCCAGCTTTAAGACTAGATTTTGGTTAACGACGTTCATGGTCATGTGTATTAGGGGGGTCAGGTGCACGATTAAGGCTTTATAGTTCAAACTTGAAAGGTAGGAGCCTTGGCCTATAGGATTTGTGTTTAGACTTCAGAGGTAGGAGCATCAGCCTTAAGACTAGATTTTGGTTAACGACGTTCATAGTCGTGTGTATTAGGGGGGAACTAGATTTTGGTTAACAACGTTCATGGTCATGTGTATTATGGGGGTCTGGTGTACGATTAAGGCTTTGTAGTTCAAACTTGAAAGTTAGGAGCCTTGGCCTATAGGATTTGTGTTTAGACTTCAGAGGAAGGAGCTTCAACTTTAAGACTAGATTTTGGTTAACGACGTTCATGGTCATGTGTATTAGGGGGGTCAGGTGCACGATTAAGGCTTTATAGTTCAAACTTGAAAGGTAGGAGCCTTGGCCTATATGATTTGTGTTTAGACTTCAGAGGTAGGAGCATCAGCCTTAAGACTAGATTTTGGTTAACGACGTTCATAGTCGTGTGTATTAGGGGGGACTAGATTTTGGTTAACAACGTTCATGGTCATGTGTATTATGGGGGTCTGGTGTACGATTAAGGCTTTGTAGTTCAAACTTGAAAGTTAGGAGCCTTGGCCTATAGGATTTCTGTTTAGACTTCAGATGTAGGAGCTTCAACTTTAAGACTAGATTTTGGTTAACGACGTTCATGGTCATGTGTATTAGGGGGGTCAGGTGCACGATTAAGGCTTTATAGTTCAAACTTGAAAAGTAGGAGCCTTGGCCTATAGGATTTGTGTTTAGACTTCAGAGGTAGGAGCATCAGCCTTAAGACTAGATTATGGTTAACGACGTTCATAGTCATGTGTATTAGGGGGGACTAGATTTTGGTTAACAACGTTCATGGTCATGTGTATTATGGGGTCTGGTGTACGATTAAGGCTTTGTAGTTCAAACTTGAAAGTTAGGAGCCTTGGCCTATAGGATTTGTGTTTAGACTTCAGAGGTAGGAGCTTCAACTTTAAGACTAGATTTTGGTTTACGACGTTCATGGTCATGTGTATTAGGGGGGTCAGGTGCACGATTAAGGCTTTATAGTTCAAACTTGAAAGGTAGGAGCCTTGGCCTATAGGATTTGTGTTTAGACTTCAGAGGTAGGAGCATCAGCATTAAGACTAGATTTTGGTTAACGACGTTCATAGTCATGTGTATTAGGGGGGACTAGATTTTGGTTAACGACGTTCATGGTCATGTGTATTAGGGGGGTTTGGTGCACGATTAAGGCTTTGTAGTTCAAACTTGAAAGTTAGGAGCCTTGGCCTATAGGATTTGTGTTTAGACTTCAGAGGTAGGAGCTTCAACTTTAAGACTAGATTTTGGTTAACGACGTTCATGGTCATGTGTATTAGGGGGGTCAGGTGCACGATTAAGGCTTTATAGTTCAAACTTGAAAGGTAGGAGCCTTGGCCTATAGGATTTGTGTTTAGACTTCAGAGTTAGGAGCATCAGCCTTAAGACTAGATTTTGGTTAACGACGTTCATAGTCATGTGTATTAGGGGGGACTAGATTTTGGTTAACGACGTTCATGGTCATGTGTATTAGGGGGGTTTGGTGCACGATTAAGGCTTTCTAGTTCAAACTTGAAAGTTAGGAGCCTTGGCCTATAGGATTTGTGTTTAGACTTCAGAGGTAGGAGCTTCAGCTTTAAGACTAGATTTCGGTTAACGACGTTCATGGTCATGTGTATTAGGGGGGTCAGGTGCACGATTAAGGCTTTATAGTTCAAACTTGAAAGGTAGGAGCCTTGGCCTATAGGATTTGTGTTTAGACTTCAGAGGTAGGAGTTTCAGCCTTAAGACTAGATTTTGGTTCACGCAGTAGCGGAATCATAAAATTGGAACTGTCGGGACATACATTTTCTTAACATAATGTTTATGCAATTATTATATTATTATTGCTGTTAGATATTCAAAATACTGCTGTCAGAATAGAATTTTTGAAAACGTAAGGGGACAAGCGTCACTCGTTGCCTTAGGTAGGAGGAGTATTGGCCTCTGAGTGATTTCTAGTATTGGGGTGGTTAGAGGATTACTAGAAGCAGTAGGGGTCAACTTTCACTTATAAAACCTTGAATTGGCCCTAGTACCCTAAACTAGCCCTAAAGTTCTAAAACTACACCAACAATCCCATTTGTGAACCTAGATCATATCTCTACTTCCAATTCGAGTGATCCCTCTGTGTTGACACCTCAAATGTTGAGGTGTTAACCTCATAAACATCCTGGTAATGTCCTCCCTCAGTTGGACCATATATAGTAAAAACAATGAGTTCTCCTTTCGAAACTTACAACTCTTTCTACACTCACTTTTCTCTTTTTTTTTTTGTGACGTGGGAACCCACAGTCACTACCCTTTGGATGTGCACTGGATAAACTCCCGTTCTAGTGCAATAGCCTGCAAACCACACTAGAGAGGCAAACCAGCCTGAGAAAACCCGGACTGACAGGCTCCCAGTTGAGAATGCCAATAAGTTGCCCTTGAGTTGTGCCAAGGTTTGAACTCAAGAGCTCAAGGCAAATGCCCAAAATCTTAAGAATGCTCACCCGACCAACTCAACTACACCCCAAATGGTCTTTTTACACTCACTTTCTCTCAGATCTGTTGATGCTACAGCTTCGTAATCATTCTAGTAAGAGTTCATGCACCATGTTCACCTTTCGATTCTCATTCAGCATTGATAATTGATGGAATTGGCCATTGCCAATCTCGTTCTGCAGTTCATACAAACTTTAGGAAGCCAAGTCCACCGTGAAAATCATCGAAGATAAGAAATCTCCGATTCTTTGGGGTTTTTGGCCATCAGTAAATTCATGGCTTGAATATCAATTGGTGAATCTCTCAATACTTGACCAAATTTGATTTTTTACTCTCCCTGCATCATGTATAACATACTGTATGCTCAAAATTGAGTGATAAGACATGATAAGACGCGAAAGTATGGATGTGGCAGTTTCATATGCCCAAAGAAGGATATGAAGGCAAGTAGGTATTTAAGACATGAATCGAAATATCAGCCAATGCGAAGCAAAGAACCACACCCAAAAACTACTTACAAGATAGAACAAGTGTTCACAAACCTCAGTCTAATTTACTAACATGTGAAGAAGGCATAGAAGCCTGATATGAAGATGGTTGAATCTTCCCTTTAAGAGATGTTCTTGGACTGTGATCACATCTCCGGACAAAACTTTTCTATTACTTCTCGTTAGTAGGATATACGACGTAGATTGTTAGTTCTATGCGTCAAAACACACACACACAATCAATGATTAGTGGCATTAGAAATATTCTTAATAATCCATAAAATACATATACTATCAAATATGACAATCGGAATAATAAATACGATGTAAATTGAATTGCAGTGTCTGGGTATGAAAAACTTGTTATGTCAAACATTGTCCGTGAAAGTGGCGCTGATATGTAAGAATGTAGGATTCGGGCTACACTCGAGCCAGCTTATATAGGCATCTGTATGACTTATGAACCGTCACGTAGTGATCGTTGCCATCATACTATGTTATGTTGAAAACTTAAAAAAGACGTGTGAACTCTAGTGTTTATAAGTGATCTCTCTTCACTCTTATTCTCTCCCAGCATCTCATTCACACAAATTTATGCATATATAATACATATTCATAGAACATACTAACTCTCAAGAAATAATGTGGTATTATGACTATTATTAATACCAAATGTAAAAGTTACAAACATGTACTCCATAAAGAGCTCTTAATTATTTTTTGTCAGAAATCGGTAGCTTTTCATTTAACATGAAGTCAGAGTACATCTGAAAAGAGGCAGAGAGAGGTACAACACACCTCCTCTGAAAGAGCACTGTTCAAATGAACAGAAAATTAAAAAACATCCAATTCCAATACATCGAAAAAGATCAACTTTCACTGCTCATTCCAATACATCGAAAAAGATCAAATTTCATAGCCCAAGAAAGATAAAGTAACTTCCAGATCTTGAAATTGAAAGCGCACCACAAGAGACTTCTGAGAGCGGCACCAGGAAGAACAACCAACAGCATCCATCAAGAATATTGAGCCATGGTCACCAAAGATTAACATCAAGCCTTGAGAGAATATGACCAAAGCCCACCAGAAAATTGCTGTTGAAAGCTCAAAAAATAAAACATGTCTGAAAAAACTCCCAAGAACCTGCAATTTCCTCTGGCAAGAGAAGCCAGATCTGAAGTGAGGGGAACAAGAAAGGACCCTAAAAGACACAAACACACTAAAAAGAACCACCTAACATAACAAAATCCATGGCAATTAGGACCAAGTGAGAGCACACCGGAGGGGGGAACCGGAGAAGAAGATATTCCCTCATGCCAATGGAGAAACAGAAACACAAGAAAAAATAAGACAAATCTCAACAGATCAGTATACTATAGCAAAACAGGGCCGGCTAGCGGCACACCGGCGGAAGGAGGGTGGGCGGCGGCGGCGTCGAAGCACAACCCAGAGAGAGCCACCAGCCAAACCCTCCATCCGGAGAAAGATCAGCCCCATTTGCCCATAACAAAAGATCTGCAGAGAGACCACTAAGAAAAAACAAAACAAGATCAGATCGGACTAAAAAAAAAGAAAGGGGGAAGGGGGGGCCGCTGCCGCCGCAAGGGCAGCGGCGAGCCCAACCGGGTTACAGATTGGACGGCTACTGGGGAGAACACAGAGGGGAGGAGAATCAGGAAGGAGGGAGAAGAAGAAGAAGAAGAAGAAGAAGAAGAAGAAGAAGAAGAAGAAGAAGAAGAAGAGGAAGAAGAGGAGCGGGAAGAGGAAGGGGATTCGCCTGCGGCGAAACTGAAACTTCTCAAGAGAGAAACTGTTCTCTCTCTAGAAACCCTAGAGAGAACTCATAATCTTAATTATTATTAAAATATAAATTTAAATCATAGATTATAGTTAGAGTTTCGGAAATTTCCCAAAATCCCCGACAATATAATCCCTGTGTAGTACGCTGCAAGTTATACCGCTCAAATCACAAATCGGATCAAACCGCAATAATCATAAAAAATAATAACTCTCAAGAAATAATGTGGTATTAATTATGACTATTATTAATACCATCTACTAATTCACATTACACCAACATTTTATATTGAATATTAATAATGCAAAAGTTACAAACATGTAATAAAGAGCTCTTAATTATTATTAAAATATAAATTTAAATCATAGATTATAGTTAGAGTTTTGGAATTTTCCCAAAATCCCCAACACTATAATCCCCGTGTAGTACGCTGCAAGTTATACCGCTCAAATCGCAAATCGGATCAAACCGCACTAATCATAGAAAATAATGACTCTCAAGAAATAATGTGGTATTATGACTATTATTAATACCATCTACTAATTCCCATTTACACCAACATTTTATATTGAATATTAATAATGTAAAAGTTACAAACATGTAATAAAGAGCTCTTAATTATTATTAAAATCTAAATTTAAATCATAGATTATAGTAAGAGTTTTAGAATTTTTCCAAGATCCCCAACAATATAATCCCTGTGTAATACGATGCAAGTTATACCGCTCAAATCGCAAATCAGATCAAATCGCACTAACTGGTTTGGTTGATGCGGTTCAGAAGAAATTACGACTCACTTTAGGTTCGTAAAGTTTCAAACCAAAACTAAACAAGTCAATTTATGTTCCAGTTTTTTTAATCGGTCAAATCGTTTAAAGCGGGTGAATTAATACATAATTATTATATATAATTATAATTATTACATTTAACATAATCTAACAATCTGCTCTCATTAATTTTGGTCTTGTTGAACTCTTTTGTTTTGCTACTTTAAGACATGGAGTATCCCCTATTTTTAGAATTAAGTAGTATGTTAGAGCATCTCGCACAGTTGATATCAAATTTTACACTAAATCCTATATTTGGTGGAGAAAAATGGTTTGACTTCCTACAGTTAACCCTCAAAAATACAATTTCACCATTTTGGTGGAAAAATATCACTTTTGGTCTCCCACAGTTTACAACAAATTTTACATTAAATAGTCATTTCACCATTTCATCAAATTTAGAGAATGATATTTTTAGCCTCCCACAACAAATCATCAAATGTATCACCAAATCATGAGTTTCATAACTATCAAAATAGAAAAAAAATATTATACGAAATTGTAAAATGATTAAACAACACTTCAAAAAATCTAAAACTAACCAGTCTAATCTCTATTTGACCATGATAGTTCAGGTAACTCTTTTCCTTAATTTGTTCCACTTCAAGGATGCAAATTTTCTTTCCGATTTTATATATTTGTATGCCATACTAAATGGAAATATGTACAAGAAGGTTACTGAAGTTCTTTAAGTTTAACATTAGTGTATTATGTTCGGCCAAACCTGTTGCAACTACATTAGTTATTTCATTTTATCAACCCGCAGCATGATGCTAAAAATATTATCTAACACGCTATGGCTCAAAAGCATATTATACAAAGTGAGAGAAGAAAAACGGATGGCGTATATATTGTAAAGACGAAATGCTACACTATTACATTAGAGCATATTATTACCATGAAAGTAATGTGAAAACATGTCTTAAACACTAATTAAAAATTTGGTGTAGATTACACCAAATCCTATTTTTGTCATCAAATTTGATGGTAAAAATAGGATTTGGTGATATTGGATAGGATTTGAGGGTACTGTGGGAGATGCACTTCACCATTTCAAAAAAGCTACACCAAATATAGGATTGGTGATTTGGTGTTTTTTGGTCAACGACTGTGGGAGGCCTACAAAAAGTCCCCATTTTTTTGGTGATTTGGTGATTTGTTGCTGGAGGTCGAAAACACCAAATTTTACTATCAAATATAGGATTTGGTGTATTGTGAGAAATGCTCTTAAGTTTGGAGTGTGATTTGGATTTGAGAACTCTTGTAGAACCTTATTTAGGTGTGAAATGTTCATGCTCTTCTTAACTTATTTGTGAAACATTTTTTTTTTCAAAACTAAGGTTATTTTCTTGTTGCTGTCAATGCTCATATTATTGGATCGAATTTTCTGTCTTTGAACAATGTGTTTTTTACTTTGGTTAATTTGAAGCTTTCATGACTATATCTCAAGTATATATAATGGTATTCGTGAACCGAATTGTTTCTATGTGAACAAAACCGTTCACAAATTGTTCGATTTATGTTCCATTTTTTCCCGACCCGTGAATTTAGGTTCCGTTCGGATTAAATGCAAACCGAACACAAACGCGTACATCCCTACCTTGTAACATATATCCGTTAACAATGCGATACATATAGTATGAGAAATTTACAGATAATCCTCACAAAGTACTGATGTCACTAACATCGTGCAGGTTTTTTTATTATTATTTTACTGATTTCGCATACCAGTAGCATGATAATGAATGTCTGCTTTTTGAGGCACGATGCCAGTAAAATCACTATTGGTGGATGCCAACTCCCATATTGTATGTATTGCTGACACCGTACTCGCTAGACCATTACAATAGTTATATGTATACACACACGCACATATATATATTTGTGTGTGTGTGTGTATTCAAGTCTATAGTTACAGGAATGGCAGAGTTTTTAACTAGAACTTGATAGAAACCAGCATTTTTCCAATTGTTAAAGTTTTGTAGGGTTTTAGAGGTCCGAGTTTACCGGAGGTAATTTTGGGCTACTAGGTTTTGCTTGCTTCGAGAACGACGACAGTGCCTGGTTTTTAACCGACGAGCAACACAGAAGCCCTCTCCGGTGATTTGCAGTCATGGAGGCGGGACCTATTCACTACTTGGATTTCAGGAAGCTATCTCCCGAGAAGGAAGAAGTAGATATCTTCGACAGGGATTACAGCTTGGCTGCAATCAATGTCAAGGGACCACGTCTATTAGTTTCAACATCTGGGCTATGAAGCTCTTGTTCAAGAAAATCTGGCCGGGGTGAGGTCAGTATCCACAAAATTGGGTCTAAAACCTTTGTTTTTCATTTCCCCTACAAGGAAGCACTTGACATGGCAGCTTCGGGTGGTCCTTGGATCTTTGATAACAACTTACTTGTGCAAAAACCTTTTGATTTAGCATCCGATGTGGAAGAAACCTCTTTCGACACCATTGACGTCTGGGTGCAGGTGACGAACATACATTTATATCATCAAACGGAGAATGGCCTACGTAAGATTTTAAAGAACAGGGAGTTATCGTTGGCATTGACTCCGAAATCTCCTCATGTCCAGACGGAGATTACATGAGAGCCAGGGTTAGGTTAAACGTTAACAAGCCACTACGAAGAGGAAGATTTATCAAAGACTTGGGGAAAAATATCTGGCTTGATTAAAAATAAGAGCGTACACCTTGTCTTTGTCAATGGTGCGGGAAGATTAATCACTCGAGCGAGGATTGTTTGTTGCGCACTGACGTAGAGAAGACCCAAGATCAACCCGGATTCGAAGAATGGTTGTTGTTTAGACCACCTCAGAAGAAGAAAACGGTTGACGTTTTCAAAGAAGGTGGGGAGGCTATGCAAGATAACTACAGAGACGAAGGGGATGGGTTGCTGGTAGATGACACAGTGGACGAAGCTATGGACGTGAACAGTGGGTCAGATAGCCACCATTCGGATCATGATTCCATTTCGGAGCATTCAACAGAGTCTCTGGAACACGAAGCTATGAACATAGTTGACAACCCTCTCTCAAGTCCTGATAAAGTAGGACGTTTCTCACCTGAATCTAAAGGCAAGGGAATCGGAGTGGCTTTGAGCTAAACAGCGACAGAAGGTAAGAGAAGGTTAGCGAGATAAACACTAGCCCTCAGCCAACTGTGAACACGAAGAGTAGACCATCTGGCGTGGGTAGAACCTCAGATTTTTTCGGCGGAGCGCAGGGAATTATGGCGGAGGACAGGGTGGCAGAGTTGGTGGTCAGGGTGGTCGTGGTGGTAGAGGAGGGGCGAGGGGCGGTCGCTCAAACTCCAGTTCGATGTCAGGCCGAGGGACTAGTCAAGGAAATCGTCCTAATGTCCAAGCAACCCACTAAGCGCATACGAATCCAAGGATGAACAAGAAGGATGAGGTTTCAACCGAGACAAGGAATATCCAGGTTTCTGCTATGCGGATTCTGACATAGGAAGAGGGTGCCTTAAAGACCCTACCATCTAAATTGGCTGAGACTGGCATCTAGTCCAGCCAGTCTCAATGAGTCTCTTAAGTTGGAACGTGCGGGGGATTGGGAACCCCCGTAGCGCTATCTCTCTTTACAACTTGGTAAGGAAACAGAAGACCAATATTATCTTCTTAATGGAGACAAAACAATATGCCACGGAGATGATCATGATAGACTTGGTTTTTTTAATGGGATCTTCAGAGATTGCGAAGATCGAAGGGGAGCTTTGGATCTTATGTGGGATGATGAGGTTACTTTCGCGCTGGACAAGATGTCTAGGTACTATTTTCATGGTTTTTTCAGTATTGTTAGTGAAAATAAGCATGGTTATTTGACAGGTTTTTATGGGGAACCAGACAGAAAATCAAAGACACCATTCTTGGACTTTGATGGAACGTCTTCGTCCTCATAACCAACCTTGGTGTGTGATTGGCGATTTCAGTGTCTTCTCGTCTATTTCTGAAAAGGAAGGAGGATGATCACTCTCCTTCAATCACATAGAGGGGTTTTTGACACTATTAATCGGTTACAGATCCGTGATATTGTGTGATTCACCTGGTCTAACAATCATACTGATGTTCATAACATCAAGGAACGACTAGATAGATGTCTAGTCACAGATGAATGGATTGATACTTTTGGATGGGGTAAGGTGGACCATCTTATAGCATTAGTTTCATTTTCATATCATGTGCCACTTCAGGCAGTATGGCCTTCGGGCATTCTTCGAAATATTCGCGTCAATCGTCGTTTTCAGTTTGAAACGATGTGGTTACAGGACCATCGTTGTGCCAGCTTCGTGCAAGAGAGCTGGTCAGGGTTGCAGGGGTCGTTCAGTGGTAAGATCGACAAGATGGCAATGGCTCTTAAATCTTGGAACAAGTTGGAACAAGGATGTGTTCGGGTATGTTAAAACTGAACTAAGGAAGTTGAGGCATAGGCTTCTTCAGCTAGCGGAAGGAGTGCAAACTGCCGCGGTAGTTGTGGAAGAAAAAACTATTGGCTCTAAGATTCTGCAGCTCCTCCTGAGGGAGGAGGAAATGTGGAGACAACGCAGCTTTTCCTTTCTCACCAAATCATGTAATCCAAACATAGTGTTAATTCTAGTTTGTATGGGATTAAATTTGGGCTCTTTAGCCATGAATCACCAAAATCTACAGCTGAAGGTTTGGTGGTAGTGAAGGTGGGGTTTCTGTGGTGGATTTGGTGGTGGCGGTGGTGGTGAAGGTGGTGTTCAAGAACACCAAGAACATCAACAAAATAAATACAAAAACAAAAAGAGGAGCAAAATAGTCATAAAAAAAGTCATTTTGCACCCTCTTACTGACTGACATTAACATAGGGGCGCTGATTGTCTAACTGTCGTCCACTGTAAGGGTGGTTTTTGTATATTCGCAAACAATATGAATGTTTTTGTATATAACCCATCCAACGGGGGTGCGTTTTGTCTTTTACCCTTGTTATTATTATTAACATCTTTTTTTGTGTGTGTATGTGTGTGTGTGTATGTGTATATATATATATATATATACATAGCCGTATATATATATAGGTAAATAATTTTGCATTTTCTTATTTGATATTAATAATTTATTTTTAAATAATTAAATATATATTACAAACTAATTTTTTGAGTGGGGAAAAGAAATGGGTTGGAGACCATTAATAGTTTGACAGAAAAGGAGAGGGAGGGAAAAGGGGAGAGGAAAAATGGTGGGCCCGTGAGGAGAGGGGGAGGTGAGGGGAGGGGGAAAAGGTCTTGGGTTGGAGATGCTCTTACCTCTCGGGTGCAATTGAGTGAAAGTGTATTGCTGCAAGTTCCACGTCATTATATACAACTGTTACTTCTGATAAGATCCAAGTTGCTTGTGGGTATTGGACCCCAGAAGTTGACGAAATTACACCTACAGTCACACACGTCTTCCCCCAAAACGCCAAAACCAATCGCCGTGCCTGATGGCTCCTACTGACATTGCTGACCCACCCTTCTCTCCTCTCCCTCTCTATACCCACATTATACTCTCTCCGTTCACAATATGGAATCGGAGAAAACCGACTTCCCGGCAGATTTGGAGTACCTCTCCGGCTTCGGAAACCACTTCTCGTCGGAGGCCTTGCCTGGAGCCTTGCCTCCGGGACAGAACAGCCCCCTCGTCTGCCCATACGGCCTCTACGCCGAGCAGATCTCCGGCACCGCCTTCACCGCCCCTCGCAAGCACAATCAGAGAAGGTAATCATTCGGTTTTAGACTGTGAAGTGAGTGAGTCACTTGCGATTTAGTTACCTCAGTTAACTGCCAAAATCCGAACTGGGTCACTTGCGATTTAATTAGCTTAGTTAATTTCCAATATCCGAATTGGGATCGCCAAATTCAAGTGTTGAAATCCACTGATACTGCAATTTTGGGGGGATTTACTATTCCATCTACCATTTTTTTGGTGATCCATGATTTGCATGAATGAATCATTCTATAATTAAGGATTTTGATCTATTGATTCTTGGATTCAATGAGGTTCAAAAGTGTGTATCTTCTTGCTTTGTTCAGAAATCTCTTGTATTGCACACGACACGTCAGGAACACGTAAGAATCCACTTTCTTTTATCTGCCACTCATTCTCTTCGTGCAGGGGCGGATCCAGAATTTCACGTGAGTGGGGGCTAAATTCTAATGTGAGAAAGTTATAATGAATAAACCCAAGTAATGGAGGTTATTGTATAATTTCAGTAGGGGCTAAGTTGAATATAATTCATAAATTATGTGGTGAAATAGTAATTTTTGAAAAATGAGTGGGGGCTATAGCCTCCACACCCTCCTATGTGCATCCGCCACTGCTGACGTCTCCTGTGTTGTATGGTTATAGCAAATTCACATCATTTGCTCTTAGAGCAAACAAAAGTTTCTCGTTTCTCAGGCATACCATCTTCATCTTCCTTAGAAGTTGAATTCTTAGAAGAAGATGACCACCAGAGGTAGCCACCGTAGCTGCCCCTCTGGCACCGCCCCAAGCCACGAGAGGGGTAAATTAGGTACACATCGGCCTCTTAGCGGGGGAGGGCCAGTGCATAGTACCCACAGGGGGCCCATCTGTTAAGGGTGAAACTCCCACACTGCGACTGTCATGACTCGAACCTTGTGCTGTATTGACAAAGTTAGATGTCCAACACTTGAGAAGTTGAGAAAATTGTAAATGGTCTCTGGGACATTTGTAGCGTCGTTAAGTATGATCTAGCTTCCTTTCTGGGAATCTACATCAGTTAAGTTGGCTTCCCTGATTCAGATATACAATGGAAGATTGAGTTATGGAGTCAACGTTATCATTTTTACTTGTATTCTTTCGTGCTGCAGTGATGTTCTAGCCTTTGGGTTTCTTGAGTATGTCTTTTGCTTTTACCTAGCTGGCTAGCTCTTATGGATCTTGTTTCTTGATTTATGTACTTATGTTGACATTTATCATGGCAGTTGGCTATACCGGATCAAACCTTCAGTTACACACGAACCTTTTAAACCTCGGATACCAGTCCATGAGAAGCTCGTTGGTGAATTCACAAAGGACAACAGCTCTGCCAACCCTACACAGCTACGCTGGAAACCAGCAGTCATTCCAAATTCGCCAACTGATTTCGTGGATGGTTTATACACAGTATGTGGGGCTGGAAGCTCGTACCTCCGCCATGGCTATGCCATTCACATGTAATTAAAATCACAGACTTAGATTATCACTACCATCTGAATTTATTTTTATCATAAACACTAGTAATTTCTATAACAATGAGCTCATGTTGGAATCTGATATTGAAATATACCATGTCATAGAAAATCTGAGGATATTGTATTTGCATCCTCTTACAGTAGAGCCACAGTTTTAAAGAATATTTCCATAAAAGTGATTCGATTCCTAAGAGGAAAACAAGCACTTCATAAATGTATTTGATATCTCAAAGGGGTTTATTCATCATTACTAGTTATGATTATATCTCGGACTAATCGGCAGGAAAAATTGTTTTGAGTGAAGGTATACTGCAAACAAATCAATGGACAATAGTGCCTTCTGTAATGCTGATGGTGACTTTCTGATAGTTCCTCAACAAGGAAGTAAGCAAGAACAAAGCTTCCATTTTTTAGTTCAGCACTAGGAAGTTTGCTCATAGTTAAACCTCCAGGGATAGTTGGAACCAGTGAAGCTTCTGATCTGCAGATTCATTTGTTATGACATACAGGGCTGTGGATTACAACTGAATGTGGAAGATTGCAAGTATCTCCTGGTGAAATCGTTGTCATACCTCAAGGATTTCGTTTCGCTGTTGATCTACCAGATGGACCGTCGCGTGGTTATGTTGCTGAGATTTTCGGCACCCATTTTCAACTTCCTGATCTCGGCCCAATAGGTACATATATTAGGAGATACTATGGGGGAGTTTGGTATGACTTCAAGCAACTTATAAATCAGTTTTAGATTATAAGTTGAAGCCAACTTATAAGTAGTGTTTATAAGCGGAAAAGTTGGATTTCGACTTATAAGTTCACAGTGTTAAAATTGACCCTAGAAAAAGTTGGGTTTTTGAAGCTTTTTTAGAACTTTTAGACTTAAAACATCTTTTTCACCAAATACACTTAACTTCTTGTTCATCTTTTGTTGTAGACTTTTTTTGACATAAACTTATAAGTCAACTTAAGTTGAAAATAAGTCATACCAAACTCACCCTATATGATAAGTTTCCTTATTATCTATTATTGTTGTTCATGTCAGGAATAGTAATATTTCAATCTATTACATGTAGGTGCTAACGGCCTTGCTGCCCACAGAGATTTTCTCGTTCCTATAGCCTGGTTTGAGGAGAGATCCCGTCCAGGATATACCATCATACAGAAGTATGGTGGCGAACTTTTTACCGCGAAACAGGATTTCTCGCCGTTTAATGTGGTTGGCTGGCATGGTAATTACACACCGTTTAAGGTGGGTATTGCAGTATACTATGTTTTCATGTTCTGGGATTAGTGTAAGATCATGTTTAGATCTAATTAGATAATGTTATTTATCTGCAGTATGATCTGAGTAAATTTTGCCCGTATAACACTGTTCTGATCGATCATAGTGATCCATCAATAAACACAGGTATGTTAAATGTCTGTTTGCGTGAACTGTGTATCTTTCTTTATTGGTTGATTAATTCATAATTGTAATACATGGTTGATTGATTGTTTCTGTTGTGGGCTTTCAATCCAGTTCTTACAGCTCCGACAGATAAACCTGGCGTTGCATTGCTTGATTTTGTTATTTTCCCTCCCCGGTGGTTGGTTGCTGAACATACTTTTCGACCTCCGTATTACCACCGCAACTGTATGAGTGAATTTATGGGTCTGATTCATGGAGGATATGAGGTAAGCTTTTCTACTTCTCTGGTTGCTAGAACTGTAGTGGGTGCGTGCATTGAAATTCATGCGGTGAGCTGTGATGAGGAAATAAAAAACACTCTTACCATACGATTAACTTTGCTTAAAGTTTCTGTGATCTCCAAGTGGAGTGGTCCAGCATTCATAACTTAGTTTGCATGAATGGGTTTGTTTGGATCGGATTGTGGGTGAGATTATGGTTTGGTCAAATAATCTGGAAATTGAAAGTCAATTATCTCATCCATCTCACCAAAAAATCCGGATAACCATTTTTGAAAACCCGAGTCCTGGTTTTGAAAATAGGGCTACGGATTAGTAACGGATAGTACTTCTCCTCGTGTAGCATCCACGTGGCAGCACATGATTGGTCCACCATACCAAATCCGGATCCCTTCTGTTGCCAATCTATTTCTGAAAGTAGGGATCCAAATCCATTTTTGTTCAAAAAGTATAACTACAACCCTATAATTGGGTAATAGGATTCCCGTTTGTAATGATCTAAACCAATGATTTCATCCATCCAAACTACCAAAATTAAAGGAGCTCATAAGTTCACTTAGTTTAGCTCATCTAAACAGAACTAGCATATCTATAATCTTGGAAGTCTGAAGTCTGAACCAATGGTGCTTCAGTGCTTGCTTATAATTGGGAAATAGGGTTCCCATTTTGAGGAAATTTTCGTTAAGACATGCCAGCGCTTGGATAAAATTACAGCTTCAACATTTGACCTTGGATTGTAGGCCAAGAGCCTTTCCAAAAACCCATTATGTGCATATTTTATCCATCTTCTCCATGCACGTCACAACACCTTGTTTTCAGGCAAAAGCGGATGGTTTTCTCCCAGGCGGTGCTAGCCTCCACAGCTGCATGACTCCTCATGGTCCAGATACAAAGAGCTACGAGGTAGGATAAGGTTTTTTTTCCTTCAATGGGGTTTCTTACATTCATATACTGTTAACTGGGTTTTATTATATATAGTCCACTGAAAAGTTTGTTGGTTGGGGGCTCTGCAGGCAACCATAGCACTTGGAAATGAAGCAGGGCCACAAAGAATTAGGGATACCATGGCTTTCATGTTTGAATCGTGCCTGATTCCGCGAGTCTGCCCGTGGTCTCTTGATTCTCCAGTTGTCGATCATGATTATTACCAGTGCTGGATTGGACTCAGGTCTCACTTCACTCATCAAACACCACCAAATGGCTCAGAGAATGGGCAGACCGAGGAGGCTCAAGGATGATCTCAGCTTCAGCTTAACGTGTACATACTGTTAATGTTATAGTAAATGAGCAGTGTACATATGTAATAAGATGACATATTCGCAATTAGCAGTACATATGGTAATCTGGATATATCATAAATGGTTGCTCAGAGAGCCGGCTTGGTACTTAAAGAGCTGAGCTAGAGTCCACATTTAGGTATGATGTGTTAAAGAACCGAGCCAAGAGATGGGTGAAGTTCAGCTTGTACACTTGAGCCGGCTCATTGCGTTACATAATAATGTAAACTACTGTTATCTGTATGTCAAGGTGCCGGGGGCCGGCACAGGCTTGAAAGCGGCCGGGCCCGCACCAAAAAGGCCCCAGCCCGGCCCCACCCCCACCCAAACGGTATTGTTTATTAATTATTAGTTTATACACACACACACACACATATATATATATCTATATATTATTTAATATAATAATATATATATTGGGCCGGGTTTAGGGCCCGAGACTGGTGGGGGTTCAAGTTTCCCATCTATTGGCCAGGGTTTAGGGCCCGAGACTGGTGGGGTTCAAGTTTCCCAACCCCTAAACCCAGCCCAGCCCCCTCTCTCACAGGCATGATCATATATATTTATAGTTATTCTTTAAGGTCTCATTTAGTCAGGGAATACGGAATATAAGGCGATATATGACTGATTGAGAGAATGTATAATGAGAGTAAAATTTGTATCCATGTGTGGAGAAAATAGGTAGAAAAACGATTAAATTATCCTACAGAAGAACCTCTGCTCAGACCTTAGGGCAGCCGATGGGAACCGCCTCCGACGAGTATAGAAGAACCTCTGCTCTGGGGATGAAGAAAGACAACTTGCAGGCATAGGAGTGGTCGCCAGGGATGAAGGAAGATTTATTGCGGCCGCAGCAAAGAAAATCTCATGGGTGCATCGCCGAAGATAGCCGAAGCCATGGTGATGAGAGAAGCACACTCAATCTCGCAAGAAACCTTCATTTACAGAAGATACAAATTGAAGGAGACTGCAAAACCATCATCGACCTCAATGAAGATACAAATTGAAGGAGACTACAAAACCATCATCGACCTCATGCAGAAGAAGCTCCCAACATATCGGACTTATGTCGGAATCATCATTGCTGATGCTTCAGATCTACTGTCGGAATTCCAAGAGAAAAAGCTTGAGAAAGGAGATGTGTCTTTCTGACATGCATCTGATATACATTGTGAAAACTCTTTAGTATTCGTTTGAAACTATGGCTTTGTTTTTCTAGTAATGATTTCTAGCTTTCAATTTCTGTGCCCAATATCAGTAGTATGTGGTAAACTTAAGTTTCCTTAGAACTAAATGAGGAAACCCCCCAGAGTGGTAAAATTGCGTTGAATTGGACTGGTAAACCTTCCTGCTGTTATGTTCACTTCAGTTTTGTCTATGGATGGAGATGCATGCGATGAGAAGAACATTATATATTTACTGGCCTGGAATCGAGTTCTCTGAAAGTGCATGCTTTCTCATATCTAAACTGTTGTAACTGAATATGAGTAAGAAATGGCAGTGGAGAGATGTGTTTGGGGGAGTTTGAAAGTATGATGTGTTTGGACAGTATTTGTCACGGACAGAATCTCGGGGATGAACATTTGCCTAACATAATGCAATCCTGTTTCCTTGTGTCTTTGAGAATGTCACTGAATTCAAGAACCAGAGAAAGAAATTACTAGATGACCTTCATCATCCAGTCCTACCGCATGACAAGGACTACTCTTTTTCCATTACATATCTCAAGTTTCGGTGTTTGTGGGTGAATTTTTGCGTTTAAGCAATTTTCATTATTTTTTTTGTTTTTTGGATCCCTTCTACAGGGCATGAAGGAAATTTAAATGAAAGAGAAATAATTTATAATTCTTCACCTGTTAGGGGAAAAGGCATTATTTGAAGTGATCTCATTAGTGCTTCGAGAGATGGGAGATAATGTACACCTGACTTAGGTGCCAATGAGAGTGTAACCTAACCAAATACTAGAATTAGATAGAAGCCCCTAAAGTTGAAACAACTCAAGTGTGAGATGCATATGGTGAGTTAAAAGCTAGTAACATAAGTTTTTATGATTAATTTGTTATCTTTTCTTCTCCAGTTAACGGGTTAAAGACACTGTCACACCCTCCTCAGGTGTCGACACAAAGACATTTTCACGGTTTCACCCCTTCCCGTTAGGGAAAGGCCACTTGCACCCCTCAGCGTGCCACAATTTAAGACACTTGCACACCTACTCCAAACTAACGATGTCACAACTAGGAAGGATATGTGACTTGACATATGACACACTTAAGAGGTGAAAGTGTTCTTTCTAAACAAGAATGGGTGAAAGTGTCTTTGTGTCAAACCTTAGGGAGTGAAAGGGTCCTGCAGCTTCCGCGAACTATAAACAAACAAACCACCGTTGTCAGTGGCCAGTTGGAGAAATCGCAGACTTCTGGGGAAATTAGTAATTTTTTTCATAATAATAATAATAATAATTAACATTTCTGTACTTACGGATAACAACAAAAACGCATAATATTCCTAACGATCCACAACACGAAGGTAAACTCGGATCTTTAATTTTTTAACTGGCGGTCAAAATTTTAGATAACAAGCAAGTATATGAATCATTGACAGACAGTGTCTGTCACATTCCATGTACACACAGGCCATGGATTTGAGGAGATACTCTGCGCGCTAGATTACTACGTAACATCCTCCTTCGAGAATAAAGCAAAAGCAGAAGCAAAAGCAGCACCAGCGCTGAAGGAGAAGCTCGAAGAAAGATTCAACTCAATTCCTACTACCAACTGCTTCTTCAGCTCCCAATCAAGGGATAGAGAAACAAACCGCGGGGAAGCACCTGAGCCTCCCTGTATGAAATCGCTGCTTCTTATGTCCACTCTCTCACCAAAGACATTTTAGCTGTCGGTTATGAAAGTAACTAAGCTGGAAGCGGGAGATGGTGACAACAATGCTGAGTGTGAGGGTGAGGAGAGTTCTGGACCTCTGGTAACGGTGAAGAAATCGGAGGTGGCGGTGTCAACAATGACGGCGGTGGTGGCTGCTGGGGAAAAGGAAAGGCAGGAAGAGGCGGCTAAAGATTATCTTCAGCCACTTCATTCTTCCCCTTATGAATGGTTCATATCATCATATGTGATGATCCAAGCTCATATACTCGCCACTTTTTCGTTATCCAAGTACAGAGTCCTACATCATGACATTAGGAAAGAAAATAGGAATTTCATCGCCTCGCACAGTATTGAAAATAACGAATAACGAGTCTCGCCCGTGATTTACAGGGTTCGTTCGGCCCCTCTTGCATCATGGCAGGTGAATGTGTTCTTTGAACCCACTAAATTCGAGGTAAACATAGACTGCACAGCTAGATCTTCTACTCATGAAGCACCAAAGGAGATATATGAGCAATCCATGCCGGAAATTATGGAGCATCTGAATCGAAAGAGCAAAACTTCAGTTCACAGGCCACTCTCTCTCTTGGAAGCAAAACTTCTTACTCAACTTGATGCTCTCAAGTCTTAACAAAGAAGGTTGATTACCTGTGCAGAAACACTACAGTACTCTCCACTGGGATTCTGGGAAAGATATTCATCCTCCAACCAGACGAGAAGTTCTCTCCTCCACATCCATTACTTCCTAGCGGCAGCAGCGCCCTTTACGCAACGCCTTCAAAGCTTTCCTGAACAACCCGCACCCTTTAGTAACCCTAAGTAATCCTACAGCCTATGGTTCAGAAGGCACAATCCTCAGGGACCATGATGATTGTAGCAACTACCTAAGATCCATGACTGGTGTCATCAGGCAACAGACGAAGATGGTGGTTAGGAAGATCAGGAAACAGAGAAGCCTGTTGTGGCCTCTCCTGACTTCACAATCTCCACCAAGTACAAGAGGACAAGAGACTGGTGACCAAAGAGGTGATGAGCAGTGTATGTATGAAGATCCGGGTTTTGTCTGGTTCCCTGTAAATTTTGTCTAACCTTGTGGCAGTGGCGGTGGTAGTATTGTGCTACTCACCAATTTATCTGAGTACAGCTACTAACATGTAATAAAATATCTATATGTTAACTTGTACAAGATGTTCTCAACACTGCTTTCAGAAACTACCTCCGTTTCTTATGTATAGTCTTGGTTTGACTTTTCAACCCGTAACAGGGTCTCATTGACTTGGTGACTTAGAGAGCAAAACGATGTAATTTTTAGGCAATTTCCATGGTGTTGTAGAGTAAAGTTTACTCTACAAGACCATGCAAAGATTACCTAATCTTTGTATCGTTTTGCTAATCAAATCACCAGGTCAAAGTCACCCAGTGAATAGTAACAAAAAGTGAAGTAGGCTGATACAGAAGAAACAGATGTAACACATAGTATCTTTTATGTCTCCTACTTGATTCTGCAAGAATTTCTCATCATAGATTGTGCACAGACCTGCAAATGTACACTTTTTTCGGGTAAGGGCTTATATGCTGAGGTTCTGTTCTAGCAATAGAAGGGTAACCAAATAATATATCAGGACTGGGTTTGGGATTTTATCTCATAAGCTGTGCATTCTAAAATCTAAACCATATAACTTGTTCAAACTAGTCCAACTCATAGTTTCAAATTGCTGGTAAGTTGTGCGAGCTGACACAGTGAGGAAATAACGGCGCAGGGAGAATGACAGATTTTCAATGAATATTGGTCATCGTAAGATATAGTATCTTCTTTGATGTGAGGTAAAGACAACACTTTTGAATGATACCTTCAGTGTTTGTACCTCAGTCGATTTTGGTGAGCTAAACATGGTAGAAATCGAAAGATGGGGAGAAGACGCAAGTGCGAACTGGGGAACTGCAAATCAGACTGAACCGGGCTAAATGTTTTCAGTTTGGGTTTCGAAAAATCCCAAACCGTAAGGTTTAGGTTTGAATCTTTTTTTACACATATAAAACCTAACCTAACCGTCTAAGCAGTATGCATACCATTCATGTACCCAAACATAACATAAAACTATCAAAGATTTTAGTCATATTCCTTTCAGTTCTTGCCTGGTTTTTGGGTAAAAGGTGCTTAGACAAATCAAACAAACAGTGATATTGATTGAGTCATGTCTTTCCTCTTCTTTGTACGTCTACTTTTTTACTCAACTCAATTTCTTTTTTAGAAAAAGTATCTTATTTCAAGTAATAATATGTATTAGTAGGTTAACTGAAGTTAAAATCCAACCAAACCGCTGTAGGAGGGGAGCTGAACCGAGATATATGGTTCGGTTTAGGTTTGGATTTTTGCGGCTTAAACTGATCAAACCATGTACACCAGTACTAATTAGCATGAACTTACAGAGCTATGTGTCTTCCTAGCCCAGATAGCCAAACTTAAACATATGGAAAAATCCAGCTTTCGAAACCGGAAAACATACACATCAAAAGGAATTCTTAATGGGCTTGAATGCTTAATAGATTACACTTCGATCAAACACCCCACCAGGCTCAATAGATTTGCATCTTATCAGCCAGAACGCCGGGAATGGTTCATCCACTATATTAACTGGTTATGTTTCCATTTCACACAGCTATGCCTTTAAATGCTCATTTATTAGTTGAAATTTAAGAGAAAACAGAGCAACACTGATCTTTAAGTATTGGCCAAATGCTTAAATAAAAAATATCGGGCATTAACAAGATGTATATATAACAAAATGTTCATGGCACACTGAGCTACTGTATGGTAACTGAATATTTGAAGTACACTTTCAAGGTTACTTCTCAACTACAACAAAGAAAATTCCGGTGAACTTACAGCTTTCAAGAGGAAGCCGTGCAGGAGCAAACATGACGCCTGTATGCAAACTTGCCGCTGAGATTACCATCACTTTCCCCCGGTACCCATCCTTTTCTTTATCTCGCGAGCAGTGTTGAATATGCCATCAGTCTTCTGGTTGCAAACAAAGCACCTTTTGTTCTTGGCATGATGCTGAAAACAAAAGGAAGACAGTCAAAAAGGCTGATATAATATGAATAAATACAAGTAACACAAACCATAAACTAGAAAACACAATGCTTATTTCCTTCAATGATAGATTGCTGATTCTACATGTGCATTGTTCACATCTCTACAAATTTTGCTGAAGTAAAAGAATAGTTCAGTTCCGAAAGCATAGGCTAAAAAAAGATACACAGCCGTCGAAGAGACGGAAACATCAGAGGTCCCAAGCATAACAAAAGGAAACCTCTGATTTATGCAATGATGGCCTGGGTCATTTGCTCAATTTATTGAATACTTTATCATACCATGTCCTCCACCAAACACCAAACGTATACGTCCTCAACACTATTAATCCCACTACTATCAATTCCATCACTAATAATCCCAGTACTACCAATCCCTCGTATCTAAGCCAAAAAACAAACAAGGCCTGTGTCTCTTCTTGTTCCATCCCATACTCATCTTTCCAAGAAAGAAGTGCAAACCCAGTTTCATTTGTGGAGGGAATATCCCTTCATGGATTGCTCATTGCAGTTCCACAAAGATCATTCCTCGGGTCCTCTCAGGCACCATCATTTAACAAATATCCATGAGATGTGAGGCAGAACTAATCATGACCAGTCATCTTGGTTTAACTATTCTAGACAAAGACAAGATATGGGGAGAAATTCCCGCTAGGTTAAATCAAATGTAAGAGGGGCTAAATTTTCTGTGGATGCTAAATGTAAGTATCTAAAAAAACAAAAAACAAAAAAAACAAAAGAACAAAATAAAGTTAATCTCCCAATCTTCACTCAGTGGTTCTAGTGCTCTGGTTAGAGATTGGAGATGTTATGCTGGCAACTAACAATTACAGGAAAGGCAGCAAGTCCCTCCAATTTTTTTTTGGCTTGAACAAAATCTTGTCTCTACCTCTATGCGTGAAACAGATAACAATCTCACATGCACGGCCAAATATGGATATTACCAACTCTACTTCTCATATTAGTTCTATTTAGGAAGGTGTTTCTAAGCTTCACTCTCATTGTTGACACAATTCAACGACAAGTTTTGTCCCCAAAAAGTTTTACCACCACAAGAGACCTCTGAAGGCTGCCAACCAGCAGCACTAGAGAAAAACAAGTGAGATCACAGAGAGTAAAGATCAGCTCAAAGGAAGAACCAGACTAAAGGGTGCCAGGGATGCTCACTATTCTACTTGCTTCAGAAGATCACAAATGACTAGTGAGTAGTGACTATTCTTAGACTCAAAGTTTGCTATCTTATTGCAATTAACTTTCGTTTTAGCTCGTTAAGAAAGACTGCAATATAAAGTTCAGCGAAATACTGATAGTTTAGCCATGAACATTTTGACCAATATTCGCTTAAATTGACCCTTCAGGAATCGGAATAATGGAATCTCTATCACAAGGACTACAGAACGACGAGTGATTAATTGGAAATGTTATGCCATGACTGCCAGTATTATGTGGACAAGCACCATATGCAGCCACCCTTAATGCATTAATATAACCAAGCTAACATCATGGGAACGCGTATATACAACTTAGTGCCTCAGACTAATAGCTGATAGAGATGCATACTTAACCATTCATATCAGAGAAACGGCAGGGCTCTACATGAAGTGGGAGGGATTGGATCAAGAGCATGGCCAGCACTATAACTCTGAATACGCCGAATAGAAGGCCAGAACTCAGGAATCACCAACATGTTGCACCTTGTGAGGTCAACTTGAACGGGCAACTTACTTGAGAGAAATAGAGAGAGAATTGAATCTTATTTAGTAAGCATGGTCCAGTCGATTACAAATAACCAATATCAGACCTTTTGGCATGGTATGCACTGGGTTGAATTATGCCTACCACCTTCCATAAATAAGGAACTGTGAGATATGCGCATACAAGTTACACCATCAAGTATGTTGCAAGTCATTATCTTCACAACTGCCGTCAAGCATTTGACAGACTGAATGGTCATTCCTATCGAAATTATTTTGCTGTCCCTCAAAGACTCTTATTTTGATTCAGAAAGCAACTCTCGCGGATTTATTCTACTTCTGGAAGATATGAAAGTTACCACACCGAGGAAGACAAGTTAAAGATTGACACTATTAATGGAGTATTTAACACAGAAAGAAAATTTTGAGGCTCAAGTTGAAAGACGTGATTAGCAAAACCATTTTGTACCGCATAATAAAAGGTTGAGACTTAAGTTGAAAGATGTGATTAGCACAACCAATTTGCAACCGCATAAAAAAAAAATCATAGCATGCCCTAGATGTTTTGCTATTCATAATTTATTGCTCACAATTGCATGTAATATTACTAACGAAATTAGATGTCTGGTAAAAACCAGATTTCAGCTAATTTCCTGCTGCCGAATTATCTATCAAGAACAAATGTCCACTGGCAATTTACCTATCAAGAACAAATGAACGGTGCAAATTTAACACGGCTAGGATATTTTATAAATCTGAATTTTTTGGTGGGAATATAATTGCCAGGACATATTACAAAGCCTTTCTCCTATGTAGTAACTTTATATCATTCATGAAGAACAAGTGACATTTTTGTCTGTAATCCCAGGTAACTCAGTTTCTCATTCCCTCCTCTTCTCTTTTGGTTAGAGGGACAGAATTTGGATAGTGGATCATTTCGACTAGCATTTCTGTTTCACTTTATAGAACAAGATGTTACAGCACGAAATCAAATCCAGCACATTAATGGCTAATAAGAATTGTAATTATGATTATGAACAAGAAAAAAGTTTAAAGGTATAAAGGCAGAAAAGAGCTTACTTTTAGCGCACAATGTTCACAGAAGTAGTGCTTGCACTTGGTTACAACAGGTTCTACAAAAGGCTCCCTGCATATGAAACAAGCAAAGGGCAAGGCCTCCTCATCATCGCTGTCTCCAGCAACATCCTCATCCGAACCATCTCTTCCCATAGCCAAATTTCTCTTTCTTACTTTTTCAGCTTCATCCCAGTCCTTTTCTAGTTGCCATCCTGGCTTATAATCACCTCGGTCATGCATAAACTTACAAGAATCTCCATACCCACAGTAACCAGTCTCTTTATAATCCTTACAAATGTCTGGCTGATAGTCAAACCTCGCCGTCACCCTTATGTTAGCAGAAGCCCTAAGAGGTCCATGTGAACCACCAGCTTTCTCAGAAGAAATGGTTTGCTCTCTTCGAAACCCAGCTTTATAGTCCGTATAGCTATTAATACCTTTATACAACTTCTCATTCTCAGTGTTCTTGCCTTTCCCCTTCAACGCCTCCTCTGCTTGCTTAAGAACCCTCTCTCTGATAGCACGAGAATCTCTTGAGTGCTCCGTCTCAGTTTCCAAAGTTGCAGTTGCTTTATTGTCATGTTGAACTTGAATTTCCCTTGAAGATTCAAATTCAAAGATTGGAGTCACAGACTCTACATTAGACTCAGAAGGCACTGCATGCTTGGAGGGCTCCGTAGAGAAGCGAAGCTTGTTATCAGGCAGCGGAGGCTTTTTCTTATTGTGTAAAAGTGAACTCTCAGTTCTAGACTCTTCATCTTGATTATCATCTTCATCAATTGTTCGCTTCCGAATATTTTTACCCTTTGACGACTTTTTGAAGAAGTTACAAACTGCAAGACGAAATAGAATGAGTTTCGAACAACAAAGGAAAATAATTAACGATGGGGGCAACAAGATATAGCATAGTTACTCAGGCTAACCTGGCTCGGGCTGCTTTGGCGGCTCACTTGAGTCCTCCATGTGGTATTTGGATAGTAAACCCAACCCTATATACATGTAAAATGAACAGTCAGATTTCAGAATACGCAATTACTCTAGGTTATTTGGTAACTTAAACCAACAAAAGATAAAAATTGTGTCCCAAAGTGAGCACATACTAATAACAATATTCCACAAAATGCTAACAAGAAAACAACCAATCCCCCACAAACAACCCGGAAATAAGAATTCAATGTGTGAAAAAATGGGAAATGAAAAGGTTTCCGTTGCCAGTTAAAAGGAAAAGGTTTCATTGTAAACCAGTAATTTAGAGCGAAGCCAGAAATTCATCTTCTGGCGAGAAATAATTCAACAAAAGCTCGGTTTTTCGACAAACCGACAAATAATTTACTAACAAATGTATTACATCAAATTAAGAGTGGCACTTTTATTAGTCAAAGAGATAATCAAGGAACAGTCAAGAACTATACTAAAATAATGTGTATTACTCAACATATAATGGCCAGGTTCGTCAACATCTGATTCTCTAATTATCGTAAGATGCTTGAATTGAATAACTGACAGAATCAGGACTGGATCTGTTCAAGGACACGAGGGGGGGGGGGGGTAGAAACCTCACTGAACATTATCGAATCTACGCCTCTGTCCTTTTTATATGCAAATTTATGCAAGTGACCCCATCGTAACTTGTGAAAACAAATTCAACCCTTATAATATTTCATTCTTGCCCTAATACCTCTTCGATATTTCAATATAAGCCACTGTAATTTGAATTGTGTTCGTATATATATTGGTGTATTTATAAGATCATTATGATGCCGGGAAAGTATCAAACTATGGTCTCTTAGCCAAGTTACAAATGTAAGTGCCTTGTTGGTAATGTATTGTTAAAAAGTTGAATTGAACACAAGGAAGATGGACAAAATCTTGAGACCTTGTGTATAGGGCTTAAACAGCAGAACTCCCCCAGTAATTGAGTCGCTGATTCTGTGGCAATTGTGAGGTGAGATGAATCTATGGCTTTAGTAGTAGTTGAACAGGTTAAGAGATGAAGTCTAGTGGTGGTTGAATGCAAGAATGACATCTGAACTTGCCAACTATTCTGTCCCTCACTCACAATTCAAAGAGCTTAAAAGAGGTTCTGGGTCCAAGAGGATTGCATTAGGGATTGAAACACTTACAAGGGTTTCACAAAACGGGGTGTAACATAAGGCAGAGAACAGAAGATGAATCGAAGGCATTGTATATGCAGGAGTAATTGAATGAATGAATAGGTTTAGTGAGTACCTGTATGTGCCAACAGCTAAAAAGCCCTAATTCTCCAGCAGGAAGAAGACAGACAGAAAGCCCCAATTCCAATCAATCCCCAAATTTCTTTGATTGAAACGCAGACTGAATTCAAATCTCGACTCCCTCCCAGAAAGAGAGAGAGAATCACTCGTCGGATTTGCAACTTTGGAGTTCCAATTGCGCACTGATCCCTCACTTGCTCGGTTTCTCTTCGTCGTCCGCCTTCGCTTCGCTTCCTTCTTCGTAGTCTCTAATATTGGGCTGGGTTTGTGAAGGTTTTTTTTTTTTTAGGGAAGTCTGTGAATGGTTTTATGGTTTTTTTTTTTTTTTTTTTGAGAATAATGGTTTTATGGTTTGGTAAATAAAAAATGGGGAAGAAATTGTTTTATTTTTAACAAAAACTAAATTACTATTATCAAAATTTGCAAAGCGGAAGTTGCTGACCGGAAGTCCACATCTACACTAGGAACTTATGGTCGGTAGGAAAAAAACATGTAAAATACATGAGAAAAATTATATAACAAACAAAGAAAGATAACAAGCAGCCAAACTAGCGTTGTAGTTGCTATTTCAACCCAGGCACAAGTCTCAAAGACATTTCAATGGCAGTGGAGAAGGTCGGTGAGGCGGTGGGTAAACCACCACCGGAACCTTGGGATAAACGCCGTCGATGGACCTCATGCGAGGACAGCGGAGAAAGTTGCAAGAAACCAGCTGGAGACTCCATGGGTTGATTGCAGGTGAGCAATTTTGGAGTTGACGGGTCCATGGAATGAAACCACCAATAACTTGGCGATGGAGGGAACAGCCTAAATGTCGCCAAGCCATCAAGCTGAACACCGGCAGTGGGTTTGCCGGTGCGGAAACTGCTCGGACGGAAACCGACAACAACGAACTCTGAATAAAACAATGAGAGAGAACTCGAGGGTAGAGATGAAGGAGAAACAGAGTCGTCAAGGTGACGCCGAACAGCCCTACTTGCTTGGAAAACCTCATATCTGTTTTCTCTCTCTAGAGAGAGGTGGGAGCGACGGGGAAAAGAAACGGTGGTGTTTTGGAATGAATGTTTGAAGTTTTGATTTTAATAGTTTAATTTAATTTTTTTTTTGACGAGGCAACAATTTTTTCTTTTATTTTTTTTCTAAAATTATATTATATAGTTGGGTACCCGAGACCTCGTGCAGGGGCATCTAACGATACACCACAGAATTAGCATCCATTCGCAGCTTTTTATTATGTTCTTTAAGGGAATAAGAGTATCTGGCATCGAATTCGTACCAGCTAGGCACTTAATTCCTAAGGGGGAAGGCATTGGATTTTCTCAAAAGCCAAGCTTCATTTGCACGGTAAATATTCTACAGATAAATTGACGACAATTACTTCTACCTATGACCTAAATAGTCAGGTGACCGCAAAATCGGATATCGTACAGTATCACATGACATTGAAATCGAAAGCAATCAATATATCATCGGGGTGATACAACACGCATAGTACTCATATCGCCTATACTGAATTTGTAAGATGCCACAACTCACAATATATACATACTTTCTATTTACAAAAAATACAAAAATATATCTAACAAATACTTAGCGAAGAAAGTATATCATGTGGCTCACTAAATTTACGAAAGCAACAATCAAAGGTTGCACGAAAAAAATCAGTAATGTTCGGGAAAAGCATGAGATATTACATGCGGAAGTGGGATGGGATCTTGTGTAGTGATTGTTCGCCAAGTCGGTCCATCAATTTTGAAGTTATCATTCTTCGGTTATTAAAATAGTTACTATCATTTTGATCCTATTGTCGTTTATTTTGCATCCTTGAACGAATGATTGACATTTTGTTTCACTGCCTACCTCCACTGATGTTTTCACGGCGTCTACAAAATCATCACTGCCGCCTATGGTTTAGTCAAGATTGATCTCCAATTTCGATTATCCATATCATAAAAAAATTATTCTCGTCTTCATACCTAATATTTTGTGAAATTTAAATAATATGATAATTGGAACTGTTTGCTCGCAGCAATGAGTTGTGTTTTGCTAACACTCAAAAAATGTATAATTATGCCTTTGTAATTTGCATGTGCATCATGAAAACATGCATGCCGAAGGACTACATCCATAGTTACTAACCAAAAGACATATACCAAAAGTGAACTAGTTGTTTAGTTCAGTGGTGCAGTTGGTGAGAGTTATGAGGCAGTTTCTTGAGATCTCAATTTCGAGAAAAACATGTTCTCTGCGCTTGGTAAAAACTAATTAATGTATGCCGCTAAAACCCTCTAGCTAGTAAAAAAAAGTTTGTAGTGGGTCTGCTTTTTCATTTATTTATTTTCTTGGCTGTTGTTGGACTTTTCTTGGTTCGGCTTCTATTATATTACGATATTTCAAAAAAATTGAAAGAATTTTCCCTGATTTGAGCTTACAGTTATGAAAAGGGTGTTTTACGTATGATGATAGTTGCTCACAATTTGTGGATGCATGATCAATGTCATTCAAATTATATTGGTGTTTTCAATTGAGCAAGATTGAGTTATATAACTAGACAGTAATTGACATGACCTATGTTGTGAAGTTACAGGAGGAGTCGTAGTTATTGTTGAGTTGATTAGAAAGAGCAAAGTATTGTTTAGGATATTGGAGTTTGCTAAATGTTCTATTTTGAGATCGCATAGCATTTGGACAATCTTCGTTATTATTATTTTATGCTTCCAAATCATCTCGGAGTGTACTGTCTACCGATATGGACCGTGTTCATCTTCTCTTTAGAATACCACCAAAACGTCATGGAACCATACTATCATTTTGATCCTACTATCGTTTTTTTAGTTATATTATAGATAAATTAGAAAATCTACTCCAATAGATTAGGTATCTTGTTTTACATATACAAAATATGCATCTTTCTTGATAAGTTTGGCGACAATTTTTTATTATGCAAACTCAAACCACCTCTCCTATTTTGTATGGATCACATGTATTTCATAAACTTGCTCAATTGTTTCCCGGCATCTTTTCTCAATATATCCCAATTTCTACAATTTCATTGGTGATAAAACATTTTGACCATCATCTTTCCTATTTTTTCTCTTCAATTACATTGTTTGCATAACCACTACTGGAGAGAAAATTTAAAATATTCCTCCTTTATAATGCAAATCAGTAATATTATGTATAATATTCCTAAAAAAATTCTAATAGCATTGGAGATGTTGTGAACATAATTAGCTACATCTCCAACAATTCAACTCAGTTAAGTAGTTGTCTACACTTAGTGTGCTAAAAATTATGGGAGATACAAGAAATCAAGTGTAGTACATAAAGGGGTCGCTAGTATCAGAGACACAGTATAAATATCTTATTGCCCACACCCTCACTCATTTGCAATTTTCGGCGACCGGAATACTCATACTCATTAAGAATTTGATAAAAGCCATGCAAACTTGATTTTTACTTCTCCAGATTTATGCATTGTGATCCGCATGACCTTCTACAAGTTTATTTTTAATCAATTGGTCTGAACCAATCCTTAACACCTTGAAATATCAATCAAAGTTCATGCAAAGTGTTGTTGAAACTTACATAGCAATCCCAATGACTTTTGGTAACTTCCAGCACTTATATCTTGATCAATACTTGATGAAATGACTTGAACTTGGCCTTTTTATCTTACCTCGGGCAGTTTTGTGTTTTGAGTTTTCTCAAAATTAATCATTAGCAAGCTTGAAAATGAAGTCGCTGTGAAACATAGTATGAGCATACTCCAAAAATATCTGAAGTGTCAAAAATTCATAATAACTGCCTATTTTGAAAGATCATATCTCTTTGCTCTCTTGTTGTAATTCAATTATTCTTCCTTCAATATAAATATTGAGTTTAATACTTCAATTTCTTCAATTGGAGCTCACTCTAATTCCTTATAGGTTCTCATATATTCAAACTCAAAAAGGCAGTCTTGAACACTTTGAAACGTTCTTTGAACTTAATGTTTCAAGCATGATCACGTGGAAAAATTTAACCAATTTTATCTCATTTATCATTCGATAGCTTCGGAGGATATAACTTGATTTGGAAAAATTCAAACAATTGTCTTCAAAAACCAAATCATGTCTTTCGCAGTTTGCGAGAACTCATCTGCGAAGTTGACTATGTGAATCAGTTCACACCTATTGACTTTTCTGATTTGACCTATCAGTTGACCTAATTAGCTTTAATTCCCTTCATGAAGGTCGTTCAAAACTCATTTTGGGTTTAAAGGTCGGGGTTGACCATGGTTGAAACCCTAGTTTGATAGAGATGTAAAAGAGAGGCGAACTGGTAATTTTATAATGACCTAAATTATTTGGACTGTCATTCAAAACTCAGGACATGTCCTTATGTCTTTATAATAGTTTCATGACATTACGTGTCAATTTGTACCTACCTGGAGTTGAATTTGACCAAGGCGACCGTAGGCGACCAAACTACACTTTTATAATATCACAACGACTTGCGTGCAATTAAATAGAAACTGCGACATAAAAATGCGTGATCAACAGGTTGAGTTTCATTTAGAGAAATGGGTATGAGGACTGCATATATTTGTTTTACGGTTGGAGGGAGATGAAGTTGCAAGAACGGTCAAACATGGAAATGTAGAAGATGGGTGAGATTTGTATAGTTTGAATAGAAACACTAGATTATTTTATGTAGAGTATAACTGTATATGTTAGTCGTCAATCGGTTATAAACCGCGGGTAAAGGGGCTATAGGCACAAGTTGAGTTGGAGCATCTGAAACCCTTTAGGGGAGGGGGAGGGGGAGGGGAAGAATACGGTTCAAGTCCAAGTCCAACCCGAAGAGGGGAAGGGGTGCAATGGGGAGAAATCTTACCTTGGGTGTGGGCATGTCAACCCCATGGGGGGAGGCGGATGGGATGGGAAAACAGTATAAAAATACAATTCATGTCCAACCCTATGGGGGGAGGGTGCTATTGTAACACCCTGAAAATTTCTAAGGTGGTTAATTAGCAATATTTAAAAAAATGGACCATTGTGTAATTTTCACAAACTCAGAACCAACTGATCTTTGACAAAGTTGAGATATCCTAAGAAGTGAGCATGAGAATGTAATTATTTAAAATTGAGGGGAGCTAATTGTAAATTTCATAAAATATAAATTTCATATTTTGCCCTATAATGATTCCTAAGACTACATCTACACCCCATATGTTTAATTTCCATTTGTGGCTTTCTAGTGTTGCCACCTCACCCATTGAGGTGGCATTTCATTCTCCACCCTACCCAACAGCTGAGTTTACAGCTGGTTCATCACAAAATCATAATCTTCTCTAGCTTATTCTTCTCCACCGCCAAGAACTACCCTCAACCACCACAATCACTACCTGTTCACTACCAACCCACCACCATTACCGGATCTGCTACCGTTGGAGATTTGCAGAGAGGTCATGAGTAATAGCCCCAAATCAATTTGGTGAACGGTAGAATATTGGGTTGAGTTATTCGGGTCTTGGCGCTTTCGGGGGATGTTTATTCTTCACCCAGTTCGATGATTTGTGCCAAGCTCGCCGGAAACTGGGAGGAACTTTGCCGGTTTCCGCAAAGCTCGTCGCAGTTGTTGTAAGTCTCTGTTCTTGCTCTTCTATTTGCCAATTTGGCTTCTTTTTGTTGAAAATGATCCTAGGGATGTAGGGAGTCGTCCTAGATCAACAAAACTCGCCCAGATCAAGGTCGGGAATGGATTTGCGTTGAGTGTTCATCGTTTTCTTTCCGGCAAGTCACCCGTTCACTGAAACTCGAGCGAAAACCTCTTGTTTCTTCATCTTTATTCTCGGGAATTGCTGGAAAATGATCCTTGGTATCTCATGGGAGAGATACAATTCCTAAACACTAACTGTAACAAATATTTTGCAAGGTTTGATTTGCTTGTTCTTCATTTTCCAAAGGGCAAACTAGCCCTGTTTCAGGGGATGTACTTTTCTCACTTGTGAACTATCTGATTCCCTGTTTGTTTCTGGTGGTAGATGGCACGTAGTACTACATCTTTCATGTTGTAAAGTTTTGTTGAATCGATCTCTAATCTATCTGAAAATCCTCTCCAAGTTGCCGAAAAATGCTTGGTTTTCTTGAAATGGTAAAGACCTGAGTTTTGGACCATCTTCAAACACATGTAGCTTCATAAAAAACGGATGAAATCTCTTGATGTTTGTTGTTGCATACTCCCTGTGTGTAGCTCTACAATTTTGGTATACACTTTCTCTTCAAATATAGCCATTAACTACCCTGACATCGTTGTGTAAGTTGCTGCTAAAACGTTTGTATAATTGTCAAAACTTGATTTTGGCTAAGTATGGGATTTGGCTTAAATTGTATGACTTTGACTTGCAGTATCTCCTTGACTGTTTTGAGTCTGTAGGATCTTGAATATGGTATGGAATCCTTGTTTAGTCATCTTTGAAACCCTATGTTCAGTTCTTCTTGACTCTTCCTCACTTGATCATAAGTTGGCTTTTTGTGCTAATTTCTCTTAAGTTTTGACTTTCAAATTTATCATGCAAGATGACCTTTCTGGCCGCCACACTCTTGAGAAAAGTGGTTCACTGTTATTATTCTTAATGCATCTATCAAGTTGGCCAGGTGGGTCTCCTAGAAAACCCTGAGTTGTCTCCTAGAAAACCCTGAGTTGACTAAAATGTCTAAGAGGGGTAAAATTGTAAACTCACTTAAAAGTTGTGTCCAAATGAAATAAATGACCTAGATTTATTTACATGATTAAAATGGGTAAATAGATGTATAATAAGCAATTATAAGCTAATGTTGACCAAGTCAACATATTAGGGGTCTTTCTATAATTTCGCTAAACTTCAGGGGTCTAATTTCAAATAATTAAAAGTTGTCAATTTCAACTCTATGACTACATGAGAACGTTAAATAGGACGATTTGATACTGTTGAGCATAATGTGAATTTTTTGAGGAATCCAGGCTCCAACAAGGACTATAATGCAATGAAAGAAACTTCAGGGACTTCAGGATAAACAGACAGAACTTGTGAATTTATCTTAAGTAGGTAGCTTGGAGACTTAGTAACTCTGAGACTAGTCAATTAGGCATAACTAAGAGGTTCGTTAGGGACTATACTAATAAGACTGGGACTTTAGGAGCAAAATAGTAATTTTGGGCTAGACAGCTGCAATGATATCGCATATGCATTGTACCTCTCTACTGAGGACATGTACTAATAAAGTATTCATACACTTGTATGTGTAGAGTTTTTCGAGATAGATAATCAGTATCGTTGGTCAAGAGTACTACGCAGGCTATCAGGTAAGCAAATGTATGTTTGTTACTATTTAAGAATGCTATATTGGATGTATGCATGTCTCTATCAGTAGGAGATACGAAAATCATGGTATAACATAAAGGATGATCTTGGACACACACACACACACACACACACACATATATATATATATGCACATGAATCAGGTAAGTATGAGCATTGTTCCGAATTATTTGGGAATGCTTATTTAATAACTGGTTCATGTACCCTAGACCTCTATATGGACAAATATTTATGGGACCCGAATTAAGGGCTTGATACAGTTATGGACCCGTTGTCGGGCTTTACATTCACGGCCTACGGGCTAAGTCGGTACATTGCTAGCTCCCGACTTGTAGGCAACTAGTACTACCCTCTGGACTGACGATCCAGAAGGGGGTGTGCACACTTAAGGTCTAGTTATTCTTTGTGGATTAATGGGTGGTACAGGAATGTGAAATGGGATATGGAATGTCGTATATGTGTTATCAAATAGCTTGAATGAATGATATAACATTCTCCTTACGATCTGATGTGGGCCAGGTTAATATGTCATATGTTTTACAACACAAGTCATACGTTTCCAAAACAGTATATGTTTCTATTTCGTCATGAAGTCTATTATGTTCAATGTATACTAATGTCGTGACATCACTGCCTTCTATATCTGGTAGGTGGGTACGCGTGAGACCGGGGAGTAGGCCATCACTTAGAAGTAATCACATCTGTATATGCAGGCTGTGATAGTAAGTTTCTTTTTATTTAATTATGTCCTCTATCAGAACCTTTAGGATTGGACTCCTTGCTGAGCATTTCCGTGCTTAGCGGAGGGAATCTCCGGAGAGACGGGAGGATCCAAGCGTAATTCTCCAGTGCTCTAGGATGGGGGTGTTACAGATGGTATCCGAGCATTGGTTCTGTTAAAAAGACAGAATTGAAAACTCGAGATAATAAGTGGATGGTATTTTCAAAACTAAAACTGAATAGGACTCAAGACTAAATATAGACAAGGATGGTCGGGGAGAGCAATGACGAGAGAGCTATATGTGCATAATTGGGCCAAATAGGCCTCAATAATTGGAATCTAAGGATGGTACTTATATCTTGTTGCATTACTTTATGTGTTAAGAAAAGTGTGTAAACTCATGAAATTAACAAATGAGGATATATGGACGGTCTGTTACTGGAATGATCCGGAAGTCTGAGGGGCTTGTATGGACACTGTACGGGACAAATCTATCTGAACTAGTATGATACTACTCAATGATGTCTTTTTTGGTCATCCAAGAGGCTAGCATGTTATTATAAGAGTAGTGTGGTGATTCACATGACTCTCACAAAAACCAAAGATACTCGATTTATGCAGCCTCCGATGCTCTATTTAGACTTTCCTTGGACAAAACTATTAATAAACTCATTAATTAGGCTAAAATAGAAGCATATGAGTTAAAATTATACTCTTGTTGCTGGTTGACCTTGTCAGGCATCCCACACATAAGGATAACCACTGTTTAAGAAACGAATATGTAATGGTTGATGATGCGCATGTAGATGAACTAGGACTATAGGTAGAAAGTCCACACGTGGTAGTAGATCGTATTAAGGATAATAGATGGGATATGCGTACTTTAGAACCATTAAATAAAGTATGGAAGGGTATACGCAATAATTTGGAGGTTGGAAATACTTTCTCACGGATATTATTGGGATAAGATGCAAAACTAGGGGGTCGTGGAAATAAAAAGAGACTCGTTAAAAGTAGTGATAACAAGAATAAGGAAGCATGGGTCATTCATACATTGGGAATTTAGGATGGAGGGTACCATTAAAATTATGAGGAGATGTATACATAGCTTATGTCAGGGTTAATTTCTATGTGTGAGGGGACATGATATCAAATGAGCTTTATTCATTAGATTATAGGTGAGAGTCGACGAATCTCTATATATGGATGGCATCGAGGCAAAGGAAACGAATGGATCATGGTAGCCAAGGAAAAAGGGAAAGTTTTGGTTAACTTTTAAGTGTTACATGTCCAGGATGTCACGATATTCTTGGTAAGATACGAGAGCTAGTATGAGGATTGACTGAGTAGAAGGTTCAGGGAGAAAGAAATCGTTAGCATGGTTAAAACATGATTAGGGGTATCAAGAGGTGATATGGGCATCTGTATTGCCGATGTGAGGACTGGGAGATTTCAAAATAAGAATGGAGACATGATGGTCCGTAGTGTTCAAATATTAGTATAGAGGTAAGAGAGAAAGGGATGTTGGTAGATCAATGAATTAGAGATGTCGTATCTTAGCATGTTTACGGTAAGTGATACTCGTGATAGCAGAATGGTGAATGGTTGCAAGGGAATTGGAACAGTGTCGAGCTTGTATTATTGTGAGCTTAGGGAGGTCTGAGAATGACACATATAGTTGAAAGTTAAACACGAAAATATGGATACAACATAGAATGAATCATGGCGGGTTGAACTTGGATAGGGCGTAAAAGGTTGATGTGGATGTATATCGGGATAATGTAAAACAGTTGAAAAGGATGAAGTTGGACTAGGTTGGGCACGGGACTAAGAGTTGTTAAAAGGGAGTTTAAACAGAACCGTTAACTGAGCAACACATCAGGAAAGAGCTGAAACAACAGGATAAAGGTGTTGACTGGAGGTCATTGTATTCCTGAGATGTGGAATTTGGAAACAGGAACATAGGAAGGTTTGAGAAAGGTACTTAGCAGCAGCAAAGTAGAACTAGACAAATGGGAATGATTAGTTGGAGTAGAAAATCAGGGAACACAGATGACGTGAGTAGTTCGAGTAACGAGTAAAGGAAGGATTCGGAGAAGTGTGCAGTGGTATGAGATCTTCGAGGACGAAGATTCTTTTAAGGGGGGTAGAATGTAAAACCCTGAAAATTTCCAAGGTGGTTAATTAGCAATATTTTAAAAAAATATACCATTTTGTAATTTTAACAAACTCAGAACCAACTGGTCTCTGAAAAAATTGAGATATCCGGAGAAGTGAGCATGAGAATGTAATTATTTAAAATTGAGGGGAGCTAATTGTAATTTTCATAAAATATAAATTTCATATTTTACCCTATAAGGTTTCCCAGGACTACATCTACACCCCCATATGTTTAATTGCCATTTGTGGCTTACTAGTGTTGCCACCTCACCCATTGAGGTGGCATTTCATCCTCCACCCTACCCAACAGCTGAGTTTACAGCTGGTTCATCACAAAAATCATAATCTTCTCTAGCTTATTCTTCTCCACCGCCAAGAACTACCCTCAACCACCACCATCACCACCTGTTCACTACCAACCCACCACCATTACCGGATCTGCTACCGCTGGAGATTTGCAGAGAGGTCATGAGTAATAGCCCCAAATCAATTTGGTGAACGGTAGAATATTGGGTGAGTTATTCGGGTCTTGGCGCTTTCGGGGGATGTTTATTCTTCACCCAGTTTGATGATTTGTGCCAAGCTCGCCGAAACTGGGAGGAACTTTGCCGGTTTCTGCAAAGCTCGTCGGAGCTGTTGTAAGTCTCTGTTCTTGCTCTTCTATTCGCCAATTTGGCTTCTTTTTGTTGAAAATGCTCCTAGGGATGTAGGTAGTCGTCCTATATCAACAAAACTTGCCTAGATCAAGGTTGGGAATGGATTTGAGTTGAGTGTTCATTGTTTTTTATTTCGGCAAGTCACCCGTTCACTCTAACTCGAGCAAAAACCTCTTGTTTCTTCATCTTTCTTCTCGGGAATCGCTGGAAAACAATCCTTGGTATCTCAAGGGAGCGATACAATTCCTAAACACTGACTGTAACAAAGATTTTGCAAGGTTTGATTTGCTTGTTCTTCATTTTCCAGAGGTCAAACTAGCCCTGTTTCAGGGGATGTACTTTTCTCACTTGTGAACTATTTGATTCCCTGTTTGTTTGTGGTGGTAGATGGCACGTAGTAATACAAATTTCATGTTGTAAAGTTTTGTTGAATAGATCTCTAATTTATCTGAAAATCCTGTCCAAGTTGCCGAAAAATGCTTGGTGTTCTTGGAGGGGTAAAGACCTGAGTTTTGGACCATCTTCAAACACCTGTAACTTCATAAAAACTGGATGAAATATCTTGATGTTTGTTGTTGCATAATCCCTGTGTGTAGCTCTACAATTTTGGTATACATTTCCTCTTCAAATAAAGCCTTTATCTACCCTGACATCGTTGTGTAAGTTGCTGCTAAAACGTTTGTATAACTGTCAAAACTTGATTTTGGCTAAGTCTGGGATTTGGTTTAAATTGTATGACTTTGACTTGCTATATCTCCTTGACTGTTTTGAGTCTCTAGGATCTTGAATATGGTCTGGAATCCTTTTTTAGTCATCTTTGAAACCCTATGTTCAGTTCTTCTAGACTCTTCCTCACTTGATCATAAATTGGCTTTGAAGTTGTCTTTTTGCGCTAATTTCTCTTAAGTTTTGAATTTCAACCTTGTCAGACAAGATGACCTTTCTCGCTTCCACACTCTTGAGCAAAGTGGTTCACTTTGTTATTCTGAATGCATCTATCAAGATGGCCAGGTGGATCTCCTAGAAAACCCTGAGTTGACTGAAATGTGTAGGAGGGGTCAAACTGTAAATTCACTTAAAAGTTGTGTCCAAATAAAATCAATGACCTAGAGTTATTTACATGATTAAAATGGGTAAATAGAGGTATAATAATCAGTTATAAGCTAACGTTGACCAAGTCAACATATTAGTGGTCTTTCTATAATTTTACTAAACTTCAGAGGTCTATTTGAAAATAATTAAAAGTTGTCGATTTCAACTCTATGACTACATGAGAATATTAAATAGGACGATTTGATGTTGTTGAGCATAATGTGATTTATTTGAGGAATCCAGCCTTCAACAGGGACTATAATGCAATGAAAGAAATATCTGGGACTTGAGGGTAAATAGACAGAACTTGAGAATCTATCTTAAGGAGGTAGCTTGGAGACTTAGTAACTCTGAGACTAGCCAGTCAGGCATAACTAAGAGGTTCGTTAGGGACTGTACTAATAAGACTGAGACTTAAGGATCAAAATAGAAATGTTGGGCCAGACAGCTACAATGATAATGCATATGCATTGTACCTGGAATCATAGAGAGAGACATAACAGAGAAGTGCGGCTATGGTTAGAAATTAGGATGGGAAGGAGAAGAAATGATTTTCTAGTGCGTAATTTTGCTTCGATGTTAGGGTACAATCGCCTTTTCGTTTGTGACATTAGGGTCTGCCAGTTACAAGGGCGTACTGATGTATTATTCAAACTTCATGGGACTAAAGTGTCTTTTCATAAAAATAGCGGTACAAGGTGTCTTTTACCCTTAAATTAAATGGTCTCCGTTAAAAAAACACCCACTTCTATATGGGGGAATTGGGTGAATGTAATTCCCACAAATGGTGTTTGAGGAATACACTCGGATGAATTGGCATTTGCAAAATACCCTCCATTTTAAACAACTGCTAACAAAAGTGGTTAGCAAGCAAGTGGGGACATGGCTGATGACATGTACCCTAAAGTTATGAGAAAAATATCATTAAATTAATCTGCTACCCTTGTTATTGAAAGTGACATACACCCTCAAACAAACCCTAAAAAAGGATATCTCTCTCAATCACTAAAAGCATTAATTTTTTCATCTACCTAAACCTACAAACGTATAGCCAAATTTACTCCAACTGTAAACTTAATGAATGTCTTCCTCAAAGGCCTCGAAATTGGCTCATTTGTCACTCTCATTTGCTCATGTTCTCCCACTTTGTGTGTGGAAGTCTCTCTCTTTCTCCATCGTTGTTGTTGTTGAGCTACGGTAAACCACTATACTCTCACTTTTGTGTTTTGATTCTTGTAATATGTTAATCGTAGTGCTCTAAAATGTATGATACTACTGTTTTTGTGGAAGGTTCTCTTCATTTGTTTTCTGTGAAATTTATGTTCATTATATTAATTAGGTGTTCGCCATTTTGGGTTTGATATGAGTTGTTGATTGTGTTGAGACTGGGAGAAGACAGAGACAATCAGTTACTTGTCCCAGTCTCACCACATGAACAACTGGGACGAGCAAGACCTGCCAGAATGAGACGAGTGACTGCTCGTCTGGCATTTTAATCCCAGACAGAGACGAGCATTTACTCGTCCCAGTCTCACCACATGAACAACTGGGACGAGCAAGACCTGCAAGACTGAGACTAGTGATTGCTCGTTCGGGATTAAAATGCAAGACGAGAAATCACTTGTCCCCTTCTAGCAGGTCTTGCTCATCCGATTTGTTCGTGTGGTAGACTGGGACTAGTAAATGCTCGTCTCTGTCTTCTGACAGAGGCGATCGTGTACTCGTCCCAGTCTTAACACAATCAACAACACACATACTTAGACGAGCATACCCTAAACCTAAACCATGAAACCCTATTATCATGTAAAATTCTTATTCAATCATGTCAAGTGTAAACACTAAACCATAAAAATCAGGTAATATAAGCCATAAACCCAAAATCATATAATCATCAACCCTAAATCATGTAATCAAAAATCCTAAATCATCTAACCCTAAGCCTTACAATTGTAAAATCTAAACCCTAAAACCAATTAAGTATCATTACAATGGTTACTAAAACTATCATTCAATCATGTTAAACTCCTCAAATCAATAAACCCTAAATCCATAAACCATAAATCATGTAACCCCCTGTAGATAGTGCTTTCCAGACAGACAAATCTCAGCCACGTGGCAATCATCCAGCACACCTAACTGTGCTCCTCACACACTGGATCACCACCCGCGCTGATCCACGTGGGGGCCGCGAGACAAGGCCCTCGCGCATCACCACACATGAAACAACCCGGGATCTCGGTTCAGGGTTAAAGAGACAATCGATATATAACCAAAAGTAGAAATATAGTTACGAATATTACATTTTATTTACTAAATACAGCAATCTTGAGAAGATAAGATTACAAATATAATTTGCTTGAAATAATCTATGTGATCTACTCTAACTTAATCTAAACGTCTTTGTCTCGATTCGCGTTCCCATTCCCCAACCTTGATTGATGACCTGCGGTTTTAAAATGGCAAAAGCCGACGCAGTTTTGAAGAAATGATCAGTAAAAACTGAGTAAATACATACTACGACATGTAAAGCAACGAGTGGCACGGAAGCATGAGTTGAAATAAATCAGAAGATTTAAACAGTAAAACTATCATATTGGAGAATTTGGATCAACTTGAAGTAACCGAGTAACAAAAACCTCTAAATTTATAACAATGAGAAGCCACGAGTAGTTGGTAAAATATCCAGAGTAAACAAGTTCATTTGAACTGATAACGATAGTAGATCATGAGTAGCCAAGATTTACAATTCATTTCAATCGATTAGGGCGTATCAAGAGCCACAAACAACATTAATAAGCAGTCAATTTTTAATTTCGACTTCAATCAACAGTTTAATTTAGCTGAGGCGTGTCAAGAGCCACCAGCAGGATCGATGTAAACAGAGGGATCACGAAACAACCACTAAGGGTTCCTTCTAGGGTCTATCAAATCCTATTTCACCCGAGCGTTAAGGGAGCCCATTCGTCAACCCCGCTCACAACATTAGCTAAAAGGCCTTAAGTGTCGACACCCCTATACCGTAGTGACCCTTACAAGTATAAGTAGCACTCTATAGCTCTATAAACCCCTTGGCCTCAATATCTTGATACATTTTGGCTCATCGGGGGCGGATTTTTGAACATTGACGTTCTATCCAATAATAAGAAGCATTGCTTCAATGGTCTTAGCCATAAGAAAATGGAGGATCGCTTGACGCCTCTCATTAATAACAGTACTTTGTACATCGTCCTAAGTCTATTAGAGGTATTTTATTTCTTCTCTTACACATAACCAGAATTAGAATATCAACATTTCACAAGTAATTTCCGAGAGTTCTCAAAGGAGATGAATAGAATAGTTTAACAACATTCGAGTGGAAAACATGCATTCTCATACTCTTTCATATAACAAGCATTCACTTGAAACATCGAACGCATACGCACATTTTGATATGAATAGGTCGTACATATGTACTTACCTCTGAGCCATGAAAGGCGCAACGCAAAGCTAGCACTCCTACAACTCTCGTCCCATATTGGTTCCGAATCTTACGGTAAATGCAGCAACACAATACATACGTCTACTTCGAACGATCCTTAACGTCGGCTGGATATAAACAAGTCAAATATATAGTCTATTAGCATTTACCCTCTATATGAGGTTGTATGCAAGAATGCCATGGAATGCAGGTCATGCAAAATAAATGACTAAAACTCCCCTCATACTCCAAAACTGTCTAGTTGCCCGGTCCTCAAATTATAATCATATTGGCCCAAAAACATGTAAGAATGACTCTAAACTCTCCCATATGTACTTAGCATCGAAATCTACAAATTTCAATAATTTGCACTTAGGCCCCTTAAGTTTGGTAAAATTGCAAAAAGACCCCAACTATTGACTTGGTTAACACTAGCCCAAAATCATATACGAGTACTCCAAATACGCATACAAGACATGTTGACAAACTCCAAGTTACTAAACTAATCTCAATTCAAAGTTTAATTGAAATTACTATTTTGCCCCTCCTATACAGTTCAGTCAAACTAGGGTTTGCGAAAAGTCAAACTTGGTCAAACTTGATATTTAGACTCAGAATATGAATACGAGCAAGTTTCGTGAAGAACGCTAAGGCCATAAATGTCATTTAGAGTGAGAAAATTGAAAGTCAAAGATAGGGTGAAATCATCTCAACTAGTCAACTTTGGAGCTGATTTGTGGTAAAATGAGGGAGAGTTTGGGAAATATGAAGGTGGGGTATTGAAGAGGGTATTCCAAGCTTTCCAGGACATATTTGAACTCCTAAGAACTCCAAGTATTCAAAGAAATATCGCTAGCCAAAGTTGGATGAAAATTACGATTCAATACTTAGACAAATTCGATAGTGCTTCACGAGTTCAACCTAGCAACTTTAGGCTCGTTTTGTGAGAAATCCGTTATAAATTTGAACATGACCCAGAGACGATGATTTGAAGTATTATATAACAGCTACACATAGGAGAAAACAGATCTAAGTTTCATTAAGCTTTGAAGAAGATACAAGGGTTAGAAAATGGGTGTTTCACCATAGGATTCTATACTTAGAAAATTCTGAGTTTTTGCTAGTGAAGAACATCAACATCACAGCAACTTTGGAGCCAAAATCAGAGGGTTTAGAGTTAAAATTGGACCAAGAAATCAACACAAAAGTTGTAGCCAATTCTCCAAGGATTCCAGAAAGGTAAAGATCATTCAAAACGGACCAAAAACGAGGGAGATACAGAGATCCAAAGTTGGGTCAAAAATGCTGGTGGGAAAACTCAGCATGAACAAGCACGAACACATCAACTTCAATTCGATTTTTAGGTGGTTTAGAGACTGAATTTGACAAAACTTAAAACATGAAAGTTGTAGCCAATTGTCTGAGGTTTCCAGAAAGTCCTGAATCGCTCAAAACGAATTAAAAACGAGAGAGATATGATCATTAGAACAGGGGCTGTTTATGCATGACGGAAAAACGAACCAAGAGTGAAAAATGAAACAATACTCGAACCTAACCAAAATCTGGGCAGGTTTTGATGCTTCTAATGCATTACTAAGGTCATGGGGATCACATTGATGTAAGGAACATCGAATTTGGTGGAGAAATGAAGGAGTTACCATTTTTGGTCGGCCATGGAGGTTTGGCGGTGGCGGCACGGTGGCTGGAGCAAAATCCGGCGATTTGCAGGGCATACTTGTGCTTCCCAGGTTCGCCTCGACACAAGGAACAAGAATATGTGTGTTAATTGTGATGGGTTGCAACCAGGAGGGAGAAATCGACGAAAAATCGAACTAGGGTTCTTACCTTCAAACCCGAATTTCTCACTCGATTCTTGATGAAATCCCGATCTGTTTGGGGCGTTTTGATCCTTGTGGTGAGGGCTACTCCAGGTGGTAGCAGGTCGGGATTTGGTGGTTGTTTGGTGGTAGTTCCTTGGTGGAGGTGGTGGTTTCATGGTGGAGATGAATGAAGAAGATGATGAGAGATGATGAGGAAGAGGGAGATAGTTTCTCTCCATGATCTGCTGGTGGAGGAGAAGGTAGTTCATTAGCTACCACCTCACTATTGAGGTGTCAAAATAATATTGCCAAGTGGCTCTCATGCAAGGGGGGTGAAAGTGTATTTTTTCTAAACTTTTGGGTACAACTAGAATTAAAGCTTCTACTTAATTTCAGAGAATTGCACAACCACCCCAAACATTTCTAGTGCTTCAAAATCATTCTAACAACGTCCAAATATCGCTAAAACTCCAAAATGCCCAATTTAAATCCGTGAAAAACTATTTACAAATTAGCCCCCAAAGTCTTGATATTGCATTAAGAACTCTCTCGGAAATTAGGGGTGTTACAATCTACCCACCTTAAAAGAATCTTCGTCCCCGAAGATCTCACACTATACTTACCCACATATATAAAATGCAGCACAGTGACTCAGTCTATTTGACTTAGCCAGAGAAGCACATAAATCGCTCTCGTCGAATGTTCTTCTCCCAAAAGATGGCTTCCTTGAAACACCTTAACTAAAAGAAATTTCTCATTCTTACTCTCCGCAGGACGGGGTCTATTATGAGTCTATATTACTATCTAGCCTAGACTCGCATCACAATAGGGTTTCGTATAAAATTAACTCAAGTAAAAGTTCGCACTGAATTTTGAAATGTTAGACCAAAATGCAACTTATCACGTTTACAAAGCAATTCGAAAATGTTATAGCATTTAACAAGTATCGAAATATTTAGAGAAATACTTTGATCGAAACTAACATGTCATTTTGCTTTGCTTATCCGCAATAAAGAAATTGTGTTTTTTTTTACATGTATAGGATTAGATACACCAATGATATCAAGTTTTCAACGCATACGAGGGGGAAAAGAACACTATGTGTCGTCACACACGTGTCTCTCCATCACAACTCACATGTGTTTCTAATGTTCCAACTTAGCCTACACAGCGGGTACAACTTATAGTACCGTCGTACTAAGAGTCGCGCCAGCGGACTGATAAACAAAGTGGTCCATATCACTTGGCATTTGGTAGCTCGAAACGTCAATAATTTTCAGAAACCATTTTTTTTAATAAATACTTTATTTTCAAAAGTTTCTAATTTTAGAAAGAACCATGTCAAACTAACTCAAAATAAACCAAATTCAAACTAATGTTTTAAGGTTCGTCACTCGTAGGTGCGAAAGAATGGTCTCGGGGTCTTCTAAGTCACAACGTCGTTACTCTCTCGTCGAGAAAGTACTTACAAAAATAAAGAGTCAAAGATACGCATCACGCAAATATAGTAAACATATTGACATACATAAGCTTGTCACATATGTACTGGGCATGTAAATAGGCAAGTCAATTGCATGAATCACATCAAGTAGTCATTACCAGTTAATCAACAAGTACAGTACAAAACGAGTTAAAAAAAACGTAAGTACCCAAATTTCCCGACGGCTTGTTTATTTCATTTATTCCCAAATTGAGTTATCCTAGTCAATTTTAAAATTTCGAAAACGTTTTATCTTCCTTATTCCCTACTATTTGAAATCGAAAAGTCACTTTAACCGGAGAACCGATGCTCTGATACCATCTGAAACAACCCGGGATCTCGGTTCAGGGTTAAAGAGACAATCGATATATAACCAAAAGTAGAAATATAGTTACGAATATTACATTTTATTTACTAAATACAGCAATCTTGAGAAGATAAGATTACAAATATAATTTGTTTGAAATAATCTATGTGATCTACTCTAACTTAATCTAAACGTCTTTGTCTCGATTCGCGTTCCCATTCCCCAACCTTGATTGATGACCTGCGGTTTTAAAATGGCAAAAGCCGACGCAGTTTTGAAGAAATGATCAGTAAAAACTGAGTAAATACATACTACGACATGTAAAGCAACGAGTGGCACGGAAGCATGAGTTGAAACAAATCAGAAGATTTAAACAGTAAAACTATCATATTGGAGAATTTGGATCAACTTGAAGTAACCGAGTAACAAAAACCTCTAAATTTATAACAATGAGAAGCCACGAGTAGTTGGTAAAATATCCAGAGTAAACAAGTTCATTTGAACTGATAACGATAGTAGATCATGAGTAGCCAAGATTTACAATTCATTTCAATCGATTAGGGCGTATCAAGAGCCACAAACAACATTAATAAGCAGTCAATTTTTAATTTCGACTTCAATCAACAGTTTAATTTAGCTGAGGCGTGTCAAGAGCCACCAGCAGGATCGATGTAAACAGAGGGATCACGAAACAACCACTAAGGGTTCCTTCTAGGGTCTATCAAACCCTATTTCACCCGAGCGTTAAGGGAGCCCATTCGTCAACCCCGCTCACAACATTAGCTAAAAGGCCTTAAGTGTCGACACCCCTATACCGTAGTGACCCTTACAAGTATAAGTAGCACTCTATAGCTCTATAAACCCCTTGGCCTCAATATCTTGATACATTTTGGCTCATCGGGGGCGGATTCTTGAACATTGACGTTCTATCCAATAATAAGAAGCATTGCTTCAATGGTCTTAGCCATAAGAAAATGGAGGATCGCTTGACGCCTCTCATTAATAACAGTACTCTGTACATCGTCCTAAGTCTATTAGAGGTATTTTATTTCTTCTCTTACACATAACCAGAATTAGAATATCAACATTTCACAAGTAATTTCCGAGAGTTCTCAAAGGAGATGAATAGAATAGTTTAACAACATTCGAGTGGAAAACATGCATTCTCATACTCTTTCATATAACAAGCATTCACTTGAAACATCGAACGCATACGCACATTTTGATATGAATAGGTCGTACATATGTACTTACCTCTGAGCCATGAAAGGCGCAACGCAAAGCTAGCACTCCTACAACTCTCGTCCCATATTGGTTCCGAATCTTACGGTAAATGCAGCAACACAATACATACGTCTACTTCGAACGATCCTTAACGTCGGCTGGATATAAACAAGTCAAATATATAGTCTATTAGCATTTACCCTCTATATGAGGTTGTATGCAAGAATGCCATGGAATGCAGGTCATGCAAAATAAATGACTAAAACTCCCCTCATACTCCAAAACTGTCTAGTTGCCCGGTCCTCAAATTATAATCATATTGGCCCAAAAACATGTAAGAATGACTCTAAACTCTCCCATATGTACTTAGCATCGAAATCTACAAATTTCAATAATTTGCACTTAGGCCCCTTAAGTTTGGTAAAATTGCAAAAAGACCCCAACTATTGACTTGGTTAACACTAGCCCAAAATCATATACAAGTACTCCAAATACGCATACAAGACATGTTGACAAACTCCAAGTTACTAAACTAATCTCAATTCAAAGTTTAAGTGAAATTACTATTTTGCCCCTCCTATACAGTTCAGTCAAACTAGGGTTTGCGAAAAGTCAAACTTGGTCAAACTTGATATTTAGACTCAGAATATGAATACGAGCAAGTTTCGTGAAGAACGCTAAGGCCATAAATGTCATTTAGAGTGAGAAAATTGGAAGTCAAAGATAGGGTGAAATCATCTCAACTAGTCAACTTTGGAGCTGATTTGTGGTAAAATGAGGGAGAGTTTGGGAAATATGAAGGTGGGGTATTGAAGAGGGTATTCCAAGCTTTCCAGGACATATTTGAACTCCTAAGAACTCCAAGTATTCAAAGAAATATCGCTAGCCAAATTTGGATGAAAATTACGATTCAATACTTAGAAAAATTCGATAGTGCTTCACGAGTTCAACCTAGCAACTTTAGGCTCGTTTTGTGAGCAATCCGTTATAAATTTGAACATGACCCAGAGACGATGATTTGAAGTATTATATAACAGCTACACATAGGAGAAAACAGATCTAAGTTTCATTAAGCTTTGAAGAAGATACAAGGGTTAGAAAATGGGTGTTTCACCATAGGATTCTATACTTAATAAAATTCTGAGTTTTTGCTAGTGAAGAACATCAACATCACAGCAACTTTGGAGCCCAAATCAGAGGGTTTAGAGTTAAAATTGGACCAAGAAATCAACACAAAAGTTGTAGCCAATTCTCCAAGGATTCCAGAAAGGTAAAGATCATTCAAAACGGACCAAAAACGAGGGAGATACAGAGATCCAAAGTTGGGTCAAAAATGCTGGTGGGAAAAACTCAGCATGAACAAGCACGAACACAGCAACTTCAATTCGATTTTTAGGTGGTTTAGAGACTGAATTTGACAAAACTTAAAACATGAAAGTTGTAGCCAATTGTCTGAGGTTTCCAGAAAGTTCTGAATCGCTCAGAACGGATTAAAAACGAGAGAGATATGATCATTTGAACAGGGGCTGTTTATGCATGACGGAAAAACGAACCAAGAGTGAAAAATGAAACAATACTCGAACCTAACCAAAATCTGGGCAGGTTTTGATGCTTCTAATGCATTACTAAGGTCATGGGGATCACATTGATGTAAGGAACATCGAATTTGGTGGATAAATGAAGGAGTTACCATTTTTGGTCGGCCATGGAGGTTTGGCGGCGGCGGCACGGTGGCTGGAGCAAAATCCAGCGATTTGCAGGGCATACTTGTGCTTCCCAGGTTCGCCTCGACACAAGGAACAAGAATATGTGTGTTAATTGTGATGGGTTGCAACGAGGAGGGAGAAATCGACGAAAAATCGAACTATGGTTCTTACCTTCAAACCCGAATTTCTCACTCGATTCTTGATGAAATCCCGATCTGTTTGGGGCGTTTTGATCCTTGTGGTGAGGGCTACTCCAGGTGGTAGCAGGTCGGGATTTGGTGGTTGTTTGGTGGTAGTTCCTTGGTGGAGGTGGTGGTTTCATGGTGGAGATGAATGAAGAAGATGATGAGAGATGATGAGGAAGAGGGAGATAGCTTCTCTCCATGATCTGCTGGTGGAGGAGAAGGTAGTTCATTAGCTACCACCTCACTATTGAGGTGTCAAAATGATATTGCCAAGTGGCTCTCATGCAAGGGGGGTGAAAGTGTATTTTTTCTAAACTTTTGGGTACAACTAGAATTAGAGCTTCTACTTAATTTCAGAGAATTGCACAACCACCCCAAACATTTCTAGTGCTTCAAAATCATTCTAACAACGTCCAAATATCGCTAAAACTCCAAAATGCCCACTTTAAATCCGTGAAAAACTATTTACAAATTAGCCCCCAAAGTCTTGATATTGCATTAAGAACTCTCTCGGGAATTAGGGGTGTTACAACACAGGACTTGTAGGGACTTAATGGTTTGGAGGCTAGAGTAAGTTCCGTCGCGTGCGAGTGACAACCAAGCCCGCGCGCGACCTTTAGTAACTGCTTTGAGAGATTTATGGCACGAGCTCCATAAACCCGGTCAACCTCATAACGGTTCCGGTAAACGCGGACGAAGTGCATTAACCCACTACAACAGTAATATTCTCCACTATATTAGGATCGTTAATCCTTCCTTACATAACACTAATCACCTGAATTAGGCGGAAGCTCTGCCAAAACTCTGTCTCTATCTCATACAGCTACTACTGTCTTACTCTCTCCCCACTCACAACCTTACTTTTCCTGTGTTCCTTATCCCATGTTCTTAGTGTACGTTGAATCTTACTAAAAGGATTCTCCTGTACACATTTGGTGAACCCGACGTGAATCTTATACTTTCAAGCAGCCATGTCTCATGATGAAAGATGTCAGCAACCGATCTCCTTCAACCGAGACGACCTCAGGAGAGGAGACCCGCAACAATTCCACGACAGCCGCCAGTACTCCAACCTTGGAGGCATTGAATGCCACCCTCCAAGGCCAGGCGAAGGCTCTTCAAGCTCAGTTTGCACAGATGGCTCAGATAATGTCCTTTCTGGGATCTCTTTCTCAGAATTCGGCACTGGGAACAGCCGTCTCTCAAGGAACCGGTACCCCTATCACTCATGCGGGGAAAATGAAGTTTCCGTCTATAGAAAAGCCCAGAGGTACGGGATTCATTGGCCGGATATGTAGGCGGCCGCCGCGATCATTCAAGGGAATTGCGAGAGCTGCACATTGGTTAAAGATTCTTTGGAGATTGCTGCAACCAACGATGACACGGATTGGAGGAAGCCTCTCTTTGATTACTTAACAGAAGGAATCGAGCCAACTCACAGAAAAGAAGCTGAGAAGCTTAAAAGAAAGGCAGCTCCATATATCGTGTGGGAAAACATACTCTGGCGAAGAGGTCACGAGGGCAATCTAATTAGATGTTTGGATAGCCAAGAAGCGCAAGAGGTGATGGATCTGTCCCACCAAGTGGAACCTCAAGGGGGTGCAAAGTTATGCAAACAACTCCTCACCGTTGGCTATTTCTGGCCCACAATGGAAGCAGATTGCCGCACCAAGGTGAAAAGATGTCAGGAATGTCGATTCAAGGGCAATCTCGTGCATGCTCCTGCTGTAGATTTACACGCATTGGGAACACCTTGGCCATTCTACACCCGGGCTTTAGACTTTATCGGTCCCATTCGACCAGCCTCGCATGGAAATCAGTTCATCTTGACTGCAACGGAGCTATTTACTAAGTGGGTGGAAGCAGTGCCGCTCAAAACAGCAAATGCGCTCGCGGTGGTCAACTTCGTTCAAGAAAGCATCATATACCGGTTTGGGATCCCCAACACCATCCTATCGGATAACGGAACTCCTTTTGTAAATCGCCAGGTGGCTGCAAAACTGGCAGAATACAACATAAGGCAAGTCTGCTCCACGCCTTATTACCCGAAAGGGAATGGTCAAGCAGAAGCAACCAACAAGACGCTGCTAAGAATTTTGAGTAAGATGGTCGCGGATGATCACAATAAGTGGGAAAACTCTTCAAATATGGCTTTATGGGCGTATCGCACTTCGCCGAGGGCCCCCACATGAGTTTCTCCGTTCCTTCTATGTTATGGAGCTGAAGCTGTCGTACCAGCAGAAATAAAGGTTAACTCTGCAAGGATAGCCTTTCATGCCTTGTACGAAAATCAACGTGATCATGATCTAATTATGCTGGAAGAAAGGCATGAACAGGCTAAGAGGGCTAACACAAGATACAAGGAAAGAATCGCTCGCGCATACAACAAACAGTTCAGCACCGAGATTTTGCGGTTGGGGACCTGGTTGTGCGAACTTCAGATCATTGCATGCGGGAGACAGCCCATCCAAAATTCGCAGCTAACTGGGAAGGACCATTTGAAGTCAAAGAAGTCTTTGACAGCGGATACTGCACAATCCAGCGACTTCATGGGACATCAACAACTCCAAGCCCAATCAATATGCGATGGATTAAAAAGTATTACTGTAACACCCCTACCCTTCAAAGCTGGGAAATCTACCATAAGACCCCCAGACTCATGGGAGTGTCTTCCGCTAAGGCATGGGAATGCCCCAGCAAGGAGTCAAACCCAAACAGTTCTGTTACGAGACAGAATTGAAGAAACTGAAACTTAAATCAAACTTAATATTATACTTTGTGGACTTCTAAGTGATTGAATATATCCCCAGATTCCCACGTGCTCACAGACGCTCAACCCAGGACTCTGCCACATTAACACATATAACACAGATAGAGTAACACTAACTTATAACTCAGGGAAACCTCAAAATACATAACCATCACAACCATACCAGCCTTATACGGAGGATCCCGAATCCCACCACCCAGAGGGTCGTGAAACCAGATTCACTTCCGACAAGGGAGGCAAATCAATCCACCAAGACAAACTAGACCTTAAGTGTGCACACCCCCTACTGGACATTTGTCCAGAGAGTAGTACTAGTTGCCTACTATGTCCGAAGACAATTCCCAGTTGTCCGAAGACAACACAACGTCCGAAGACGATTCCCAGTTGTCTGAAGACAACACAATGTCTGAAGACGATTCCCAGTTGTCCGAAGACAACACAGCGTCCGAAGACAATTCCCAGTTGTCTGAAGACAACGCTATGTCCGAAGACGATTCCCAGTTGTCCGAAGACAACACAGCGTCCGAAGACGATTCCGAGTTGTCCGAAGACAACACAACGTCCGAAGACGTTCATACACCACATATCACAACTCGTAACCATACCATACTATTCATATAAGTGCTATCAGCTTAGAGAAACGCACATAATACAGAAAGCATACACATGTGTACCTAACATCCATGATAGTTTCCTGATCAGCAGAGCTGATTTCATAATCCAGCAATCACTATTCTAATCCAGCATACATGCTATTAACACTTGTCTTTAATTGAGGAGGACTGCACAATTCAGATGTTATGCTAATTGTCCCACCATGATTACCATTTTGCCCCTAACAACCAAGTCTCTTCGGTACAGGCCCAGACTGCGCTTGAACCTCCCAATGATACTCAATTAGGCCTATATAGTTGAAATATATGATTCATATCCCTCCTGATATACACAGTATTGAATTATGAAACTTTTACTTATTTACATTCAGGTCCCTATAGTTTAACGAAACTGGAGAAAAACCCCTACATTTGACTTTTAGTCAATTTCAACCCAGATAGGTGTATACTAGCTCCAAATATTATGAAACTGGTACATAGACATGAGGCCATGCCTACAATTAAGATTTCACTGTACGATTCAAATTATTACAAAATTACTAATTCGCCCCTCCTATACAGCTCAGCGAAACTAGGATTTTTAAGAAGTCAAACTTGGTCAAACTTGACTATTAGACCAGAAATGTTATTCTGAACGACTTCCTAGTAGAGCATTTTGGCCAATTAGGTCGTCTGACAAGTCAAATCAGAAAGTCCAAGTTGTGACCAAATCTTCTCAACTGGTCAACTTCAAAGTCAGTTTCTGGTCAATTGAGGAAGAGATTTCAGAATCGGAAAATAGAGTTTAATAGAATGAAGAACCAGGGTTCCAGAACATATTTGAGTTCCTCAAAATTAGAAATATGCAAGGAGATAACTCCAGTCAAACTTGGATGAAATCACTGACTAATACTTTTTTGAATATTTTCAAGAGATTTCACCGTTTTAGGTTGCAACTTCGGGCTTTATTTCTGATCAAGCTGTTAAGAAATTGTGGACTACTTTTCTAGTAACGATCTAAAGTATTAACAACCAGCTTCTCATAGGAGAAAGCATGTCACAGATTCATTGAGTATTGGAGAATTTATGGAGTGCGAAAGATGACTATTTTCAAGCTATCCAACACTTGAGATTATTGTTGGCGTACCCTATTCTTGAGTTCTAACCTTGTCAACTTGTAGGCTATTTAGAAAGGAAGTGGATGGGTGATCTGACTTATTCGAAACATTGATTTGAAGACTAATTGTTCGGCTACACACAAGGAATTAAGAGCTCATTTCACCAAATATGCAAGATTTTGCAGAAGACTGATGTTGGCTGCATAATACAATTACTTGGAGAAATTCCTAAGCTCCTGGGAGCTCTACTAAAATAACCAACTGCCTTTGAGGCAAGTTTTGTATGGGTTATAGATTCCTTTGAGCTCCAAGTAAGACATGAACTTGCAGATGGGTACTTGAAGAACACTAGAGATCCAATAAATCCTAATTTAGTCAACAATTGATTGAGCAATGATCAAGTGATCAAAGGCATTTTCAGAAATTATTCTGACAAAATGAAAGTTCCATCACCGAAAAGCGAGATAGACTTTGGCCTTGATGTTTGCTGTTTTGTGAGAGTTATATAACATGAACATTTCATGGTGTAACCAGGTAATAAACCACTTCAATTCGTAAATCAATGCAGTGGGGTTTGACCAGTTTGTATGTACTGAAAGTTGATTAGACCAAAGAATATGACAAGCCAAGAACATTCATAAGTTCTGGTATTTTTTTTTTTTTCAATTTCTTTGAATAGAATTTCAGAGAACTTGGAGGGTGATCCACCAAATGAGAATGTAGGTAGTTATTTTAGGAACACACAGAAATAAACTTGCACAGTGTTGCTGAGAAATGAGGGGAAAATGCCTCAGTTTACATGGTGCAAAAGTTTCTAGAAAATAAACCATTGAACCATGTTTTTGTATCAAGTTAAACAAGGATTTCAAGTAATTTAGAGGATGATTCTCATTAAATCGTCAACCTGAACACTGTAGTGTTTGATGTAGAGAATATAAAGATTCAAATTGCAACTCATTTCATCAAATGATGAGAGAGTTATGAGATCCGGAAGTTGGCTATAGATCACAAGGGAATACTATGATGCTCCAAGAACAAAGATTCTATTAATCTTTGGCTAAGAATCCAGGACATCTAGAGGCTGATTCAAGCGGAACGGTCAACATAAAAGTTGAAGTATTAAGTGTGGTGTGTTATCAGGGCCAAGAATCAAAGACAATCCATCAAACGATGCGGTATCTCTGAACCCATAAACAGGGCTGTAAACCCCGCCAGTAACGAGTTTACAACTTGTAAAAATGGAGGTCCATGCAAGATTCGAATTTACATTACGTCTATCAAGGACACATTAATTACTTTCATGCAGAAAACCGAAGCTTACCTGATTTCTCCGGCCGTGAAGATTTCTCGGCGATATGCTTAGCCCATAAACCAGTGATCCTCAAATTTCGATGAGTTACGAATTGTTGTTGGGTTCTAAAGATTTGCCCCATTTCAGAACTCACTACACCACCACTTGTGTAATTGACCCAGGGCTTTTGATCAGCAAGGCTCCTAATTCCTCCAGTAGCAACAGCTCGCAAGAAGGTGCGATGTGGGTAATTTATGTGACGGTGGTTGGGTGTTGGTGGAAAAGCTGTTTTGAAATCTTTTGAAGGCTTAATCCCAATCCAAATTGGAGTGTTTTGCTGGACTTGGGTTCTATATATAGGCTAAGGGGAACTTTTAGAAGTGTGACACCTCACTAGATGAGGTGTCCAATAGATAGTTAGGGTGGTGACACCTCATAGGGGTTCAATTTGTAATTTTAGAAATTTGAGGGTTGATTGAAAATTCACATACTCTTAAAATATTGGAATTCAGCCGCAAATCTTATATCAATTCTAATTTCACACCCTTGACATTTTGTGAAATCAAATACTCCCAAAACTCATATGGCGCTGCACTTCGGAAATTTACACAATTGCTCCAAGATTTGAAATATTACAAATAAACTCCCCACAATTTTTTTTGGGTGTTACAATTACCCTAAGCTCATCTCTTTATTTTTATGCCAAAAGTTTGTTGCTTTTGAGTTAAGTATAGTGGCCTCATGTATCCTGCACTACTTCCTCCCATATGAGGAATTTCGTTCTTACACTCTTCCCGTATGAGGATGCTTTAATAATAATGACTCTCCCATATGAGAGGAACTTATTAAATTGCCGTCTTGATTTGTCTGTTCATGTTATTGGAAAATGTCAACTTGTCCAAAGTCTATCTGCCGAGATAGCAGCCATGAAAAAATATGATCCCCTGTGATCAAAAGCCTATCTGCCTAGATAGCAATTATAATGAAATAAGATCCTCTGCGATCCAAAGCCTATCTGCCTAAATAGCAGCTATAACTGTAATACCCCGTTTAATTTTGAAGGGTAAATTGGTAATTGAGAAATAAAATTTAATTTTTGTTGCGAGTGACGAGTTGGGTTATTTTTGGGTTGAAAATATATTCGAGAAGTTTATATAATAATTATATAGAAAACGATATTTTATTTCGTATTTTATGTAGCATTTTATGTAGTTATTTAAATATACCAAAGTGTGTACCCAATCCACTAGATTGACCAACCCACTTGGTACAACAATAACACTCTAGCATAGCTAACTAGAAGACCAAAAAAGGGCAAGTCGGTGAATGAAGTTCACCTCTCCAAGTAACAATACAATATTTAAATCTCTCTCTCTCATTTGTTTTCTCACTCAAACCCATCAGACAAAACAAAACAAAGAAAACACTCAAACTCTCTCTCTCACTCATCACACCCACGGGACACACCCAACCACCACCACCGTGCCCTTCACCATCACCACCCGAACCACCCTCACCACCACAGCCACCTCATCTCTCCCTCTCCTCTCCCTCTCTGCCTCACACCAACAGCAGCAGCTCCCCGACGAGGAGCCACCACCCACTCCGGCGAACAACCCGACGGGGAGAAAGTCGCCACCCATATCTGCCTCTCTCTCTCTCCCTCACTGTATTGAACCCCTGAGCCTCCTCCTCCCTCTGCAGCGACCCAAGGACGAGAAGAACAGCAGCAGCGCCGCCGAGAAGGCCGCCGACCACCTCCGGCGAACTACCCGACGGGAATCAACCACCGCCACCTCTTCCTTTTCTCTCCCTCACTCTGTTTTGAGCTCCTGAAACACTTATCCTCTCTGTTTCGTCACAAGGAGAACCACCAAACCCGCCGCCGGCCACCATTAATTCCAGCGAGAAGCTCACCCGAGCTAACCGGAGCAACCCACTCTCTCCCGTTGGTACCATTCAACTCCTGGAGGTCCTAGGAGTATTTTGGCAACCTCAAACAGATCCTAGAACGTCGGAATCGTCATTGGTGTTCATCGCCGCCGACCACCACCTTCGGAGTCGAGACCCGCTCCGTTTCTTGACCGTTTCTCGCAATTTTTCGCGTAGGTGAGTCCTAAATCACCCTCTAGTTCATTTCTAATCATCGAGATCACATCTTGTCAGCTCTAAATCAAATCGGGTATGTTGGGTTTGAGTTGTATGCTTGTGTTCATAAAAGGGGATTGTTTATGTAATTTCAGAAAAGTTGAGGGTGAGATGTGAACTGCATGTATAGTTTCTGAAAAGTTGGGGGTGATTTGTGTATAATATGAAACTGCATACAATATATAAACTTTAAAATGCTATTTTTGGATTAATGATATATGCTAATATTTCTATATATTATTTTGACTATATAAAAGTAAATAGGTTGTAAAAATTACATAGGGCTATGTTTATATGAAATATTGTTGTTTTATAAGCAAGATAAAAATATACGATTTGGTTTAATTATATAATTTTGGGTTGATTAACTAAGTATTTAAAGTGCTTGTAAACCAGTGTTTTGAGTAAAAGAGGTTATTTTGTTAATATTGATAAAAATAAAGAGGTTGGAAGTTGATTTATGAAATGACTATTAAGTAGACTTTTTAAATAAAAATCTATAATTCTATTGTTTGATATTACATGATAATTTTTCCTAAGTACTTGAAATTATTTATACAACATCAATTTATAGATATATGAGACTTGTTTTATTGAAATAAACATTTTGTGAATTTTATTTAAGTATTTAGATCTTTTATAGTATATATATATATATATTCTAATAAACAAATAGTCATAATTGAATTAGTTTGAATTAACTTTTATAGTCACTTATGAATAAATAGTTTGTTTATTAAATTATTATTTCCTAGAATAAATCGAGTGTATAAACTTAATAATGAATTTATTTCTCAATAACTTTACGAATTTGTATGTATATAAGTTATAATATTTTTATGAGGAAAATATAAGTGTTAATTAAATAATTGTTATATGCTAATATTTAATGGGGTTAAGGGGGATAATTTCAAATGAGAAATTAGAAGATATAGCATTTTGCATATCATACTTGCATAATTAGACTTGTAATTAATTTAGGAATTACAAATTGTAGGTGGTGACAAATTCATAGACGAAGGCTACGTGTATATGTAGGAGCTTTATCGTGATATTTGTCGTGCTACTTGAGGTGAGTAAATATGCCTAACCTAGTGTGCCCGTCCTTCTTTCGTGTCCAATTATTTTTATGATTTTTACGTCTCAAAATGTGATTTGTGATTTAAGTGCTTAACTTGATATTTCAATTACTTGTTTATTGATTCTTTTGGAAACTATCACATGAAATTAATAATACCTAATAACGTAAAGTGAAAACAGTTGTGCGGCGGAACCCTATTCAAATTCTTCTATATACTGTGATTATTATGTTTGGCTCGGTTGTCATTGCCCCGAGTCGCACCATGTACTCACCCTTCTGGCCGCTAGAGTCTTAAGGGGGTGTCGACACTTAAGGTCGTGGTTCCATGCGAGATGGTTGGTTCTATATTTTTGGATTGGTTTGTTCCCCGCTACAACTAAATAATAAATGTGGATTTTTCATATGGATGATGAATGGACTTGGTTTATTTTGGAAAATATGGAAATGGATTGAGAATATTAAATGATGAGTTGGATAATTTATATTGGTCATTTTAAATAATATGTTGTTTACCTCTTTATTATTCCTCTTTTATTTAAAATAAAATATGCCTCTTTCCTATTTACACGTTGGGCTGTTTACTTGCTCAGCGTTTGTGCTGACTTTGGAAAAACTGCGGTCTTGTTTCTTTCCCCTGCAGGTCTAGGTGAAGGAAGCTCGGCTTAACGGGAATCGCGGACTCACCTAGTTTATCTAGTATTTAAATAATTGAAACACTTAGATAATGTTTTATCTTGTTTAATTGTATGTAATGTTTCACTATTTAAGACTTATGGTTTGTACTAAATAATTATGGCGATGTTTGTTTTGTTTACCATTGTTCCCCTTGCACCCGGGAGCAATCTCGGGCGCGGGGCGGCATTCCCGCATTTTCCCAACGGCGAAGTGCGGGGTGTCGCAATAACGAAATATGATCTTGAGTGATCCAAAGCCTATCTGCCTAGATAGCAACTACAACAAAATTTGATCCCATGCGATCCAAAGCCTATCTGCCTAGATGGCAGCTGTAACAAAATATGATCTTGAGTGATCCAAAGCCTATCTACTGAGGACATGTACTAATAAAGTACTTATACACTTTTATGTCTAGAGTTTTTCGGGATAGAGAATGAGTATCGCTGGTCAGGAGTACTAGGCAGGCTATCAGGTAAGCATATGTATGCTTGTTTACTATTGAAGAATGCTATATTGGATGTATGCATGTCTCTATCAGTATGAGATATGAAAATCATTGTATAACATAAAGGCTGATCTTGGACATCCATATATATGCACATGAATCAGGTAAGTAGGAGCATTGTTCCTAATTATTTGGGAATACTTATTTAAAAACTGACTCATGTACCCTAGACCTCTGTATGGTAAAATATTTATGGGACCCGGATTACGGGCTTGATACAGTTATGGGACCCGTTGTTCGGGCTTTACTGTAATACCCCCCGTAATTTTGGGGATATTTTTAGGAGATTATTGAATATTTTGGGTCTTAGTATGAATTATAAAAGTAAATTTTTTTTATGTGTTATATAGTTTATATATATATATATATGTGTAATTATATTTGCTTCAAAATATATATATATATATATATATGTAATTATATGTTAAGAAAAATAATAATATTGATTTTTTTTATATATTATTTATTATTTTTTTTAAAAGTTAGATAAGTTTTAGTTATTAAAAGTTGTGGGTTGTATAACGTTTTAACGTGACTAAAGCATAACGTTTTAATTTAGTTCGCGTAGTTAGCCATCGCGGTACTTTATGAGCGGCCACACCGTAACAAACCCCAAGTCATCTTCCACCTCCCCACCTGCGTACAAGAGATGACCCATCTCCGACTCCTCCTCCGACACCGCCTCCAAACACCACCACCTTCACCGAATCTCGTCCCAATTCAATCCCAATCCGCTAAGACCCGATTATTACTCATCAAGAAATTCAATTTCGCCTAATTTCATGCCTCAATTCGAAAGCAAAATCAACACGGATGAGATTCCTAAGCCTCGCCGGATTCTTCAATCGTACCCTATAAAAACCGACTGCAAACTTAGATTTTTCCACACCAATTCCTTCCCTCTCGCACTCAATCTAGTTCCCTCTCTCTGCTTGTTTTTCCCAGCAAAAACCGGCCGGAAAACCAGCCGAGTTCGACCGGAGCTCAGCGGAACCCAGTGCCGGCTCCGTCCAACTGTGGGACGCCGCCGCCCTCCGTCGTCCTCTCCGGTGTCGTCCTTGCTGTCCGTTGAGCAGCAGCAGCAGCAGGCAACAGTGACTTCCATTGCCGCCGCCGTCACCGCCTTCCGTTCGACCCTTTCGGCAACCCCTGTCTTCGCCTTCCGTTCGACCCTTTCGGTAACCCCCCCCCTTTTGTTTTGGCTTCAAATTTTCAATATCAGTGTTTCTAAAACCACCTTGTGGTTATTGTGAAGGGATGTTGCAAGGATTTGGTGAAAAGTGGGGAGGAGACGGTTTATGTGGAAGTTTTGTTTGGGAGTTACAAAAGTGTCTTTTATCAAACTATTTGGGTGTTTGATATCGTTTACAAACTATGGGGGCACTAATAGTAGTTTTTGCATTCTTATTTTATTTGCAAACTAATATATGCATATGCTTTAAATAAAACTAAAAAGTTGTTTTCTGAAAATCATTTTGTAATTAAATTGAAACCGTGTTTAATAATACTAAGTTATAGTACTAAACTATAATATGTTTTCCTAAAAAAACGGATTACTTAATATTTTGAATTATTTGGGAAAAGGGGGGATTTTCTCATTAATAATCTTTTGGCTTAAACTCAAGTTTTTATGATAAAATAAGCAAGGTCAAGGCTAGTATAAATAATAACGTTTTTTTCAGAATGAGTTATTTGTTTAATCAAATAGTTATTAACTTAAAACAAAACTAGTTCTTAACATAAGAATTTAATGCTATGTTTTCAATAAAGCTTTCCTTATTTAACTTTTAATCCTTGTGTTTACAAATATTACTCTTTTTTACTTATTAAATTAAATTCCTAAATTCCTATTAGTGCATATTAAATTAGATCTCGAAAATTTTGGGGAGGTCAGTAGGGTTATGCTTACATTGCATATAGGACTTTGTGTGTTATTGTAGTATTAGTAATATATTGATTAGGAAATATTTGCTAGTGTAGACACCGAGATTATAGACGGTGAATTTGTGGAGGATCCATACTACGAATATTAGGTGTTTTTTTCGTGTGACGAGCTCTCTCGCATTCCAAGTAAGTTTATATGCACAATACATTAATCAATCAAAATGTGTTTGACATGTGTTACTTTTGTAAGCTTTGAATTTCGAAAATCTCTTGCAAATATATCTTTCGAAAGTATGCGGTTACTTGTGGTCATGTGATATATTAATGAACGATAAATGATATGGGACGATGTACAGAGAATGTGTGTGAAGGCTACGGCCGGAGGCGCACGTGAGACGAGCCTCATAGGGTTTCATACCCTACCCTATATGGGTTTTTATATTGTCGACACTTAAGGTCTCACAGTTAGTTCAGGGCGAATTGGGATGGACTGTGAAGTTACTTCAGTTATATTATGATTCAGTCTTTAAGTCAAAACTCTATTTTACGCGTTGCGGTATATGCTTACTTAGTTTTTACTGATAAATTTTTACTTCGTCGAATTTTGCCATTTGAAAACTCGCAGATTATGAATAAAGAGGTGGAACGCGTACACATAAGCTGAAGATTAGGATCAGACAGCTAGAAGGTATTTTCTTTATCTAGGAAGCTTTTATTTCAGAATTTAGATTTGAACAATTGTCATTTGATTATTTCAAACTATTGTTGGAGGGTTTTCTCCAGCTTTATTCAATGAATGCACTTGAATTCTCGTTTGGTTGTGCTAGCAAGAGGGTTGTTTCATTTACATTCACGGCCTACGGGCTAAGTCGGTACATTGCCATCTCTCGACTTGTAGGCAACTAGCTCTGGACTGATGATCCAGAAGGGGTGTGTGCACACTTAAGTTCTACTTTGTCTTGGGTGGATTAATGGGTGGTACAAGAATGGAAAATGGACATGGATTGCCGTATATGTGTTATCGAATAACTTGAATGAATGATAAACAATCTCCTTACTATTATATGTGGGTCAGGTTAATAGGGCATATGCTTTACAAGCACATGTCATATGTTTCCAAAACATTATATGTTTCTATTTCTTCATGAAGTCTATTTTGTTCATTGTATACCGATGTCGTGACATCACTGCCTTTTATATCTGGCAGGTGGGTACGCGGGAGACCGGGAGTAGGCCATCACTTAGAAGTAATCACATCGGTATATGCATGATGTAATAGTAAGTTTCTTTGAAGTTATAGTTTCTTTAATTCTGTCTTCTATCAGAACCTTTAGGATTGGACTCCTTACTGAGCATTTCCGTGCTTAGCGGAGGACATCTCCGAAGAGACTGGGGGATCCAAGCGTAATTCTCCAGTGCTCTGGGATGGGGATGTTACAGCTATGGGGATATATTTTGCATTAGCAGTGGGATGGTTAGAGGGGTTTTTCTCATGGACGTCCCCTCCCCATACATGGGGTGGTTAATTAATTTAATATTTGACAATATTAATTACACTTAGTAATATTTTCTTGACTATATTGTGTATTTTTTTATTATGATTAATAAATTTATTTTTGTTATTATTTATAAAAAATAATAATGCATTCACGATTGTTGAAAAACAATATTTACGAAAAGTTATCGTTATCTTATTTTGTTAAAAATTTATATAGTTAACAATTATAACTATTAAAATAATTGGAAAAAAAGATTAAAAGCATCAAATTTATGTTTTAATCATTCTATATATATTGATTAAAAAATAATTTTATTGGGTGAGGAGATATGAACGGGTTGTACATGAGTAGTAGTTTGGGGGAGGGGGAGGTGAGAGAAGGGGGATGTGTGCGTCATTTTCTCCCTCCCCCTTCCCTCACTGGCCCACCATTTTCCCATTCCCCTCCCTCAAACTACTACTCATCTTCAACCCATTCCTTCACCCCCACCAAACAAAATTATATTTCATATATGTTTAATGATTTAAAAATAATTTGACGCGTTGTAATCTTTCAATTATTTAATAATAATAATTGTTAATTGTATAAAAAAAACTTTATTAAACTTTTAACAAAATATGATAGAGGTGTCTTAATATAAATGAAAAATTAAAATATATATATATATATATATATTTTTGCAAAAAAATTAAATATATTAATTATCATAAAACTACATAATATAATCATAGAATATTACTAAATGTAACTAATATTGACAGATATTAACTTAATTAACCACTCCAGTTGGGGGGAGGGGATGTCCAATGGAAATTTCCCCTAAGAGCATCTTCCACGGTTGATATCAAATTTTACACCAAATCCTATATTTGGTGGAGAAAATTGATTTGGCCTCCCACAGTTAACCCTCAAAAACACTATTTCACCATTTTTTGTGAAAAAAATAACACATTTTTTCTTCCAAAATTTTCACCAATTTTTACAGCAGATAGTTATTTCAAAATTTCATCAAATTTAAAGAATGTTATTTTTGGCCTCTCTCAACAAATCATCAAATTTATCACCAAATCATGAATTCCGTAACTATCAACATAAAAAAGAATTATTGCCAAAAAATATTACACAAAATTCTGCTTTCTTCTTTTCTTAGTTTGGCTACGTATTTTATTTGGGTTAAAGACATTTTGCATCCTCGTGAATTATATACAAAAACAACCCTATTCTTTGAAGATATACAAAAACCACCGTTGTCAGAGACAAAAAGCCCCCTGTCAGTGACGGACGTTGGACAAATACCACCCTTTTGTTAATGTCAATTGAGAGGGGGATGCAATCTGACATTTTTATGACCATTTTGCCCTTATTTATGCTTTTGTGTTTATTTTGTTCTTGTTCTAGGTGTTCATGGCAACCACATCCCCACCACCACTGCTACCTCCACCGCCACTGAACATACAACCTACAAACCAAGGACTCAAAACTCCAAGTCCACAGTATATTTTCTCCAAAACTCCAACACAACAATCCTTTCACCATCTACAACCCACTAAAAGAAAAATCCAAGCTTCTGTAAACACCACCACATACCCACACTTTTTTTTTTTTGATAAGTTCAACTTTATTAAGCCTAAAATACAAAGAGGTCATAAAAACCATCTTCCTATACAATTTTTTTTGAAGACTCAAAAGAAAAAACATAGACAAAAACTCACTTCTAGCCAATTGGCTAGATAATGAGCAGAAACATTGAGCTCTCTTCTAACAAACCAGAATTCACTACACCTCTTCTCATTCTTCCATTTTCTAATAGCTTCCACCCTATTTAGTCTAGACCAGTGGGCTTCCATCATACCTTTGCATTCTTCCACAATGGATTTGGAGTCTGACAGACACCACCCTTCGGACCAGCTTAAATCCTCTTGCACCACCAAATACCCACACAACCATCTAACCCACCACCACCACCAACAACAACAACAACAAACACCCACAATACCCTGAACCTGATTGAAACCCATAAATCAAAACCCCATATCTTCAGACCCAATCGCTGTAATCAATGGAGAGAGATTCAAATTGCAGAATCGAAGCTTCAGACCCAATTCATCCTTTGTCATTCAAACATTGTGAAACTTCAGACTTAATTTAAGAAACCAAAATTCAATTCTTGACCAGAAAATCCCAACAGCCAATCACATTATTTGATTCGTCGAATCGAGAGAGCGAGAGGAGAACCCGACGATTGGGTCTGAAGTATTTGAGTTTCAAAATTTATAAGCGAAGTACAGAGAACAGGGAAGGAGGAACAAAGATGGAGGTTGAGAGGTAGAGAGAAAGACGAACACGACGGGGATGTAGCCGGTTGAGAGGTTGAGAGAAAAATGGAGGTTGAGAAGGGGTCGCAATCGGGAGGTGTGGAGGGAGAACCGTGAGAAGGAGGAGGATATGTAGCCGGTTAAACCTTTGCCGGAGAGGGACACATCGGTGACGCGACGGTCGTGGTCGCAGGCGATTCCAGACCAGTGACTTGCGTCAGTGTCAGATTCGGACCAGGCGGCGAGGAAGAGAGTTGGGTCGGCGGTGATGAGGAGAGGAGGTTGAGGAGAAGATGGAAAATAAGTGAGAGAAGAGCGAGGGTAAGAGATAAGGTTGTTTTAGGGTATAGGAAATGGGGAGGAGAATGGAAGAAAATTGTATTTATAGTGGGTAATTTCCTAAAATTTTGGGGTATTTTGTCTTTAACCCTTCCGTTAGTGCGCCGCTGCATGCTAACGGAGACAGAGGGTGGTTTTTGTATATCCTCAGGCCTCGTTTGGGTAGAGGATAAGGAGGAAGCATAAGATAAGATAAGTTATGTCATTTATTTTTTTATCAAGTGTTTGGGTGTCGGATAAGAGAGAGGATAAGTTATGTTGCCTTATGCTGATGGAAGTTTTAATGAACAAATTTTATACCACCAACATGGTGGTATAAGCTTGGATAAGAAAGTATAGTATATTAGGATGCTAGTAGGCTGACAAAAATACTCCCAAAAACTATCTAATTTCTTATTATGTCTCCAAATCATATCAGCTATTTCACCGTTTCACGTCCCTCCTTTATATTGGAGGAGGTCCTCATGGGTTTGATAACTATTATTTGAGATTTTATAATTTTATTCGAGTATGTATGGTTGAGATAAATATGAAGACATTTTACCATGCTTGCTGAAATTTCGTTGGTTTAATTTAACTTGTTTATTGTAGGTTTTGTAACACCATGCCAATATGCCAATAAGTACTAGTAATTTATATTCCATATTTTGCTATAGCCATGTTGTATCCATGAATATTTGTTATGTTTGCATGTTACTACAAGTATATTTTGCGTATTAATATACATTTTGTATACATTTTGACAACATCACTATTGTGTAGAAAAAGAGTATTAAAATGTAAACATAATACTGATACATTTGTATACATTTTTCCTCATCAATTTGAAATATACAATCTCTTAAACAAAATAACAGCACTGAGGGTACTACAGTTATTTTGGCACATATCCTGTATCTTATCAGACAGCAATCAACAAAGTTTTAAAAACCGGACCGGTCATCGAACCGGTGAGGCTCTGGTTTGCGGTTCAACCGGTCGGACCGGTGGTTCAACCGGTTTGATCGCACATATTTTTTAATACTATATAATTCATTTTCTTACATAAATATATAATATTATTAGCAGAAAAATCAAAACATCAAAGTAACTGGAATGTTGATCAAATTATTTAGTATGAAAATTCTTGTTTACAATCAAAAAAAAAATTGTTACAAAAGACAGTGGCAAACAATTTTTTTTACAAATGACTCCCCTTAAAAAAAATTACTAACGAACAAATTTTCTTAAATGAAGTACTGGTAGTATACTACTTCACTGATGGACTTAATAGCTGACATGAGCTGGCATACACTTTTGAACTTGTGGTCAACAACTTTCACCTCTTCCTTCATTATCCTTTTCTTATCCATCCCCATCCTCTCGTTCTCTCTCCCTCTCTTCAACCTCCTTATCTGGTTCACCCATTTATCTCTTATCCTCTCATTCTCTCTCCCACCTCTCTCTGATCCTTCACCATATCTATACGCATGCCCTCCTTCTCCGTTCCAGATTGTGGGGAAACTAAGTCGACTGAATTGAATTCGTTCCCCGATTCCTTGCAAGTCTTCTCGAAACGAAGTGCGGCGATGATAAACTGAGTGTCGACGGGAAGTCAGTCTTTTGATTCAGTCATTTTCAACTGATTATGGAACTGGATGTTGGGGATTTTCGAGTTTAACAGAGCTTGTTGCCTTGTTGAGTTGATTTACAAAAACCAGTCAAACCGGCTAAAACCGGCCGGTTTACTGGTTCGACCAAAAACCGCCGGTTTTGACCGGTCTCCTTGCATGGGCGGTCCCGAAGCTCGACCGGACCGGTGAGGGTCCGGTTCACCAGTTCGACCGGTCGAACCGGCCGGTCCGGTCCGGTTTTAAAAACTGTGGCACTTAAACACAGACATCCAACATATCTTATCAGGGCTTATCAGACAACATTCATATCCTTGCTCATTTCCGGCATAAGCCTTATCTCTACATACCATATCGGCCATGTTTGGCAAGGATTAATTATCAGCTTAATTAATTATTTTGCAAGAATTAATCTCACATGTTTGGCAAAGCAGATTAATTATTGTTTTTTTTTTAAAAAAAAAACCGGGCCCGGTTGAATTAATACCCGGAACCGGGTTAATTTTCAATTGTATTTGTGGCCACATTTCGGGCCTCTGTAATGTCCAACCGGTACCGCTTATTAACCACCCAGGACCGGTTAGATAACAACATGTACCGGTTGCTTAATATCCGGTACCGGTTGGTCCCGGTTCACCTCCGCCCCTTGCCTTTAAATAGCGCTTGAGTGTTGGGTCATTTTTACTTCGCAGCGTATTCGTCCAACTGCTCCCAACCCATTCAGCACTCCCCTACCAATCAGGTAACATGAAAACTGTAACACCCCTATTTTTCAAGCCGACTCTAAGTGCAATATCTGGTCTTTGGGGGTAAATTTGTAAATAGTTTGTCACGGCTTTAATGTGTGCATTTTGGAGCGTTGGCGATATTTGGACGTTGCTAGAATGATTTTGAGGCACTAGAGATGTTCGGGGTGGTTGTGCAATTCTCTACAATTAAGTAGAACCTCTAATTCTAGTTGTGCCCCAAATTTTAGGAAAACTACACTTTCACCCCCCACGCATGAAGGCCACTTGTCAAACTCAACTTGACACCTCACAAGGTGGAGTGGCAGCATCTCTAACCTCATCTCCACCATCTGATTATTCAAGAATTATCTCCTTCCTCATTTTCTTGATATTTTTCATCTTCATCTTCTTCCCCTTCTTGTCCAAGAACAAACACCACCACCACCATTGAACCACCATCAAGCCTACACCAAATAAAAAACTGTTATTGTCGCAGCTTCCCCTCGTCGAGGAGACCAAAAGCCCTCAATTGATTCAGAGAAACATCGTCGGAGGAGGGAGAAAACCCGATTCAAAGGTGAGGAACCCTAGCTTTTCGTCGGCCAAATTCTTCGTTCTTGTTGTAGCCTTGTTTTCATGTTCTGGGAGTGATTGCGCACCTAGGGAGTCCAAGATCGCGCTCTGAATCGCCGAATTGACCTTGCCGGCGTCTGGGTTGAAGAACCCGACGGGAACGACCGGCAAGCGACGGCGTTCGCGATTTTCTCCGTTTTTGGCCATTCGTTCCCTCCCGACGGTTGCTCTGAGGTCGTTGATGGTCGTGGTGAACCCAGGCGAACCCAGAAGCTCCTGGGTACGCGCCGAATCGCCGGGAACTGAGCAGCGGGCCGCCGGTTTCTGCCATGGCTGCCGGAAACTGTTGCAGCTCGGTACAGTCCCTTCTCTTGCTTGTTTTGATCGATTGAAAGCTTGATCATGCTCCTTATCATGTCTAGAACACGTTTAGATCATCCAATCGTGACTGTAACATCAAATCGTCATAGTTCGATTCTTGTAGTTCATGGTTTTTGGGTTCATGAACCTGCCCTGTTTATGGGACTGTAACTCCCTCAATTCTTGTCCAAATCATGCACGGTTTCTTCCTGTGTAATCCTGGGTATGCTAGCTACAAGTTTCATTTGAATTTCGTGGTCCAATTTCATCTCTAAACCCTCTGAAATTGGGCTTGAACATGGCTAGTTAGCTAGGTATTTGATGTGTTCTTGGCTGTGAGTGCTCAAAAATTTTCTAAGTATAGAAGGATATGGTGAAACATCCATTTTGTAACCCTTGTATCTTCGTCAAAACTTAATGAAATTTGGATCTGTTTTCTCTTTTGTGAAGCTGATACATAATACTTCAGATCATCGTCTCTGGCTCATGTTCAAATTTATAACGGATTTCTCACAAAACGAGCCTAAAGTTGCTAGTTTGAACTCGCGAAGCACTATCGAATTTTTTCTAAGTATTGAATCGTAATTTTCATCCAACTTTGGCTAGCGATATTTCTTTGAATACTTGGAGTTTTTAGGAGTTCAAATATGTTCTGGAATCCTTGCACTGTCATCTTCAAAACCCTATTTTAAGTTTCTTAAAAATCCTTCTAAATTGATCAGAAATCAGTCGCAAAGTTGACTACTTGAAACGACTTTTCGCTATCTTTGATATTCGGTTTTGAGCATTTGAATGACGTTTCTGGCCTTAGCGTTCTTCACGAAACTTGTTCGTATTCATATTCTGAGTCTAAATATCAAGTTTGACCAAGTTTAACTTTCCGAAAACCCTAGTTTGACTGAACTGTATAGGAGGGGCAAAATAGTCATTTCACTTAAACTTTGAATTGAGGTTAGTTTAGTAACTTGAAGTTGGTCAGCATGTCTTGTATGCGTGTTTGGAGTACTTGTATGTAATTCTGGGTTAGGGTTGACCAAGTCAAATGTGGAGGTCTTTTTGCAGTTTTACTAAACTTCGGGGGCCTATGTGCAGTTAATTAGAACTTCACACTTGAACTACTTGAGACAAATTTAATGTTTTGAGACCAACAACCTGACTTAGAAGGATATTTGGAGCCTTAAGAAGGAAGTATTTGACTCGGGAGTGACCAAATCAATAGTTGGGGTCTTTTTGCAATTTAAGCAAACTTTAGGGGCCTAAGTGCAATTTATTGAAAGTTGTAGATTTCGTTGCTAAGTTCATATGGAAGAGTTTGAAGTTAATTCTCGCATGTCTTAGGGCCAATATGAGTATAATTTGGGATCTAGGAAGTTTCAGACACTGTACTAAACGGTTTTGGAGTATCAGGGGCATTTTGGTCAAGTTGGCTTGCATGACCAGCATTTTATTGCATTCTTTCATACAACCTCATATAGAGGGTAAATGCTAATAGACTATATACTTGACTTGTGTATATCCAGCCGTTATTAAGGATCGTTCGAAGTAGACGTACGTATTCGTGTTGCGGCATTTACTGTGAGATTCGGAGACGAGTGCTGTAGGAGTCCTAGCGTTGCTTTGCGCCTTTCATGGCTCAGAGGTAAGTACAAATGTACGGCCTTTTTATATCAACATCTGCGTTTGTGCTTGATGTTTCAAATGAATGTTTGTTATATGAAATAGTATGAGAATGCATGTTTTCCACTCAAATTTGTTAAACTATTTCCTTTGAGAACTCTCGGAAATTACTTGTGAAATTTTGATATTCCGATTCTGGTTATGAAAGAGAAGAAATAAAATACCTCTAATAGACTTAGGACGATGTACAGAGTATTGTTATTAATAGGAGGCGTCAAGCGATCCTCCATTTTCTTATGGCTAAGACCATTGAAGCAATGCTTCTTATTATTGGATAGAACGTCAATGTTCAAAAATCCGCCCCCGATGAGCCAAAATGTATCAAGATATTGAGGCCAAGGGTTTTATAGAGCTATAGAGTGCTACTTATACTTGTAAGGGTCACTACGGTATAGGGGTGTCGACACTTAAGGCCTTTTAGCTAATGTTGTGAGCGGGGTTGACGAATGGGCTCCCTTAACGCTCGGGTGAAATAGGGTTTGATAGACCCTAGAAGGAACCCTTAGTGATTATTTCGTGATCCCCCTGTTTACATCATTCCTGCTGGTGGCTCTTGACACGCCTCAGCAAAATTAAACTGTTGATTGAAGTCAAAGTTATAAATTGACTACTCATTAATGTTGTTTGTGGCTCTTGATATGCCCTAATCGATTGAAATGAATTGTAAATCTTGGCTACTCATGAACTACTATCGTTATCGTTTCAAATGAACTTGTTTACTCTGGATATTTTACCAACTACTCGTGGTTTCTCAATGTTATTAAATTGAGAGGTTTTTGTTACTCGGTTACTTCAAGTTGATCCAAATTCTCCAGTATGATAGTTTTACTGCTTAAATTTTCTGATTTGTTTCAACTCATGCTTCCGTGCCACTCGCTGCTTTACATGTCGTAGTGTGTACTTACTCAGTTTTTACTAATCAATTTCTTCAAAACTGCGTCGGCATTTGCCATTTTAAAACCGCAGGTCGTCAGTCAAGTTTGGGGAATGGGAACGCGGATCGAGACGAAGAAGTATAGCTTAAGTCAGATCACTTAGTAGATCACACACGATTTGTTTTAGATTGTACTTATTATCAAAATTTTGTTATGTACATTAAGCGAAATGTAGTCTTAATAGTATATTTCTACTTTTGGTTGTCGATTGTCTCTTTAGCCCTGAACCGAGATCCCGGGTTGTTTCAAAAACTTTTTTCATTATCTTGTGTTAAATGTTTAAGTGAAGTAATTAATGTTAATTGAATTGTTTGATTTAGCGAAGGATGCGCGGTGGTCGTGGGTCAACTCTTGGGCGTCGCAATGCTCGGATGATCGTCATTCAACACCCTCGTTGTTGGAACTCGGCTGAATGGGAGACTTTCATCCAGTTGTTGCTTGAACAAAAAGAGTTGGGAAACATGTGAGGGTCGCATTTTAGCAGGGCAGCCTTCGATCAGATTGCTATTGAAGTGGCAGGACGAACTGGTCGTACGCACACACCGACGCAGTTGCGATTCCAAGCCGACAATCTCCGCGTCGTCTTCTTGCGTTGGGTTAGGGAGCATCGTGCTCGAGTGAATGGCCCTCCACCGGTTGAACCTGCTGTTAACCTGATCCGTCACCCTCGTTATGTGATGGATAATTTGGACGATTTGTGCGATCTCTTTAGTGTTCCGTACCATGGGAGGAATGAGCCAGCTTTCAACCCTGACTTGGGTGCGGATGAACCGGACGTTGCCGTTGACCACCCATCGGATTCCGATTCTGCCTGAAGTTGTAGTTGGAGAAAATGTTGTATTCCATCGGTCCTTGTAATATGTGACGTCTTTTACCTTGTGGAATAAATTATATTTCAGTTTTGTGTCATTGGTGTGTGGTTAGATTTCTTTAAGTTTAGTAACAACATTTTGATTACAATATTCCAGTAAATTATACAAGTAATCACTAATTGAATCCTAAACGGCCTCGTTTAAATAGGATCTATTTGCTAATTCTTTACAATTATTATTTTTAGTAAAAGCAATAAAGAAGTCTGAGCGCGTGGATTAATTGTAATTGGTCGATTAACTTAAACAATCAATTATAACAATCTCCTAACACTTACTCTTAACAGTTGAACATGAACCGAAAAGAAACAATAAAAAGAAACACCAAAAAAAGTTGAACGTGAAACGAAAAGAAACAACCAAAAAGAAGCAACAAAGAGAGCTGAAAATCAACCGGTCCCGGTTCTTGAGGAACCGGTTCCGGATTTCACCAACCGGGCCCTGTTCTTCAGGAACCGGTCCCGGCCATAACCCACCCTGCCAGGCACCATCAGGTAACTTTTTGACTTTTAAATGGAATATATTCGACGAATATCTACTATTTCCACTTTGCAAGCGCCTCAGGCGAATATATTCGTCGAATATATTCGAAGCAGGGGGTAGTAATAGCCTTTTCAGACCAATTAATTCAACTTTGTGGTGAATTGTCATTCAATTTTCTGCTTGAATGATCATTCTCATGAGATTTTTTCTTCTTTATGCAGATATGTGATCTTCTATCTTCTTCTGTCCGTGTATAAAAGAGCTGAAAACGAGCTGCATATTTGCACCGCAACCCACATCTTGCTACAACTCATACTTGCTGTATTTTTCTGGAAGCATCATCATCCTAAGGTATAACTCACTGCAATATTTTTGTTTTTGTGTGTTACCATTTTTGGTGGTTTAAATTGATTTATTTTCCATTTGGACAGGAACATGTCTACTTCTCAACGAGGAAACCGAGGTCGAGGCAATGGTAAATCTCCCGTCTCCAATACTTCCCAGTTTCCGGAGGGCGCTGTGTTTGTTGATAGAGCACTGGTCACCTGAGCTAGTTGAATGTTTCCTGCAGTTAATAATTGTAGAAAAAACTAAGGACAATTTTTTTGGAAAAGAACTAGCTAAGACAGCGTACGCAAACATCATATTGGGCTTGTCTGAAAAAATGAACATAGTTTTAATAAAACAGCAAATAAAAAACAAATTTGTCTTGATGAAGAGAGAGTTCAAGTTATGGGTCCGGATAACCACGAAAGAGACTGGTTTGGGGTGGGACGAGGAAAAAGATACGTTCACCATGTCGGAACAAGGGTGGTCAAACCTGACTGTGGTAAATTTCAATCTTCAATCTTACATTTCGATATGATTGTTAACTTGCGAAGTCTAATGTGTTGTGTTTACGAACAGAAAGATCCAGACGCGGTGAAGTGGAGGACCAAGGGGTTAATGCAAAGAGCCCTGCAGTACGAGGCTTTTGCAAATATCACCGAGATAGGAGAGTATTCTTGGAATAATGTTGTTTTTGTATATAATCCAAAACACGAGGGTGCAAAAATGTCTTAAACCCATTTTATTTTCATGCTAATGTGATCTATTTTCATTTGTTCCGAGTTTATTATTATGCATTATTCTTGTCGTCATTTTTGTTTATATTTTATTTATATCACTAAAATTAATTATATTAATCGTCAAAAATAATTTTTAACACTAATCATTTGTGAAATATGACATTATGTCCCCACTTATATAAAAGTAATGTAAAAACATGCACTCAACACTAAATAAAAAATTGGTGTAGATTACACCAAATCCTATTTCTACCATCAAATTTAATGGTAAAAATAAGATTTGGTGATATAGCATAGAATTTGGGGGTACTGTGCGAGTTGCACTTCACCATTTCACAAAAACAAACACCAAATATAAGATTTGATGATTTTTTGGTCAACGACTGTGGGAGGCATTCAAATAATTCATCATTTTTTTGGTAATTTGATGATTTGGTGTTTTCTTTGTTGTGGGAGGTTGAAAACACAAAATTATACCATAAAATATAGGATTTGGTGCACTCTGGAAGATGATCTAACCATCCCACACTCAATATAATATTTATCCCTATGACACCCTCTCCCCCATTGAGTTGGACAAACCGTATTTTTATTTTTATAAGTTCTTCCCCCCCCCCCCCACACACCACCCGGACTGGAGATGCTTTTAGGTGAGTTTGGGAATGTTTCTGCTGCCAGCACAGCTGTTTTCCGACAGCAGAAGCAGTTTTAATGTGTTTGGTAAAAATAAAATTTCTGCTTTTCCTGACAGTTTCTGCTGTCCCACAGTAGTTTTCAAGAAGCATGGGACGATATTCTTTTCCAGAAAGTGCTTTTGATTAATTTATCTACAACCGATTTTAACCTTACAATTTTTAAAATATCAATATTTATCTTTACGGAAATGACACTTGTCATATATTTTTGTCATTTACCTTCTCATAGCAACTTCACAGTTGATTTTACCAAACACAAAATTACTATATCAATATATCACAACAACTTTTACGTAATATTTACTAAACAACATTTTATCAAGAATTCACAGCAGTTTTTCCACAAAGTTTTTACACAACAGCTTTCTAACACCGCCACAACATTTCCAAACTAGCCTGGACATAATCCAATATTATTGAGGTTAAAATAATAAAATCTCACCTAATCTGGCAATTCTTTCGCTACTTGGTCTGTTTCTTTTCTTTCTTCCAGTTTTGACTTTTTTATTCGTAGGCATGTCACTTTGACCCGGTCATTTGAATAGCGAAAACATGCAATTTTTCGGTAATTTTTCATTGTATTATAGAGTAAAGTTTGATGTACAGCACCATAAAAATATGCTAAAAAATTACATAGTGTTGTGAGACGAGATCTAAGATGAGAGAAGAGAAATAAAGAGAGACAAAATGTAGGGAGAATAGTGATGAGATGTGTATTATTCTCCAACCCTAAGCCTCCTTATATAGGCATTAGGGTGGGCTAATGGGCTAATAACAATATACAATGGGCTTACATCATGTGGTGGATATTCACCAATAAACTAGCCCAATAATATTTCATAACACTCCCCCTTGAATATTCACCATAAGGATGCCTCGTTAAAACCTTGTCAAGAAAAACCCAGTGGGACAAAATCTCTGACGAAGGAAAAAGAGTACATCGGTGCTTTAGGACTTGTAACGTCTGCCTCGTTAAAACCTTACCAAGTAAAACCCAGTGGGACAAAATCTTGGCTAAGGAAAAAGAGTACAGACCAAAATAAACATTCCCCTTGTCATAACGAATCTTCTGGATTCTTTGTTGGCTTCCATTGAAGATGGCATTCCTCATGAACTCACATTTTGGCTGCTTGCCTCATTAAAAACCTTGCTAGGAAAAACCCTGTGGGATAAAAACCTCGGCGAAGGAAAAGAGTACAGCGCCTCATAGTTTCAAGATTTGAACCTTTAAAAACTCCCCCTCTTCATAACATCAATTGATTGATATAAATTTCAATTCCTTCAATGATTTCCTGGAAGTATATCATCATAAGTCATTTGGGGCTTTGGGGGACCTGTAATATAAAATTCACGGCGAAAACAAAATCTAGCAATTAATGAATAGACATACAACACATCCAAATATATGATATAATATTACATGACCCATGCAGAGATATTAAACAAAAACTATTTAACAATAGTCATCATGTCATGCGATTGTATGTATGTCAGGTGCTATGTGATAAAATGCAAATGCACCTAGACTACTCGCGAGTGTATACTTTCGGTTGCTTCAGGCAGCTAGATATCTTTCATGGGTATCAACCTCCATGATTTTCACATAAAGTGATCTATACGATCGTAATGTAACTAGTTACTTTTATATTTGTAGTCTTCTAGACTAAACGAAATATCACAATCACTCTTAACAAAGAGAGGATTTGTGGGTTATAACTATAATTATAACCATGAGAAATATTGATGTTATTAGGCATCACTTGCACAACCGCATATTTCTCTTTCAATAGTCTCACGCATTCAACCATTAGGGTGCGGACATTTGAATAAATTGTTCTATACGAACATGTATGCTATGGGCATCTAACGTATTCAAAGTACTTTCCGAATATGCTCTATGCATTAACTGCAGAGATCGTGTATACTTACACACATTAATTCAATATGGACATTGATGCTTCAAGCATCACAAGTACTCTTGGTACTTTTAATTATACTCCATGCATTGCTAATCTGCAGAGTTTGTATCATCTTGTCCATTATCGGTTGACTTTTTTCATGGCCAAATATTTAAGTCAACTTCATCCACTTAGGTGGTAAATGGAAATCACATATGATTTCAAGCGCTTTTTCAATTAAAGTATCATCAACCATAAGATCGTGAGATTAATCTCAAAATAGGTACCTTAGCTTCTTCAAGAACTTCGTGCCTCTTCAAGGGCTATTTGTTTTCCAACGTTGGCTTTGATCTAATGTTGATGATATCACTTATTTTCTCATAAATTATGAGAATTATTCATATCTTGTGTTCTCAATTGGGACTTTAAATTGCACAAGGTTGGATGCTTTTGACATCCTCTTCTGGAGGATCGTAATACTTAAACAAGCAATCCTTACATTCTGCTAGCATGCTATCAAACCAAATACTTATTAGTCAAATTGACTTCGGTCTATAATTGAACTTCTAACTTTACACCGATATGATATAAATAAAGTTCACGTCATGTAATATGGTCTATCTCCCCCTCATGACGTGAAACTCACAACCGTCATACTTCATAACTTATGCTTCTGGCATAAAAAAAATCCAAACAGACATTAAGGCCATGTGATGTAAATTATCTCTCTATGAGATATGATATGCCACGTTCCAATTTTCATATTCTCATAAACTCTAGTCACTACAACCATGCGACGAGTTATTATTCATTGATAAATATGTCGTGATTCTGACTTCCTTCAAGGAAGTTTAATTATATAATTTGGTCGTTCTCTCTGGGGAACGCAATAGGTAGAAATAATCCCAAAAAAATAATCCTTGTGGGATTAGAATCAATTAATGAAATCTCTCAAAATTGGATCATAATATCCTCCATCAAGCATAAATGCTTCTATGAATATTTAGAATAACATGCTAAAGTTCTCAAAAGAATCTCCGCGGAGGGAGGATAGCAAGTTTCATACTCTTCGGGAGGCTTCATACAATATTTAGATATTTCTAAATGTATGAATGATAACATCGAAACCACTGCAGGGGTTGATTGTTATATCTCAATCTCTTTTAGAGATTTTTAAGGACGATATCTATCCATAACCATAACTAGTCCACTACCGTGTGGAGTATTTGGACCTAACAAAAAAAATGACATTCACTTATGGGAATGTGGGTCAATTTGGTTGGATATTTTGAGAGACTATAGGCCCTTAACAAATATTCATCATTAGAGATTTTTAAGGACGATATCTATCCATAACCATAACTAGTCCACTATCGTGTGGAGTATTTGGACCTAACAAAAAAAATGACATTCACTTCTGGGAATGTGGGTCAATTTGGTTGGATATTTTGAGAGACTATAGGCCCTTAACAAATATTCATCATAACGGTGATAAAACATCATAACCACTTCAGGGGCTTGATTGTTATTTAAATATTTACTTGCAAATTGATACAAAACACAACGCATCAACTAGGCGTTGGTTTGGCGATGTAACACATCAAGCCATATTCGTTCCCTCATAATGATATCTCCGTAGAGAATGCCTTTTTTTTTTTTCAAATGATTTAAAATTTGATTCATGGAGTCATAGCTCTAAAGCTGCTAAGCAACTAGAAGCTTCTCAAATAACCCAATAAGTAAAGCTCCAGAACGCAACAAAATTCCTGGGGGTTGCTATTTTGCAATTATTGATGCATTTATTATTTCCCCCTGTTTTTATGCAGTCTTCCTCTTCCGGAGGAATCATAAAGATGCACTTCAATATAAGACAATGGACGTGCATATCGTTGCAACTAAGTCTATGACTGCACCGATTATTGTGATACCATAGATTGGTTCACTTTAGAGAATGCGTCACTATTTTCTTTAAAACAAATGCTGTAGAGCGGGCATTTGCTCATTGAAATGCTCTACATTGCACTTCTCATGGGACCAACTTATCATAATGTTGATCATTAAATCTCGCATTACTCCACATGAGTTTTCATTTGATAAAATGCTATGACTCTTGGGCATAACATGTATTTCACAACTTCTGGCATGAATACCGCATATAACAATATCAAATGCTTTAAGCATCTCTCATTCAATGACTGTATACTCAAATCATGGAAATGCCATAATTAAAATTCCTCTTTAGAGATGATGATTCATCTTTTGCGATGATCGAAATAACAAGCTCATACTCATCAATTCATAATCGCTTGAGCCTTTCTTATGTGTGGCTTACGGCAGCAGAATGAGTTGTACTTCAGGTACTTGTCACGAATCTGGCCTTTTCTACCAGTGTTTATTTTCTGAATTGAACTTCAGGTTCAATGGATCTAAGAAAATAGCCTTTCAAATCTATCAAAATTTTATGACTTCGGATCATAAAATACCTCATGATCATAAAATATGTCCAACAAATAATAATGTGGACTAAGAACTTCTTCTGGAGGTTCTTTCTAGAAAATAAAAATCTTCTTCCCAAATTTAATCTCTTTTAGAGATTTTCACATTCATAACCATGACCGCCTCTATAGTTACGTGAATTTCACCCGGATATAACAAAGTGATTCGCTTCAGGGAATGCACTGCAATTCACTGATGGGAATGGGGTCGAATTAGTCGGTCATGAACAATGGCTATAGTTTAAATGTCATAACTTCAAGTTATTGACAATGTAACTTCCATTCACAACTTCTGGTGTGAATTATTTCTTTTACACCCGCAAGCAATATCAATTGCTTTTAAATTTGCCATTGTATGGTATACAAGTCTCTTCAGGAGATCTTTGTTTTCTTCCTTTAAGATAACAACAAGAATAGGAGAATATGAATAAAACTACAAAAAAAAATTAATTAGCAGGAAAAAAAAATAGGCAATCGAAACTTCTGGTTCGATGAGTGTAGATTCTCTCTTCAAGGAGATCCTTTGACATCACTTTATAACATCATTCTTCATGTCTTTCATAACTTCTGGTATGAAGACGATTATATACGCATGTAGATAGCGTATGTCCAATAAATAATCATGGACTAAGAACATCTTCTGGATGCTCTGAAGGGGATTGATCAATTATTAAATTTGTACATCTCTCTTCAGGAGAGGTGTCATAACTGCAGGTTATGATCAATACATCATGTAATTCGTAACTCCAAGTATGATACAAAATTATGCCCCTTATGTCCAATATAAACAATGTACTTAAAATCTCTTCTGGAGATTTTACTTTGAACAATAATCAATAAAAAATAAGAGTGTAGCAAAAATAAATTACGTAAAATTAAAGTAAAATAAAACAACGGAACACGACCTCTTCAGGAGGGTGGATCATTATTGAATTGTAGCAATCTATGAGAGATCACTATTTATAATATTTCATAACTTCAGGTTATGAAAGTCATAACTACGGGTTATGATTGATGTAATGTAATTCGTTACTCCAAGAACAAATTACATGGCTAGACATGTGTGTCAATAGCCAGTGCGAAACCTCTTCTGGAGTTTCGTTTTTTGATCCATAATAAGTTAAAAAAATGGAACAAAAAATTAAAGTGCATAAAAGTAAAATAATCTGGGCGCTACCTCTTCAGGAGGTTGGAATAAAGTAAAATAATTTAATCATAACGCTACCTCTTCAGGAGGTTGGAATGAATACAATAATCATAAAACATCTCCTCTGGAGATGTAACAAAATATGTTATGACTTCAAGTCATAAAAAAAATTGTGCCGTAACCTCAAGTTACGGTTAGGTAATCATATAGTTCACAACTTCTGGCGTGAAAATATAATTGTGTAAGCATAAAGCTTAACTCAATACAGCAGTTATTCACTAAGACCTCTTCTGGAGGTTATAGAAAAACCGCGTGACATCTCTTCAAGAGATGAAACAATAATATATTATGACTACAAGTCATAAAAATAAATCGTGTCGCAACTTCAAGTTACGAACAAATAATCATGTAATTCACATTTTTTTTTGTAAGCCTATCGATAACTGAGATCGATATCTAGTGGTCGATTAGACCTCTTCAGGAGGATCTAATATTACATAACTAATAAACTATTACAAGAACGCAAAATGTTTATTTATGATCCATACAAAGGGCAAAGATTCAAACCTTTTCAGGATATTTTAATGGTATTTCAACCAAAACCAATAAACAATAATTGAAATAAGATTGTCTATAAGAACAACACGACTTTAAGTGGACGAGAAAGAAATTATATTTACCCACAAAAATCGTCCTTTATCAAAAAATAATGCTAAACATATACCAGTTTGTTACTGTTTGCCGTTTTAGTGGATAGATCAATACTTGTAAACAAGTAAAAATGAATTGTAGTAGTGTAAGACATGAGACACATGTCAAGTTTTATTCCCGCTAGTGTTCTATGATAAACATGACCTCTTTTTTTTTTCAATTAGGGTTCACACGTATATAATACAAGAAGAAAAACACATAACAAAAAAATTGTTGGACTGAATCTACATCATCATAGACACATGTGATCACTGTAATTTTCATAAAAATTTAGAAGCAAGGTACTCATAGTACCAACAAGTGACCATAAATCTAAGCTAACACCAATTCACTAGTGAAAGTGTGAAAACTATGCATGGTGGACCATATGGGTGATAAACAGCCGCCATAGATTTTCATACGGTTTTGACCTTTTAACTTTTCAGAAAAGAAATCGTAAGTAAACATAGTTAATCTCCGAGTAGGTTTCTAAATAATAAAATAAATTCCTTTTTTTTTTTAGTCTAACTATCAGATCAAGTATGAAGGCGTCTCAAAACGATTTAACTGTCACAAGGCAGCAAACCGTTCTTTTTCGCCTCTTTTTAATCGTTTGATTTACGAATATGACTAAAAAAAATTAAAGTAATACCTTAGTGCTTTGAATCTTCAAATCTCCTATCCAGAGCTTTCGTGCTGATAACGTGTTGTGAGACGAGATCTAAGATGAGAGAAGAGAAATAAAGAGAAACAAAATGTAGGGAGAATAGTGATGAGATGTGTATTATTCTCCAACCCTAAACCTCCTTATATAGGCATTAGAGTGGGCTAATGGGCTAATAACAATATACAATGGGCTTACATCATGTGGTGGATATTCACCAATAAACTAGCCCAATATTTCATAACACATAGTATTACTAATCAAATTATCGGGTCAAAGCGGCTGGTAAACTCAAAACGGGAAGAAAGAGAAGAACAGAGCAAATAGAAGTACTACTTAACCACTAGAAACAGCCCCTCCAGTTCAAAAACGCTCCCTCAAGTCCTCAACACTCCCACCTGCGGTCTGTTCCTCGCCGAATCAACCTTCAAAAACCCTACCTCTACCGTCTTCCGTCATTTTACCTCTCCCTACTCGAAAAACCTCTCTTCTCCTATATTCAAACAAGCACAACCTCTTTCCCGGTCTCTCTCCGTAGCTTCCCTTCAATGGCCGAAGCCTCCGGCGATTCATCGGCGGTCGAGGAGTTGTACGAGTTCGGCGAACGGCTCAACGACGCCGAAGACAAATCACAGGTTCGCTCATTTTCACCCGCTTTTCATGATTTTGCTCTCTTAGGGTTCTAATTTCAAAGCTGTTTTTCATTTTTAGTCGAGACATTTTTGTTTCTGTTTGATTCAGCTAGCTAGCGAGTAAGGAGAGATTATCAAAGAAGCCGAACAAGGTCATAGCTGTAAGGTCAATCAATTAGCTGCTCAGCTTTGAGGTTAGTACCAAACTGAATTAATTTACTATTTTTTTTTTTTTAATTTAATAAAATGTGCTTCAAAATCCAGTTTCATGTTGAATTCTGTTGATGTTACTATAGGCGTTAGTTGCATAGCTAAACAAGTTGTGTTTATATCATGATCAGTGTCTTTCCACATCACTGTTTCGTTTTATGGTGCAATTAGGTTAAAATTTGAGGAATTTTCCTAAATGGTTGGATTCATATTTTGGTGAAGGTGAGGGTACAAGCAATTTGTGGACTTCCTTTTTTCTGCAAGGATAACCCAGAAATCTGTCTAAAATATTTGATCTCTGTCGACGACTTTTACAGCAGTAGGTAATGTGGAGAAAATGTGGAGCGAGACGCCTTGCATAAATCATTGATGACTTTGTTGAGACAAGATATTAAGAGTAAGTCCAATGATCTTGCTCATTATAATCAAGTGACTATCTTTTTCACCCTATTCTTCTTTCTTTGGCAATGAGTTAGATTTTTTGTGCCGAAAACATATACAGCCTAACATTATCGCATCATTAATGCTTGAAGAGGTTTTTCCGTAGACTTCTAGGACATCTTTTCTGTGCTTTGTCTAGATGTATATTGCTCAAATCGATTGTTAATAAGAAATTTTAAACTGGGCAAAAGTTACATGAATAAGATTTCTGCGTTGCTTATGCCAAGGACTTTGTAGAAAGAAAAGAAATAAGCCAATAGAATAGTATGAAAATTTTGCATATTTTACTTATTTATTCTGGCTTGCATAAATGATTCAATGGTTTAAAGGATAACTAGCGTGCATTAAATTATTGAAGTTTTACCCAACAATGCATGAAAACGCGTCAGTCATGAAATGATGTAACATGTCAGACGATTCTACAGATTTGTTACTTTCTGTTTATGGCAGTTTGTGAACACTTGCTCCATTGTATTTCTTATCTTCCAGTAGCTCGTGTGTTTTAGCATTTGCTATGTAGTTGGCTGACAGGAAGTATTTTTTATTTTTTATACTCTACGTTGTGAATGATTTTGATGTGAGATACTTTTGGAAAGGTCTTTTTTCCATTCTATATTTGACTCTGTTTTTGGGTCGATTTTGGCAGCTTCCTTAACGTTTCTATTTAAGTATATTGGAATGCTGTTGACCACATGGGCGTAGCGCAGATGAGCGTAGTGCCGATGAAGCTACCCGTGAGAAGGTTTTATGTTTTATTAGAGACAAGGTGAGTGACATGCTAATGTTTCGTTAATGCCTTTTTCCTGGGCGTAGCTGACTTGATGATGTTTTAACTTTTAGGTGTTTCCGCTAAAAGCAGAATTATTTATTAAGCCACAAGAGGAGATTGAGAGGCATATAACTGTTGTGAAAGAAGTATGTGCCACATTCATATTTATTTGGTCCTTGTATCCCTTGTCATGTTATGCCATTCATTATGATACTATTGCATGTCCCTTTCCTGAAGAAATCCATTGTTTTATTTAGAGAAGTTAACCGAGTGTTTTTCCAGAGTTTGTAAGATGTAACCGGAGCAGAATTTAAAATGTTCATGGACTTCTTGAGAATCTTGAGTTTATCTGGACAGAATGCTCCAGTCGAGCGTGTTCAGGAACTTGTTGAAATTATTGAAGGACAAGCTGATCTCGATGCTCAATTTAATGCGAGTCTTGCTAGTTTCATATATGGAAACCCTGCTTAAGTATCAAGGTTTTAAAAAACGGAAGCGGCTGACGTATCGGTCGCGGTCGCGTGTAACTGGATCGGACTATATCGGAGGAGCTGTACCGGAGAACGGGCATTGAATGTGTGAATTTTAGAAAACTTTTACGGACCGTTTTTTACCTTTTTTCCCGATTTCTCTACACAAAATGGCCGTTTTCCCCGTTTTTTCCGAGGCGAAACAGCCGTTTTTTGTGTGAATAAAATTCACACGACGCGTAACGGGTAAAACGGTCGCGCTCTCTGCCGCTTCCGTTACAACACGGCCGCTCCGTGCCGCTTTTGCCGTTTTTTGAAACTATATTAAGTATACATTCATCTTCTTTTGATGACGTTACTGCAGCATCTATGGCTAGATCGACACGTGTAGTACTTCGTGGTCACATTTCCATGATTGAGTTTGTTCTTCAAGTTGAGCCATGTTTTGTCCTGTTCTTGATCAACACTACTTTTCTTTGAACTTTTAGGTCATCTTCCTCAGCAAATCTCAGTCATCGTCATACTTAGCAAATTTGCCCTGGGTTCTTCTCTTTCCACTGGAACAACTCTTATGGAAGTAAAAAAGAGAACATAGCCGAAGTGTGAAGGAACTTTTTCCCTACAACAAAGAACCTGTTCTAGAAGTAAAAAAGATAACATAACTTTTAAGTGATAAACACGGCTACCTCTTCGTGTTTTCTTAGCTGAGTCGTATCACACACACACACTGGAAATACTATTGAAATAAATGTTTGGTCTGTGTGTTTGAATGGTTTATACTATTGATCAATTTCACTAAAGAAGAAATAACTCCCTTTTACCAGTTAATCTGCACGCTGCATTTGATTTTCCACAAAGCTTATGGAAACAAGCTGGACTTTCTTCATTTACCCGATTACGATTGTTCTGTTTATGTATTAGACTATGATCTTTGGAACTCAAATTTGTATTTGAAATCTGGATTTCGAAAAGGGTAGAGAGACATAATGAACTAAAGATGATAATCTTTTTAACTAGTGCGGTAAGAGCACGTCTGGTTTCCTGGATTAGCCAGATAGGACCGGATTCGATCAGATTAGATTGATATAAGTATTGGACTAGCTGAGCTAACATCAATACTGTATTTGGTTTTGTGTGGTAGTATTTGTGTATTACGCTACAAATAGTCCAATCCAGCTAATCCCCTCATGCAAAGGGGACTAATTTAGGGTATTAAAAGCTATCATTCCCTAGTTAGTACTGGTATTAAAATTAGTCCAAACAACCAATTAGAGTATTACCTAATACCTGGACTATATTTAGTCCAATCCCTGCTAATACGGTTAATACTAAAAGATCAAACATACCGTAAGTGCGAGATTCCCAAAAGGTAGAATAAATGCATGAATGAAGGCAAGGGAGATGAACATTCAAATATCCTGGAAAATTAACAAGTGGTCAACTATATCACGTGCTAAGAAAGTAACTACATGATTGAAGCACTTATGATTTATGAGCAAGAATGCCATATTTCCATGTCCCTTCAAAACCTGCCAATCTCTCTCCTTTGAATTACTTACAACCAAGGAAGCTAACTACCACACCTTCGTTGGACAATATATGTCTTATACATACCGTCTTTTGTTTCCATGTCTTGCACATCACCGTGACTCTGAATTGCTTAGCTGGCATCTATGTGTCATCAGCAACTCCTTACCCTGTAAAATTTAACTAACAGACAACAGCATTCCAAATCAAAAAGCATGTAGATCAAACAACTCCATCATCTGAGAATTGTACCCAGGTCTCAGAGTAGGCAATTATACTGTACCATAATACAGCAGTATTAGTTTCGTATGAACCATCCATACGATTGAATAATTGATTGTACAGTTCTACCTGTTTCCGGGTACTAATTACTCATCCAAAGTTACAAGTTTATCCCAAAACTCTTCCTCAACCCAGTTTTATCCTACAAAAGCACTGTGGTTAGATATCATCTTCTAGCACTTGGAATTGTAAGGGTTAAAGGAACATACGTACTTACCCATTCAACACAAGGCTAATTCTCACTTTGAATCAGACATTGTCTGCTAACTGTTGGCAGCTACCTGCCTACCTCTTCTCCCCCATACAAAAATTGACCCCTGCAAGCTACTTTGAATTTACAGACAAAACTATCTAGTGAGGCCTTTCTGTTATGATGCCCTTTGGTTTCTCTCTAGGTTTTCCTCTGCATGTACAAATATTTGTTTTCAGCGGTACTTTTTTATTCAGAGCAGTAACACAATTCGGGAAAATATTTTTTTGGTTCAATAGATAGAATAGTACTCTCTCCATCCTGAACATAAGTGCCTTGCTTTTCTTAGTCTGAAGCATTTTTAGGAGGTGCTTTGACTTACAAAACGGTTCAAGAACTTGTAACCCTTTCATCATGGACTTGTTTGGACAACTTTGCTATTTTTGCTTTTTTGTAAAAACCAAAAACTGAATTCTAGGGTTTAAGAAACCATAAAAACCCAATGCCTTTCCGAAGCAACGGTCATTGAACCGGACTCCTGCTTTAATAAAAAGGAATAGTTGTACAAAACAAATTGACCAAGTCAAAGATACTCTCATTAATTTCAACCCCATTCCACATTTCACTCACTTGTTGGATAGAATTAAATCTATATACTAAGAGAAGAGGCAACTTTACTGTTGAAGAGTGCATTGCTGTACAAAAAATTAACCCTCAGATGTTTAGAACATCAATGGTCATGATACTACAGAACCTCACAGCTCATTGTACATCACTTTATTGACTTAATGACATCACATCACTCTGCATCATTGTCCCTACCAGCCACAGTCCATTTTCCCTTCAGGTTTGATTTTTATCATCAAAGTGCCCACGGGCACGGGGTTCATGCTAGTAATTACTAATATAGAACTATGTGGTCCCATTCTCTTTTAATAAGGCTCTACTTAAAAAAACCCCTAAAAACCCATCCCAAACAGCCTCAATGTTGTTGAGTTCTCTCTTTAACCGGAGGGCGTTAAAAAGAACAAAAAAAACCATGGTTCCCAAACATCCTCAATGTTTGTTGAGTTGGCGTGGGAAGCATAGTTGTAAAAATGTGTGTATCACGTGTCAGCATAGTCGTCAAAATCCTACGATTCACTATTCGAATCCTACGATTCGATTTGGTTCACCGATGAATTGATGCGAATCAGAGGGTGAATCTTAAATGGACCAAAATTTTATCTGTATCCCGATTCAAGAGACCAAATCTTACGATTCATTTGCGATTCAGACCGATTCATATGCTTCATCTTGATTCAGCGGGAGAGTCTTGTCGAGTTAGTAACAGCGCCAAATATAATACTTTCCTTGATTTTGTTTGTTAGTAAATCGTTTGTTTACTAATACACTCTTCTGAAGTCCACGGCTAATATCTTCATGTTATTTTCCACTATATTGGTATCTTATATTTCCTTGCTTTACAAACATTCCTATATCTTCATTAATCTTATCTTTTAGTCGGGTAAAACTCATGATACCTCGTATTAGCTGCGAGTTAGCTAAAAAATTCAGTTTGTTTTTGTTAAAATATGAATATACTGTTTACACATGTTGTTATTTGAAGGAACATATTATATATGCTTAAAGAGAATGTAAGGGATTCTTCGCGATTCACAATTCGATTCGATTCAGGATTCGGTGAAGTTGAATTTCGATTCACTTTCTGAATCCCGATTTGACAACTATGCGTGTCAGAGCTCCATTTTGGTATCATGTATCATGCACCATGTAGATACTGCCATCGTTTTGAAGAGATTGAGTTCCCATACATGTGTTCAAAGCTTAGATGTGTGTGCAATTTAATCTTGAAATAGGTAATTACGTGTTGAATGAAAGCTTAATTGGATGAACATCATGGTCTATAGTCTTGGAAAATGAGATACATCACACATGAAATACACAGGCTTTTGTCCGGTTCCAGGATCTTAGTAAACAAATTTCATAGTTCAAAGTTGATATAAATTCCAAAAGGAATAAATACAATATTAATTACATTATTACCTCAAAGATGTTGCCCACAGTGGTAGCCACCAGCCGGCAGGAAAGTAATGAAATTTGTCGACGGTTGTAGCTGTACTAAAATACTTGTGTCTAGATTAGTATCTAACATTACATATCCGCATGAAATGCAATGTGGTAGTGTAATGAAGAATACTTACACAGCTGGATGTGAATTACAATACTATAGGACGCACAATATACTAGTGGTAAATGGTCATTTAAGATACAATTGATTGATGTTGGTGAGTGTATTGTCTCATATAGGGTGAGTTTGGTATGACTTATTTGCAACTTAACTTATAAGTTTATGTCAAAAAAGTCTACGACAAAAAAGACGAACAAAGAAGTTGCGAGTGTTTGGTGAAAAAGATGTTTAAGTCCAAAAGTTCAAAAAAGCTTCAAAAACCTACTTTTTTAGACTCAAATTTAATACTATGGACTTATAAGTCGGACTCCATCTTTTCAGCTTATAAGTCCATACCAAACACTACTTATAAGTTGGCTTCAACTTATAATCCAAAACTGACATATAAGCTGCTTATAAGTCATACCCCCCCCCCCCCCCCCCCCACACACACACACACACACACACCATAGTAAGATACAAGCAATACTTGACTATTTAACAATACAGTTGACCGACACATGTTTGTGCAGGTATATGTGCCATCTCATTTCATAAGATGTCTATTATATACTGCACAATATTGACATAATATGTCAGGATGTATGTATTGAAAGTTCCTTTAGTATATCTAGTTTTTAGATCTGTGCAGAAGTCTTGTACTGATTATATCTAATATGTCATGCAAAAAAGCTAGATTTTAATGCCCTCTTTTATTACGAATAGTAGTTCGAGTTCCCTTGTTCCTACCGTTTCTATAAAATACTTGGGTACCTTCAAGTGCTTATAACAACATTTGCTGCTGCAGATTTTAGACGGTGATCACTTCGACAGATCTATATCTTCTCTGCATTCGGCTCTTCCGTTTTTTATGGCAAAAGAGATTAAACCGCAGCACTTGTATTATCGATCCATCAAAAGATTAATTAGTTGATTATATGACTGTCTGTCCACCTTATGTTCTCATTATTCTCCTTTTTTCCAGAGGGGTGTGTCAAGCGGCAAGTTCGTCAACTACTTGAATAGACATATTCTGCCCGTATTTGATAAGGTAGTGTCCACTTTTTTCTCTTATTTTGCTTGAAGATGAAACTATTGTAGGTCAAGTTTGAAATTTTCTGTGCATGTCAATTAGAATAAACAGTGAACCCAACTGAAGACCACTTTTAGTTCTTCCATTGATTTACAACATTTGTAGATATAATATCCTACATCGGAATGGCTGATGACTATGAACATTCCTTTGCATATCTTAAGGTGACCTTTTTTTTGGGATATTGAAATTATCTATAGTTAGCAGTTAAAAACAAAGCTCCTATACTTTTGAGGTATTGAGCGGAAGCATCTAGACCTTTAGCTATCTATCTGAGCTTAATGGCAAGATATGATACACTGTGTGACTACGGAGTTTAGGCTGCATACTTAAATTGTTAAATGCAACCTGTATCTTGCTTTGTCCATTGGTGTCTACTTATGCAGTTGTTTGTTGCTGTGGCATTATGTTGTTCATCTTGAAGACATGCAAAAAAAATGATTCTGTGAAAGTTAATTATTAGTCACAGTTATTCTTTTCCCTAGTTTATCGTGTGGAGCCTATAGGCGTGATGGTTAGAAGACTTAATTGATTGTGACCTTGTTGTCATCTGGGTCTGCAGCGGATTAGATCCTCCACTGTGCATGCTGAAATTTAATATTTTTGTTTAAAGTGAAACTATGTGTGCCTTTCTACTAATCTCTGCAGGGCTTTTCTAATGTTTATTTGCTCTATTCTCGTGTGGCATATTTTGCAACTATCGGCTGCCGGAGTAATGTTGCAGCAGATCAGTATTAGCCTTTTGCATGTATGAACAACTTATGCCATGAACACATTTTGTCAACCTTCCATGCTCTACCTTGATGACTTCTTTGAACATTCTTCACTGAGAAGTCAAATACTCCAACTTGTATGGATGTCTTGGTGACATTTTACCTAAATATGTGGGGCTGTGTTTCAGTAAAATCTCTGGGGGAAGAAAATTCAAAGGATAAATAATTCAATAAATATGGAAAACAATGATACCCATGAAAATGCCTGTGTCAGACTGTCAGTATCATACTCATCACCGGTTTGCTTTGTCCGGTCGTTGTTGTTTTTGGAAAGAGAAATACATAACAGAGCATTACTTGTCCCGAGTTTTTGTTGAAAAACTTTGTTAGATGCTATGAATCATAGTTTTGAATTAATAGAGCTCATGGCCCTTGATTTATAACTACCCCTTATTTTGAGCCAAACTACACATCTCGGCTCTAACTTCAACCTTCTAGAAGTTGTTTGGGTGCATCCCTTGAAATTAAAGATTACAGTTCAATTACGAACTTCGAAGAGAAGCTAATGAATCTACCTCGTGTTTCTGCCTTTTTGAACTATCTGTACCGCAATAGTTATCTTGTTGCTAGATTTGATTTCCTTTAGACAACCTACGTGTATATATGGCCTATACTGCAAAATGTGTTAATGATACTTCGTGTTTCTGCCTTTTTGAACTATCTGTACCGCAATAGTTATCTTGTTGCTAGATTTGATTTCCTTTAGACAACCTACGTGTATATATGGCCTATACTGCAAAATGTGTTAATGATACACATGCGCCCTATGTTTAATGTAATTTGGCGTCTCTGTATACTTAATTTATTTTGAGGCATAGCCTTTGCTGGTTATCTATCTGTCTCTATGCTCTTATATTAGTTTGCATTACTGTGGGATCATAATCATATTTGATTTGCTGATTCTCTACACTGCCAGCTTCCTGGGAACAAAAAATAGACTTGCGGCTGAATGTTCATCTTATATTACACCGAAGGATTCTCGCGAGGTTCTTCCATCTGTTGTTCAGCTTTTAAAGGTATACTTCCACAAATTTTGCGTTTGGTGTTATCCGAGGTTACTTCTGATATTAATATTGACAAATTTATGTACTGTGATGATAATCAAGGAATCATGTCACCTGTGTTAACTTCTCACCCTAAAGCAACATGTATCCGAATTCAACTTTAGGCTGGTGTTTTGTGCTTAGAAAGCTACTGTTCCCAATGCTATGACCCTTACACTCGTGTCTGGATAGATTAGTTTTCTGAGATTGGTGGCAGTTTTTTCCTTTATTTTGGAGCGGAGGAGACATCTCAAATTGTTTTGTTTGTTTTTAACTTTCTGCTTTTTCTGCCAGAAACAAATGGTTCGGAGAAAAGTTGAGGAGATGAACTTTACCTATATTGAGTGTTTGCTGTACATCCTTCACCATTTAGCTCATAGAGTAAGCAGATTTTTGATTTTTTTGAATTTGTCCGTTCTGCCACTGCAGTTTGTTATAATATATGTACTTCCATATTTCTTTTGGTAGACTCCTAATGCGACGAATAGTCTATGTGGCTACAAGATTGTGACCGGCCAACCTCCAGATAGGCAGGGGGAAGATTTCTTAGAGCAGTATAAAGACTTCAGCGAGAGGTACTCTTTCCCTTTTCTGTTACAAAGTACCTTACCTCAAATTTCAAGAGTCTTTTAACGAAACATGGGAGGGAAGAGGACCTACAACTACTGCATGTGGTTAAGTGCTATTATCATTTAGAGAGGGATATATATTTGGAAATCTAGCCATTACTACCGTAGTTTAATATTGAAGTGACCACTACTATTTGACCAAAATACAAAGAAAGTAAGAAGAATTGAAGAACTCGTTATTATCTAAAGAGGATGCAAGAATATTGGCTAACAGGAAATTGCAGGAAGTTAAAAAAAACTAAGTAGAATGTTATAGTATTTATCAGCATCTGCACATCTGTAGAGAGAAACTGCATAAATGAAAAGTAAAAATGATAAAAAATGCTTATCTAGTTATCTTTAAATTGCTTGTCAGTTTTCAGTGAGGTGAAATGAGCAATTGAATTATGTTTGGGTCTTCACTCATGTGGAGGAGCCAACCATGGGAAGCAAGAAACATTGTATGCGGGTTTTCTTTCTCTGAGCAGACTATCGAGTTTGATTCCCAGCTGAAGTTATTGTAGCATTGTGCCACTTGGATCCTAGGTCTAGGCATCAAAGTCAGTCTCCGCGCCCCCCCCCACCCACATTTGGGAACTTCAGATTTTCTGTAACAAAAGAAGGAAAAAAAAAAAACTATTGTAGCATTCTGACACCATGCGTTTTCAACTTGTCTCTGGTTTCCAAAATCCAGAGTTGACACATCTGGATTGGACATGCAGGCTGAGAGGCATTGATGATTTAGCAAAGACTATGGTGAAGAAATTGACCCAAGGATGACTGAACATAACAAACTCACGGCAGCAGCTAAAACTGATGGAGAAAAGGAACTGAGATAGGTCATTTTCCAATTTAACTTTGTATTTACACGATATTTTTTCCTTTTCTACAGAAGAAACAAAAGCAAAACTCGGCCATTGGGCTCCGGACGTGCAACAACATATTAGCAATCATCCAGGTGAATGCTGGTCTAATCTGTTAGAAACTAAGAATGCTTTACTGTCTTGTCCTCTTACACTATTAACATTGCAGCCCTTGCACTCGAAGTCACCTTCATTCATTGGGGATAAGAAGATTAGCCTGTCGTGGAAAGAGCCAGCAAAGCCCGAATCAAGTGCTCATGCTAGGTACGAGCGACAAGCATTGATAACTATCATCTCTTCTTTATCAATTTTGCTCTTCGTTGTAATTACTGGTGACCATAACTGATGTCTACGTGTTTATCAGCAAACGGCCGGCTGCTACGGTTGCGAATGGGTCTAGCAATAATTCATTCAAAAGGGGACGGGGCACTAGAAGGTTTACTCAGCGGTGGTGGAAGACATACACGGAGAGGAAGGGGCTGGGAAGGAAGACATGGAAGAGGAAGGGGTTATTATTAGGTACAATTGACTTCTACTTAGACGTATTGCACCATTATTACTAAAATATTACCGGCTTCTCTTGTCATCATGTCGGGCTCTCTGCTAGGAATGTACTGTTGTTACTAGTTCCTAAACTAGAAACATTTAGGTATAGAAATTGGAAAGTAGAAAACAAATAATTATTTCATTGGTTGATATCTTGAAAGGAGTCTGACTGAATTTTCCTGTTTAAACATTGGCTGAATTACGGTCTAGTACTTGAGGAGGTGACAAACTCATAATGTCGTGTAAATACTAGGAGTGGAATATGAATGCCAATCATATAAGATCACATATTCCTCGATACACGGTACTCCATTTTTGTTTGGTCCTTTTTATGAAGGAATAAGTGGCCCGAGGTGTTCTTACCTTTCAAGAAACAAAAAAGCCTACTTTCCTCAGCCTCATATGTGAGTTTCCTGAGCCTGTTATGGCATGTCATAATGAGGACTTGTCGCCTTGAGCAGAAGTAATACAATCTATAAGAGTTAGTGATGTGGTGCTCCTCATAGTAACAAAGCCAACGTGCGACTCTGAAACCCATGCAAGCATACCACATCACACACTTTTAGAGCACCATCAACCCTTTGACAATCTTCTGGTGTACATGTTTATGTAGAGAAGAATGAATTGAATTGTCTATACCTTTTGACAGTTACTATTAGCTTCTAATTCAGGCTTTTCATTTGAAAGACAAGGTCTTTTGTGATAGGAATCTTTAATCGTTTGCCTGAGCTGAAAGCATGTTATTCTCATGTTAGCAGTGATTATTATGTTCGTAGATTTGGTATCATAGTTCGGGCTTCGGATAATGGGAAACTTTGAATAGACAATTAAGTGACAGAAGGATACTGCATCTGATACGGCGTATCGTTCTTCTTTTGGGGGTGCGCGCTGACTTATAATTTTTTGCCTGTAAGGTTTCCAATGTATGCACTTTTTCGACGAGGCACCACAAATTGTTGCAACACAAATCCACGGTACTATTTTAACTCTTCGCCTAAAGGAATCAAGTGATACCCATTAACATTCTGCCTCTTCGGGTACACAAAAAACGTCTTCATCGGCTATGATACCATGGGGCTCAGTGTCCACCACCGTTCTATTGTACATTAGATGATGTTCGACACAATGAATTTCGCCGTCTGTTCACGAATCAGTCATCTCTGCAAACCTCAACTGTTAGATTAGAGAGAACCACCATGATTTGCCCCTTTTTTGACACAAATACAAGCTTGTCAGAGCCACAAATTCGACAAATCCATATCAAGCTTCAACACCCATATTTTTCTAGGAGACATGAGACCCTATTTCTAGCCCTAGCTCATGCAAACCTCTCCACAAACCTTAGTTCACACCATAGAATATCATTTCAACGAAATTGAACCAAACCGACCAAAACATCCCCATTAATGAAATGGGTTGATGATGAATGCGTGAAGTTAATTTCCAAATTCACTCTACCAGAGCGGCGACGATGATCGATTTTTTTGTCAGATTAGAACGAACATTTCAGGAAACTGAGGAAGCGAAAGCTTAACTGTAAAGGTTGTCTTAATTGGATAAATAAACCAATCGCCACCCCTCTGGTGTGGTGAATTTGGAAGTTAACTTCATGAATTTGTCATCAGTTTGTTTTGTGGAGGGTCTGGTCTCTTTCGTTCGATTTCGTTGGAATACTGTTTTGTTGTGTGAATTATGGTTTTGGGAGAGATTTTACCTCTGCTAGAGCTAAAGGGTTTTAGGACGCCTAGAAAAATTGGGCGTCAACGCTCGATGAGGATTTGGGGAATTTGTAGGATTTCAATATAAGTTGGTGTTTGAGCCGAGATTGGGAGCGAAACAAGGGTTTTGTTCAAATTGATTGTTGAGGTTTGCGGAGAAGATGATTCATAAAGAGACGGTAAAACTCGCTATGGAGAAGAGTATTTTGTGTATCCAGTCCGGTGAACTCGTGGTGGACTCTGATTATCAGAGCTATGCTGTTGTATCCGATGGAAAAGCGTACTTTGTGTATCCAACGAGGTAAAAGGTTAATGGGTATCGCTTGATTGCTTTAGGCGAACAAAGTAACAATGGTGCATTTCTTTTGCAACAGCTTGTAGTCCCTCGCCTGTAAAGATGAGTACAATTGGGAAAACCTTACTGGCGAAAGAATCATAGTTCGTGCTGTATTGCCCACCATCTTTCATTGGCAAAATCTTCACGAGGACCTGTCCAAGGACTTCTATCTTGGTTCAGTAATTTAACGTTCTGTTGCGAGGAAAAGAGGAGATATTTTTTTTTGGGGTGGGAAAGGATTTTATATTATAATTTTTGACTTTTCAATTTCATGCTTCTACTAAGGATATGCTAGTAGGGGTACTAACTTAGTTTAGGTTAAAATAAGTATCCAAATAATATGCAAAAGGGTCATCATTGCCCAATTACCATACTTCTGGGGTAGTTTGTGTAAATTACATATTCTTTGTGTCATCAATTACCTGAAGCTAAGATATATTTTGAGAAATGTGGTCCAACTGAGTTTGTTGAATTGGATAAGATGAACAGACTTAAGCTGTGCATTTGAAGGAAGAGAGGGAATCAGAGAGATGAAAATTGGAATTCGGAAAAGATAGAAGGGAAATAAATATACAGGCATAGAGCGAAACAAGCACGTGTTTAGTTAGACGAAGAGTGTAATCAGCAAATGATTTCGTTCAATCAATTTCCTAGGTCAAGTTTGGACTAGTCGGAGCTCTGTTCGAACGTCCTTTGGATAAATGAGATGATGAGAATGGCGAGGAGATAAAAGAGGACAGAGAGAAAATTTGTGAGGTCTATTGAGGTTCACTAAAGAAATCAAGCTCTAAAATTTTATTAACGGAGTAATGATGCGGTTAATGCCATGTGAGAATGTCAGGGAGCAAAGTTTCCGGTGGAAATATCATTTTTGTTAAAGTAAACCACCGTGATTATTATTTTTGAGAAGAAAATAACACACAAGTAGGGTCTATTTTGAGCTACTCCCACGTGCAATAATGCCTTGTTGTGTGCCAAGTTGTCCCTGCATTAGCTTTTTCTAGTACGGTACCCACGGATAGAATTCATTGGAATCCCCAACTTAAAAATCCAAGAAAATATATTCGACGAAGTACACCTATAAACCCGCAAAACCTCAGTAGGTTGAGTGATATACCATTCATCAGCCTGTTTATTCTGTCAGCAATAAATCTACATTTTGTTGTAGCTTTAAAAGGCGGTGGAGTTTAAGAGTCTCGATATTTGATGTCTACCTTATCGTGATAGTAGTACTACTTACCTTAATTTCTGCACATTTTTACCTTATCGTGATAGTAGTACTATTTGCCATAATTTCTGCACATTTTTACCCTTACAAGATAGGATGGGGTATGAGTAGAAAATTTGATGGTGTAGTTTAAAGAAAGATAAGGGGTGGGGTGGGGTGGGGTGGGGTGGGGATTTGATATTTCAGTTGCTAAAGGAATCAATAAGAAGCTTCGTTTATGATTTATTATTATTATTTTTAAATTTGATTAGGGGGCAAGCAACTGGGATGAGTTTGGACGGTGAGGTTACTTCCTTGTTGATTGATGCCTACGGCTTTGTGAATTCTAGGGTTGGGTGCTGCAGCTTTTTCTCTATTGTTATGGGTTCTTTCGAAGCACATGCAAATGGAAGGAATCAAGATTGCTAGCAAGTACAGAGAATAATTGTAGGCATAAAAAAATAACCTTTTTTCTGGTAATTGACACAGAAACATGGGCTTTCCATCAACACTTGCTCACTAATCATTGTTAATGTCTCCTCTCCCTAATCCTAATTACTAGTTAGCTCCACATTTAATACTATTACCAACTTAAATCCAGACATATTCAGTTGATGAGGAAGACGAGGAAGATGAAGGGGTGATTATTATTATTATTATTATTATTATTATTATTATTATTATTATTATTATTATTATTATTATTATTATTATTATTATTACTGACTTCTATAATTACTACTATTCATGAACTAGAAACATGCAAGGATAGAAATTGGAAAGTAGGAAACAAATCATTATCTCACTGGTTGATATCTTGAAAGCAGTTTGATTGAATTTTCTTGTTTAAACATTGGCTGAATTATGCCCAGTATTTGAGGCGATGAACTCATACTAACATAGTATAGATGTGGAATATGAATGCCTATCATATAAGATCGCATATCTCCCTATACATGGTACTCCACATTTGTTAGTTCCCTGTTATGGAGTAATGAGATGACCTGAGGTGTTCTTTCGTTTAACAAAGAGCCTACTTTGCTCGGCATCATACTTGATCTCCGTGAGCCTGTAATAGTGTGTCATAACGAGTACTTGTCGCCTTGAGCACGATAATTAACACAGGCTATAAGGGTTTAGTGATGTGGTGATGCCCATGCAAATCAATACCATGTCACCAACTTTAGGGAACATGCCATCAACCCCTTTGACACTATGTTACCAAAAACGTAAAAAGATACGTGTTTCTTGATCCGAGTCATATGTACTGAAACATGGTACGTTTTTTACCCGAACGCAGAAAATATCGACCTGAACATTAAAATAAAGTGAGAACTTAGATAACATGTTTATATTACTAGTTTTTCTTGGTACTTTATTTTAAACTTTAAAGTTATATTGTTATGAAAATTGAATTTGAGAATGCAACTATGAAATCACTTTAATTGTTACCAGTGGGACTTTTTGCCCGCATACCTGTTGCGTTTCCTGTTCCAGGTACGGTAGCGGACCACATCTATGGTAACATAGCTTTGACGACCTTTGTGTGTCTACATTTATATAGAGAAGAATGAAATGAATTGTCTAATACCTTTTGAGTACTATATCTTCTAATTCACAGTTTTCATTTGAATGACAAGGTCTTTTGTGATATGAATCTTAATAGTTTTCCTGAGTTGAACGCATGTTATTCTCACATTCGCAGTGATTATTATGTTTGTAGTTTTTGTGACATATTCCGAGCTTTGGGAAATGGGAAACTTTGGATAGAAAATTAAGTGACAGAAGATCATTCCATCTGATACGCCGTATCCTCCCTGATTCACCTTTATTTGATTGTCTCCGTCTACCTTCATCTCTGTTTATCTTTTCCAACCTTCTACCTTCATCTCTGTTTATCTTCCATTGACTGGGTTGGACCCGATGGTAATTTCGGGTAATTGTTGATACAAAATATAGGTTATTTAAAAAAGGCTTAATTACTTAATGCATACCTCCAGTATACCGAAACTAACACATTGCATTCCCCACTTCTAGAATAAGCTTATTGCATCCCCATTTTCAATCAATTATACACATTGACTAGTAAAAAAAATTATCGCAACACTATCTATATATTAAGGGTAAATGTGGCAATACCAAAGTATTCAACAAAGAAAAAGAAAAAATAATAAAAATAAAAGGGATGAAGACGGTGAAGAAGAAGAGAAGCAGAATTGCTCTGAATCCCCAACTCTCGCTGCTCTTTCTCCTCCCCCTGTCAATCGATCAATCGATCACGCCGTCTCTTTCTTGGTTAATCTCACCACTGCATTTGGACGACCGTAGAAGGAGGTGGAACGACCAAGCGTCACCATCTTTGCCCTGGTCATTCCTCTGTTATCTCTCTCAGATCTGGTTTTGCTAGTGGGTTTGCCATGGTACCCCAATTGGCTCCGATGGAAGACCCATTTGAGTACCCATATTCAAAGTTTTCAGAACCGGACCGACCATCGAACCGGTGAGCCACTGGTTCACGGTCGGACCAGTGGTTCAACCGGTTCAACCGCACAATATTTTTAATAATATGTAAATATTTTTTTTATTATATATGTAATAAAAATATATATATATAAAGATGAAATTAATCAAGAATAGCTTGAAAACATGTATATGGATTATAACCAAGAACATATATTAACTTTTTTACATAAATATATATTATATTTAGTAAAAGAGATCTAAAAAACAATCATAATAATAAATATTTTGATCAAGTCCTTCATTTTTATTTTATTTTTTGAAAAGTAGTACATCTATTAGAAAATCAAGTCCCCATATTACAATCCCCAAATCAAACAGATCTTTTCATATAAGTCATCTTCTTCCTCCCATCAACATGTAAAGATTAGATCCATGATGGTATTAAACAAGTTTATTACAATCAAATCCAACGATTTATATTACAAATTTCAGAATTGAACTAAATCCAGTAAGGTTTGGTAACAAAGAAGCCAGATAGATCTTTCCTTCAAGGCGCATGACTGGAATTGATTGATTCCCAAATTTAACGATATGAATGTTCTCTCTGCGAAAGCCATTGACCAATTTTCAGGTATGGTTGCTTATCAGATTGTCTACATTTCATTGCTTGCTGCATACTTATTGTTAAAAACTGGATTTAGTTCAATTCTGAAATTTGTAATATAAATCGTTGGATTTGATTGTAATAAACTTGTTTAATACCATCATGGATCTAATCTTTACATGTTGATGGGAGGAAGAAGATGACTTATATGAAAAGATCTGTTTGATTTGGGGATTATTCTGTACTATCTAAAAATTCCGGGGGTAGTGTTAGGCTGTATTAGAACTTGTTGTGTTTGTAACAGGGGAGCTGATTGTAATATACAAAATATGTTTGCTTTATTATTTTCCTGTACTAGCCGTAGTTTTAACGGTTTATGTATACGTTCTACTAATTCGATTTTCTTTTTTAATTTTCTTAGCTCAAGTTTACGCTAATCAGACAGGAAGATAACTTTCTTAGTGTATTTTCCTTTCATTTTCTAACAATTACCAAACACAAGAAAGAAATTAACTTTCTTTTCCGTTTCTTTACGTTTTCTTTTTCATTTTTCAAGAACTAAAAATGGCCTGAAGGGTTTAGTTGACAGAGAGTATTTCAATCAATCTCCTCAGATGAGTTTGAACTAGCCATCCTTCCGATAGATGAGAATGGCAAGGAGATAAATGAAATTATGTGCTACTCCCACGTGCAATAATGCTATATTTTGGGTGGCAAATTGTCCCTACATTAACTCTAACGGGTATGTCCACCCGTTGGGGCATCAGAACAAAAGGCAAGTGGTTTTGGAACTCCGAGGCATACACTGTTTAGAGTCTGTTTCCACCCGTTTGGGTTTGGGGAGAGACAAGATACAGTTCAATATTTAAAAAATATGAAATACTGTATTTTGAATTGTAGTAATATTTTACTTAATGTTCATTTTCGGGGAGTGTAAAAAATATTAAAAAAAAAATAATTTTGATATATGCTTATAATAAAATATATTTTAATTTTTTAAAATTATAATATACAAAAGGAAAAGTGCAAAAATCTAGAAACTAACATTATATTAATATATATATATTATATTTTTTTTAAATTATTATACAAAAGGAAAAAGTGAAAAAAAAATCTAGAAACTAACAATCATATGATATTTGAAATTGACGGGCTAATTAAGAAACTGGTAAAAAAAAAGCAAATTTGTTCAGAAAAAAAATTGGTACCAACAAATTCGTTAAAAAAATTGGTACAAAAAAATGAGATAGAGATAACCGTTACAAAAAAAAAAGAAAAAAGAAAAACATTACACAATGTGAAAAAAGCAAAAGAAAAGAATAAAAATAAATAAAAGTAAAACAAAGTTATGAACTTGTTTACTTGATAATTATTTTTATATTATACAAAATTATTACTTTTTTGGTGATATACCAAATTAGTATTTGAGATGAAAATATTGAGTAGAATACCTATGTGGCAAAAAGGCTACCACTCTGATTCTTCTCTTCCCCATCATCTTGACTTTTACCACTATGTACTGGGTTACTTTGACCCAGTGATTTAGATAGTTAAATGATGCAATTTTTTATGATCTTTTCATGGTTTTAAAGATTAAAAGATGTTATCAGATCGTATCGTTTTGTGATCCAAATCCCACGGTCAAAGTGATTCAGATACGATTCAAAAAAGTCTGATGAAGGGGAATGAAGGGGAATGGAAGAATCAGAGTGGTAGAAGGTAAGGGAGGAGGCTAGAATTGCCCAAGTTCTTACTTTGGGGTAATTCTATCGGCAAGATATTGTTGGTGGAGTGAGAATTTGAGGATTGCGAGGCAAGGATGAGGTGGTGCCAAGGCTAGATGGCCTTGGTGGACATGCCCTGACCATTTACTGTACACACGGATAGAAGTCATAGGGATCCCCGACTTAAAAGTCCAACAAAATTATACTAAAGTAACCTAATCGGCAAATAAACCTGAGCTGTAGAGTGTGATACATAAACTTATTAGCTTGTTTATTTTGTCAGCAGCAAATCAACATTTTGTACTAGATTTGAGAGGCCTTGGAGTCTGAGACTCTTGATAATGCTAGTTAACACGAAATTATTCGATTGACGGGGAGTGAACGTTTCATAAGAAACTGAATGGGTACCTTATTGTGCTATTAGTTTTACCATAATTTCAACACATTTTTACCTTATGGGAAAAATGCGGGATTTGAATTTTGAGCAGTTAAGGGGATCAATAAGAAGCTTTGATTTTAATTTATTATTAATTTTTTTGAAATTTATTAGTAGCTTGTAGTTGTGATTAGGAGGCATTAGCGACTATGACGAGCTTGGAGTTTGGACGGTAAGGTTACTTCCTCGTTGATTGATGCCATTGTGAATTCCAGGGTTGGGTGCTAATGCTTCTCTCTCTTTTTATGGGTTATTTTTGGTGTAAAAGAGGGTTTCACCCCCTCAAGTTTGATACAAAGAAGCTTTCACCCCCTCTAGTTTAGGGAAAGAATACATCCGCCCTTTAAATATGTCAAACTCCTGAACACTTGCGCTCGTGATTGTCACTCTGTTTTTTAGGAGAGCAAAATTTATCCTGAAAACTACTATACTATACTGGTGGGCCCCCTACCCAAGAGGTGGACACATGATTTTAGTATTATGGGGGCACACTTGTCACCGAATGTCAATGAAGATGCAATGACTTCACATATTGTTATTATTTGATTACGAATTTGTTATCTCATAATGAAATTATCCGTTCAAAAATTAATTGAATTAAATATATATACGAGGTTTATATGGGATTGTTAAATTTGTATGTTTAGTATCTCAATGACTAAGGGTAAATGACATGTAGGTTATTCTTTTTAAGTATTCGGGTCCTTTCTTATATTTGTGTGGTGATGAAGAGTAATCCTTCACGTATCTGGGAAGTATAGTAGGGGTAATTTTTGTGGGGGCATTGACCCTACATGATATATAGCGCAGATTAGTGGCAAAGGCAGGAATACACAGTTTCATTCCTTGTAGTTGTATGTGTATATTTTTGAAACGAGAATATACTTTTAATTATTGTAATCATGTAATTGCGATGCAAAAGTTGTAATTACTTTCTCGTAAAATCGACATTGAATCAAACTATATGGATCCTTGAATACACACTGACACACGTACACACAGAGTAGATTAACGTATATCTCTATATATTGAGAGAACTTAGTTGAACTCGCTTTAACTTTCTGACACAAAACATCCTTTTGAAAAATCTCAAATTCTAATGGGGTACTATGCAAATATGAAAGGTTAGAGGTGATGTGGCTCCATCTGACCCGTCTTTGTGTCCGCCAATGGTGTAGATCCGCCCCTGTCCTTCCTCCCTAGACTGGAGCGCCACAATTTTTTTTTTTTTTTTTTTTTGGTGGGAAATCGAATTTCCATTAAAACAAGAGCCAAAGTACAAGATAAAATACAACTAGAGCGCAATGCGCTAACAACCAACATCGTCAAACCGACAAACGACAAACAAGAGTACAAAGAAGGGAGTGCAAAGACAAGGGAAACTACATGACACTACTAAAAGATAAAGACAATAGAACTACGTAGGATGGTAATTAGACATAGTACATTTAGCCGCCTTGTGTGCCTGCTCGACCAAATGTCTATGCACCTTTGTGATGCTACAAAACGTCAGATTCTTCAAAGCTTCATGGATACGACGAACAACAGGCTCATCCTGAATGGGCGGGCTGGAGATACCCTGAATCAGAGGTAGAATAGACATCCTGAATGGGCGGGCTGGAGCGCCACAATTAGGCTGTGTAGGTGTTCTGAATTTTAGCACAAGAAAAAGTTCCATTTTCCAAACCGGAAGGAGTGAGTGTCTTTGCCTGGAACTTGGGGGGGTGAATGTGTATTTTACCTGGTATTTCGAAGCACATGCAAATGGAAGGAATCAAAACTGCTATCAAAGTTCAGAGAATAATTGTAGACAGAAAAAAGAAAGAAGATTTTCTGGTAATTGACACAGAAACATGGGCTTTCATCAACACTTTCTCACTAATCATTGTTAATGTCTCCTCTCCATAACCCTAAGTACTAATAAAAGCTAGCTCTGCATTTAATACAATATTACCAACGTAAATCCGGACATGTTCGATTGATGATGGAAGGAATAATGAATGAATGCACGAACCTACCTAGAAACGTAATTTGAGAGAGAAAGACTTCACCACCATGTGGAGTTTTGATTTGGGAACAAAGAAGAGATAAGATATAGCCTTGTGAGAGTGAGTTAGAAGAGCCCCCCTTCACATGGGGAGAGGACATGATTTTTACAGGAATCCCTGCACTTTCTCTCAAAGACATATGCGTCCCCTCGAATCCATATTTTCTACTTATGCCACTCATTTCCCTACAAAGTTTGTAAATCAAACTTTTGACATGTTTGAGACTCGTCAGTTGTCATTTTATCTATTGATTTTCATCAATTATGTTACCTGGACTTTAATCCTACCAGGTTATTATCTTATAGTTATGCTATTCTATTGACTACAATAGCAATGGGAGGTCAATAAGAAATAAGTTCAACATTAGCTGACACAATTTTTTCATATTAGCACTATGGAGTAGTCGCATATACTAATATCATTTTGGTGCTGCTGACATTTTCTATTATTTCACTGTTAGTTGCAGTGGTAGATCTAGGATTTTGTCTCTGTAGAACTAAATTCTAGTTTGAGAAAATTCTAATGAATAAACATATGTAGCGGACATTGTTGTGTAGTATTGTTGTGTAGTTTTGTGAGGACTAAAATGAAATTATTTCACAAAATATATGGTTAAATAGCAATTTTTAAAGTTGAGCCATTTACATAACTCTGCCCGTGATGGTTAGTTGCACACACAATAAAATGAAATAAAAATAAAACAAAATCATAGTGGGAGAAATAGAAAGAGATATTCCGAGTTGCATGTGATGTCTTTTGTTAGTATCAAAAGTGAGGGGGTCAGGTCGCCCTTGAGCACGTGGTGGCTGATTCCTTCTGTTATTTAACTACTCCCGACTTGCCTCGGAATAAAACCGTTAATACGGATGGAGAGAAAGTACAAGCTACTCGTGGAGTACATCATGGAATATGATAGTTAGTATAGGACCATAGGTCATCGATATTTAGTACTCAGTTCCATCTCTTTCTATTCATTACAAATACAGTAAAACCTCTATAAATTAATAATGTTGGAATCGGAGTATTTTATTAATTTAGCGAGATATTATTATATCGATAAATTAATAATTTATTAATTTAAGAAGATTGTACGTACGATCTTTAAATTTTGAAGTTCAATGTACTAGTTACAATGTATGTTAGTTAAAAACAAACCAGTTTTATTCTTATCAAATGGATGTGTATCACTTCCCTGATTATCCTGGTGAAATCCTTGAAGAAATTGTAGCGAGCACTATTCAAAATCCAGTCGATGACGATGTTGTGGATCATTCAATAGCATTGGAACCGGTTATTCGGAAAAAAGCATTGCAATTGGCAACATTCTTCACAACATGCAATGCGAGAAGACAATGCCCCAACTCTTAAGTGCAATGGGGAGATTTAAAGTTGAACTCAGGATAGATCTGAAGTTCAACAAAAAATAAGTGACTACAGATTCACTTTTCACTAGCCAATATTAGAATTTGGAATATTTTAGTAATTATTAATTTATATTTTCGTCGGGACCAATGTATATACACTGGGATTTCAAAACTTTATTATCTTATTATTTTATCGATTGAGGTCCAATTTTGTACTGGTCTCAAGTTAGAACTGGACAAATTATTAATTTTATCGAAGTTATTAATTTATCGAGTATTAATTTATAGAGATTTTACTGTATGTACAAGGATTAAGAAGGGGATGTTTTCCCCATTGAGGTGGCAATTGCTAATTAGTCGGCGCCTTTCAAGACGACACATTACACACAAGAGTTGCCAAAACAACAAAATATACTTGGTTAAGTAGCACCATGCACTTGTTTTTTACTCGTGCCATTGACATAGAAGTAAATGTGTGGCTTTACTTAGCTCTAAACAATATCAGAAATCACGAAGATCAACAGTATGCACTACAGCTAACCAACGCCGTATTTGTGTGCTACATTCTTTTAACAATTTTAGTTTTATTAATAACTTTTCACTTAAGAATATTCGGAAGGAAGTTTTGACTGATAGCAAACACGCTATTAAGAGCACAACTTATTACATGGTAATGGTAGAGCTGCGGAGTCATGTAAAGACAGACCCTCTGTTACTCTGTAGATGATTTTTGAAATTCTATTAATAGCTTGAATATCATAATTTTTTTAACAACAATGTATTTATAATGAATACGTTAATGTGTCTATTGTGACCTCCTTCTTTTACTAGTTTTAAAAGATTAATATATACAATTTTAGAAGAGAATTCTAATAATCTCATAAACTCTCATCTCATTTAAGCCTATCTAAACAGGCTCATTATGTGGTGCTCCTAAAACATGGAATAGGTAGAGAGAGATTTTCCTCATCTTCCTAAATTGGGAAAACCAGAGCACTAAACAGCTGTTGCTAGCTGTCCTAATCTTCTTCTCCCATGTGACCCACCACCATTCCAAACCTTCTGGGCCTTAAAATAAACACTAGTCATCCCCACAACACAAAGACATCATCTATAGATACACATTCATACAAAGACATTGTGATAGAAATTCAAACAAAGCCATCATATGGCATGTTCATGCTGATGATGATGTTGTTGATGTAGCTAGCTCTCACAGTTACAGAAAAAACAGTTTTAAGCCCCCATCATTTCCTTGCAAATACCCCTCATACTCTGTTTCCATTTCTCTCAATTCTTCCCAAATTTGATCTCTTTTCCATCCTCTGAATTCTGGGTTTTGATTGAATATTGCTATTTGTCATAACTCTAGTTTTGGGGGTTTTCTTAAATGGCACAATTACCCCCCAGAGCACCAAACATGACCCAGAATTGGCCTCTGTTTCAACCCCAAATGATGCATTTACCCAATAATTCCTCCTCCTACCCCAAAGACCCCATCTCCGCCAACGCCGCCGCGGCGTCGTCGTGGGTCGACGAGTTTCTCGATTTCTCGTCGGCCAGGCGGAGCTCGCACCGGAGGTCGGCCAGCGACTCGATCGCGTTCCTGCCGTTGCTGGAGGATTGCTCGCCGCCTGACGCCGGTTCTGGGTTCGACGACGAGCAGTTCATGTCGATGTTCGCCGACGAGGAGGAGGCGCCGAAGTTGTCGACGACGTCGAACCCGTCGACTTCGACGTCCGACGAGAATAGCAACGGAATGGAGAAGACAATGCCGGCGACGAAGAGGCCGAAGGAAGAGCCTCGAGAGGCAGAGGTGCCGGCCGGCGACGCATCGAACGCCGCCGTGGGTTCCGGTGAGACGATTACAGATCCCAAGAGGGTTAAGAGGTAATTTCAAAATTAATAATTGTTGATTACATCATAATCCCTGGATTAAACCTCTAGAATTTTCAAAAGATAAATAGAATTTTGATAAGAATTGAGATTTTGGTTGGTTTCCATTTTCCAAGCATTTCTCTTTTGATAAAAATAGACTCGATAGACTACTACTGTATTCAATTATGTGCATGGCATTTTAATGATATTTTCTTCCTTAATTACATTACTATAATAAGGTTTCCACTCAATTCATTTTCTCATTGGAAAATACGACAATTGTTTTTCCAAAAAATAGCAATATGTTTATTTCTCTTTATTTTTAATATAACAATCAAATGAAAAAAATGTTCATTCCTCTTTTTTCTCACAAAAAATATGTTCATTTCTCTTTATTTTGTGGCATGGGAGTTTGAAATTACATGAATTTTGTTTTAGCTGTAGAGACTGGAGATTGGAAATTTTCTTTTTTTTAGAAGACATTGGAAACTTTCTTTAATTATAAACATCCACTAATTGTATTTGATTTGAGTAGTCTCCCTAAAAAAAATAAAAAAGATTCGAATAGTCTATTTTGTTCAATTTATTTTGAGAAATTATTTTGTCGTTAACCAGATTTGTACCAAGAACCTCTCATGCAGGGCTTCCAAGATGTTCTTTGTAAAAATACTAAGAAAAATAAAACAAGTGTGCTATTGTGTTTCGTTTTCTATATGTTAATACTAATGGTGCTTTGAATGATTAGGATATTGGCAAACCGACAATCAGCACAAAGATCTAGAGTGCGAAAGCTGCAATATATTTCAGAGCTTGAGCGAAGCGTGACAACATTACAGGTATGGAATCATCATCTTAAAAAATTATACCCTAATAATTTAAATAATAATAATAATAATAATAATAATAATAATAATAATAATAATAATAATTAGCTCAATTCAAGTACATACGGTAACATTAAGCGAAATTACTGATATATTTTCCTTTTTGTTTAATTTAAATTTCTACAAAAATGTCAAAATATGAAGACCGAAGTATCAGCATTATCGCCAAGAGTTGCGTATCTAGATCACCAGAGGTTGGTCCTCTCTGTGGACAACAGCGCACTGAAGCAGAGGATGGCAGCTCTTATGCAGGACAAAATATTCAAAGATGGTATTTACTCCACTACATTTACCAAATTCTTGTATTTTCTTTTTTATTCTTTTATTTTTCCATCTCATATTTTTAATTTATTGGTCATCGGATTTAATTTTCTTTTATTGGTTTGTTGCACAATATTTGGCAGCTCATCAAGAAGCATTGAGGAAAGAAATAGAGCGATTAAGACAAGTGTACCATGAGCAAAACCTCAAGAAGACGGCGGCCGCCATAGAACCGCCACTATCACCACCAATGTCGGAGAACAATGATTGCCGGGATGGCGATGAACATGACACGGCAGAATGATAAGCAAAATAACAATTATTCGTCAAAAACTTAAATATTCTTTCCTACATTTAGCAGTGATTATTATTTTTGTGTTTTCACTGTGCTAGTACTCCTAAATGTAACTTTTTATTTCCCAGATTTTTTTAAGAAATTCAATTTTTCTAGGTTTTGTAATGGTTATTATTTTTGTGTCTTCACTGTGCTTGTACTCCTAATTGTAACTTTTTATTTCTAAGATTTCTTTTAAGAAATTCAATTGGATTTCCATTTCATTGTTAGGGAGTTATTAGAGCATCTCCCACAAGTGACATCAAATTTGACACCAAATTCTAGGTGGAGAAAAATGGTTTGGCCTCCCACAGTTAACCCTCAAAAACACTATTTCACCATTTTTGGTGGAAAATTAGAGTTTTTGGTCTCCCACAGTTTTCACCAAATTTTACATCAAATAGTTATTTCACCATTTCATCAAATTTAAAGAATGATATTTTTGGCCTCCCACAACAAATCATCAAATTTATCACCAAATCATGAATTTCATAACTATCAAAATAAAAATAATATTTTATTACCAAAACAATATTACACGAAATTGTAAAATGATTAAATAACACTTCAAAAAATCTAAAATTAACCAGTCTAATCTATTTGACCATGATTATCCCATATGTACAAGAAGGTTAACTTCAGTGTATTATGTTCGGCCAAACCTGTTGCAACTACATTAGTTATTTCATTTTATCATCCCCTAGCATGATGCTGAAAATATTATGTAACACGCTATGGCTCAAAAGCATAGTATACAAAGTGGGAGAAGAAAAACGGATGGTGTATATACTGTAAAGACGAAATGCTACACTATTACATTAGAGCATATTATTACCATGAAAGTAATGTGAAAACATGCCGTAAACACTAATTAAAAATTTGGTGTAGATTACACCAAATCCTATTTTTACCATCAAATTTGATGGCAAAAATAGGATTTGGTGATATAGGATAGGATTTGAGGGTACTGTGGGAGATGCAGTTCACCATTTCACAAAAGCTACATCAAATATAGGATTTGGTGATTTGGTGTTTTTTTGGTCAACGACTGTGGGAGGCCTACAAAAAAATCTCTATTTTTTTTAGTGATTTGGTGATTTGATGATTTGTTGTGGGAGGCCGAAAACACCTAATTTTACTATCAAATATAGGATTTGGTGCACTGTGGGAGATACTCTTAGTGTCGCATTGTATTGTAATTAATATTAACTTTCTTCTCTCCATTTATGCATCAATTTGGGATTCTTCATTTGTAGTATGTCATAGACGTGATCAGTAAAAATTATATAATAAGTTTTCTATCATTACGTAGTCTTGAAAAGTTATTATAGCTCCACAATCTTATTAAAAGACTGGCTACTTCTTATGTCGTTTTGTTCGTCATGTCAAAAATATATTTATACAGAGTGTGAAGAATTTTAATAGTGTTCCTAAGATAGGTTTATTACAAAAAGATCTCACTAAATTTAAGATATTCATTTGTGCCCTTTCTTTCATGACAACCCTTCACTTTTCAAACGATTCCGCCAAACGACTCCTTGAAAACTCTTACCTCATACGTTCGTTATAAAGTGAGAAGTTTTAGAATCACCTAAATCTTCGTCCGTGAAGATCCTGAATTAACAGCACATCTCTCTTGATTCTTTGATCTGTCAGTAGCCCTATAGCCAATAGAAATCGCAGTCCAAAATCACATCCTTCTAGTCCATGTCCCTCATAATGTAGCAGTAATCTCATGCTAAAAATGATTGGACGCAATGCTGAGTTGCAGATGCGCTGACACAACACATGATCAAAACACTCTCGAAACGAAGTCCCAAGTCAAGAATAATATATGGAAGCCCGATCGGAACACTCTTCAAATGGAATCCCAAGTCATGCATAATATGTGGAAACCCTGTATCTCATCACGAGTAGTAGACCATTTTTTGAATTCATTTTTGCTGAGCTCGTGGCTACAACAATATGTTTCTTGGATCTCCATGGCGTGAGAGATAACCCAACACTCCTTCTGTCTCCTTTGCGTAAGGTACAAAACTCATGGGGATAAGAGTTGTATTGGTATAAGAGCTGGGATATGATTGTACTAGAATAAGGCATGATAAGATTGTACTAGTTACGAGTGATCGGTTAGAGCATGATATGAAAAATGATAAGCTGCAGACATATGTAATAACATAATTGAGTTGGGCATGATAAGATGTAGGATACGTGTACACTTGTTTAAAACTTACTATTTTAAATTATTTTGCGTTCACCTGTGGACTTTAAACAAACAAAATACACACACATTTTTACACTTTGAAGGGGTACTTTTGATTTTAGCTTTACATCCAACATGTTTGTATCGAAATTTCAATTTGTGTGTGTATGCGTGTGTTTATTTTATGTGTGTGTGTGTGTGTGTATATATATATATATATATATATATATATATATATATATATATATATATATATATATATATATAAGATAGGAGGTATATTTTCAAGAGATATTTTAATGAGACATTTTCAATCGTCGGATTTCAGTATTGAGTAAGTACCTAATCTCACCCGTCGGATTAGATATCCCACAAATCCCTCACACAAAACCCTCAAACAAAGACGATTTACCGCACGATCTCACGATGAGCTCTCGCAGAACCACGATTCCTCGAAGCCTCCGGCAAACAACAGCGGCACCGGAAGGATCTCATCGAGATGTAGCATCAAGTTCGCTCTCTCTTTGAATACCGCCCCATCCGGATCCCAACCCACCTACTTGCAACCGCAGATAAAAGCCAGTGGAAGACGATGATGGTTGTGTTTCTTCCTCTTCTGCTTGGCTCCGTCTCGGAATGATGTATATTTTTTATTCTTATTATCCATCTTTAAGAATTTTTGGGTATCTTTTGGTAGATCACGGAAAATTGGGTAATCCTATTTTCTGTGGTAGAGTTATGTTGTCTTAAATCATTGAATATTTTTGGTGTTTTCAGGCAACAAAAGAGAAGCAAGAAGACCAAGAAAGTAACTGAACTAAAGCTTTGATTGGTTTCAGGTTCACCTCCAGTCAAGTTCACCTCTACCTTAAATTGAACTTTATGCATTCAGATATTGTGAAATGATTTTCTTTCTCAGTTTCATTTAAGTTGTTGATCCATTAATTATGAATTATGCATTTAAGTAATAATTAAATTGACCGTTGTATGAATTGTAGTCTTGCTCCTACTCCTGTGAGGCTTGATGCATATTTGCAAGATGTTCTAGCTTAGTGGAGAAGTTTGCTTGCTGTAACTTTTCCTGGAGAGATTCTAACATTGTTGAAAAACTTATCTGCAAAAGATGCACTTTTATTCTTTTTTTGACCAAGAGATCAGTTGTTATCCCTCTTTGTAGTCAGGCTATGATATAGATTTTACCATTTTTTCATCTGAACTTTTACTCAGTCGGTTTATTAGCATTTTCATACTCAACATTTCAATACATCATAAATCTTATTTAGCTAGGTTGTGCGATCAAGGGCTGCTCCTGCTGATGCACAGCCATCTCGAAGAAAAATGGAAAGAAGTGTTCATAAGATATTTAATAATAAAAAAATCCCATATAAGTAATATAATTATAAAAAACCCCACATCCATTAAGTGTTCATAAGATTTCTTTTTACAAAGAGACCTCTCAAATTAAATATGATTACAATACAACTCCTAAAACCTTCCCCAGTAGTAGTTTGTTCAAACACACATCTTCACTGAAGAAATCATTCACGAGGGGACTTCTTTGTACCTGTTACCTAACGACGCAACGAATCAACATTATAAATTTCCCTCGAAAACAACGGCGAATATCCAAGAAACATCCCGTTCATGGCATTGTAGCCTCCACAAACTCCCCCTTTCGTCCCTTCAAATGGGTGCGCGATGTGCTTAGCCAAAGAGATCAGTCTTCACCGGGATGCCCTTTCACTAAAATTCCAGGAAAAAGTTCTATTTTACGCTTCCAGTGCGTACTGCTCTCGAGGGAAGTTGAATACTCCACGTATCCCACTACGAATGTGAGTCTAAACGTACTTTGATCTTCCCCAACACACATAGGTACAAACATGTGCAAATCTTGATTATGTTGCTTTTTACTTAATTAGATCTAAGCAGAGGAATTCTTCCATTAATTAGTTATGCATATGTCAGTTTCTTATTTGTTTGAAAATTTGCATTATCCACATAAAACTACACGGGTTTCCCATAATAGCTTTTCGTGATTCATGGCACGCCTTCATTTAATTTCGGGGCTTTCCTTTTTTATATATTATATGGATACATGTGTGCAAAAATAGTTGATTCTGTCAATATTGAATAAAACATAACGAAAAAACCAGGTCCACGATTTATAATCAAGTTTAACCATAATTACTGAACCAATTTCATAGCCACGTGGTTCGCTAAAGAGTGTTCCTTCCGAGCCTAAGTACCTACAGCAGAATGTTACCTAACCAATTTCATCGCCGTCGGATGATTTTAAGACCTTGATTATGGACCTTTGAATATCCTAGAAGATCTAGAATGTGTATAAATACCTCTCTAATGGTCAATGTGAAACACTATATAAAAAAAATTGGGGGCAAACCTCATAATGCTTTATAGACATTGCTTATTCTTTAAAGATCTTTATAAAATCATCGTTGTTAACTCCAACATAGACCGCCGAGTGCACACCCTCACCATTAGTCATACTATTTAATTCCTCCATTGAAAATTTCTGAAACCTGCTCGTTGTGTCCCGAGTCAAATATGATCATGCAATAGGAGAACTCCCAATGACTCTTCAAATTCAAGGATGGTGTGTGATTTCATGGATTAAAATAGCATCCAAGGACGAAACACATTGCAATAGCATCTAAGGATGAAACACAGTTCTTTGAATTCAATGTGTATATAGTATCAATTCAAGTAGACTCTTCAAATTCAATGTGATGTCTGTGATCCTAGGGCATTACAATAACATCCAAAAACGAAACACAGTTTTTCGAATTCAATGTGTATACGTTAACAATTTGAGTCTATTCATCAATTAATAAGACTATTTCATGAGATTTGATGGTTGAAGTGTATTACCAAGAAATGCGAGTTGCGAAATCGCCGATGAATGTTTATACCGGAGCGGGAGCGATTATGAGAGAAAGACGATGAAGATTCGGGGACAAGAAAAGATGTAAGAGAGAAAATGAAATAAGCAAAGGTGGTACCGTGTTTTTGACTTCCTTGGCAACCGATTTTTCAATTCTGGACACGTGGCATCTAAACTTCGGTTTTTATAACCTAACTATTGAAACGAACATGATGGTGTTGATACCATGATGGTTGTGTCGTGCGGTCGACTGTTTAAAAGGGTGAACCCAAGCCCAACAGCAATCGGGCCGAGACTCAAGCCCAAGTCTGTAGCATTTTAAAAAAATCTAAACCCAACCCAACACGCGTGCCAAAATAATTAATTTAACTTAATTAAAACAATAAATTTAATGATTGAAAATATAATTATATGACATTCAATATTATTTTACGTACAATAATCAATCACAATATTAGGTGACTTTGACATTTTTCAACAATATTTTATATGTTATGTATCACATAATATTTAACATGTAATCAATAGTGCACTTTCTATAAATAAGTAAATATGAGTATTTGTTCAGGGGATTTCTTTAACTCGTCAAGTCATATCGATCTTCTGAAATCTATTTAAGTATTATTACAAATAATAATAGAGACTCCTGGTTGGGCAGGGCTTGGGCCGAAGTTAATTATCCCAAGTCCAACCCATATGTTGGTCGGGCTCAAAATTCAAACCCAAGCCCATGAAAGCCCGGAATTTGTTGAGCCCAAGCCCGTAAATTTCCGGGTTGGGTTAGGCAAGTTGGTCGGGCCACCGGCCCGACGACCAACCGTACCTGTAGCCATGGGTGGTCTACCCTGATACTAGTGGGCCCCACTTAGCTTTGAAAAATTAAGACACGTGTTTTCAATTTAGTCCCTACATTGCAGTATAGCCCCATTCAATATTATAAAAATGATGTTTTACCTTTTTATTATGGGTAAAAGACGCTGACCACCCTTGAGTTTAGGCATAATTCCACTCCGCTACCCTGGATTTTGGAAAAAGACACTCTGCACCCATTTAACGGAATATTCCGTAGACACTTAGCACCCTTCTGTCATGTTCCGTTAGAAAAGTGGGCGATTGAATTTATTCGGACTGTATTACCCCTGTGTACATTTGTTACCTTTTTTTGCCTCTTTCATCAACAAGAACACCAAGAACATACACCAAAAATGTCAACACCACCAAGAACATCAAGAACATCCACCACAAATATAACAACACCAACATCCCTACTTAGAATTCATATCCACAGTTCATACATATCAGAGTACAAACTGCCATGGACTTGTATATCATCATCAATTTTAAGCAAAAAAGAAAATTCAAGATTTACATGGTAGAGATTGAACCCTCTTGAACCGCAAAATCAAACCAAAAACTGGAAAAACTAGCATCCACATTTCATAAGCTTCAGACACTTTGAAGTTTGGAGAACACAAAAACCCAATTTGTACATAGTTACCTCTTTTCTTCTACTCCTTATCTTCTTCTCTTTTTTCTCTGGAAAACCCACAACAACAGCAAGGACAACATCCTCATCCTCCTCGATTCACTGTCTCTCTCCCGCACCCACCAAACACCACCACCATCATCATCTCCCGAAGATTGCTTCTTACTCCCACCATCTCCGCTTCCACCCAGGACTACTTCTGCCTCATAACCGCCGTCGTCACGCTCCGATCTGCGAAGCACCGATCGTGAAGTTACTGATCCTCCCACGTTCGAATCCCTTCGTCGTCGTCACGCTCCAGTCGATGCTCGGCTCGTCCAGGCTCTGCCCTGAGAACCGCCTCGTCGAGCGAGTACTGCAACAACCCCCTTATCCGGCTCGGGACAAGACCGGGAGGGCGATGCTTAATAGAAGCGGCGGAGATCAAAAGCGATACATTTCACAACACTTTATTCGTATTATTATACGTCAAACTTAGAGTATTACACAAGAGGTGATACCTGTTACACAAAACTTATCTAACAGTTATTAGATAAACTACTGGTGACGTCCATACTCTAGGTGAGTCTCGCGCCCCTTCTATCTTACAATCCAGCTCCTAGGCCTGCGGTGGGAAGAAAAACAAGAACCGCAGTTTCCAAAATCAGCTTGAAATGCTGAGTGAGATACACCTTAGCGTGTAAAACAAGGAAGATGAGATATATTGCGTAGTCATAGGTTAAAACAAATCACAGGATATGAGTAAAACATTTATCAGAGTTTGCAGCAGAATAAATAGTAATATTAGTAACATTCATTCCGATATAAATCAACTTTCATAACAAGATATTGCTCACAGTAACCAGGGTAGACCAGGGTAGTCATAAGAACAGACCTTAATCGGATATCCATATCGAGGGTTGGGAAAACATTTCCCTGGAAAACCTTCCCGTGTAGGACGACAACGAGAGAGAAAACCTTTCCTCCGTGCCTGGCGTTGTGGAGAACCTCTCCCGCCCCTACTTAAATAAACCATACTAGACCTTAAGTGTCGACACCCCCTTATGGATCGTAAGTCCATAAGAGTAGTACTAGATGGGACTCTAGCCAATATGGCAAAGAGCCGGGCCAGTTAAGGGCCAAACTAACCCAATAAGGGTAAATATAGCCAACTCAGGGCAAATCCAAACCACCCCGGTACATGTGAGCTCGATTTCAAAACAATCATTCCGAACGTAATCAAACTCAAGGAAAGCATGTATTTCACAAAAATCATTTTGAGACGTATTATAAATCATTCGTTGACACGAAAGGAGCTAGGCGTGCTAGGCTAAGCATATAACTCACCTCGATTATCGGCAATTAGCACATACATGCTCCTACGGATGTTCACAGTCATCGTTACAAATCTGTCGCCTACAGATTACAATACTTTGGTCAAAACGAAAATATTTCCAAATAACTTAATGTACTAACTCTATACGGATGCTCGGCTAGTACGAATACTAAGTTCAATTCTCACGATACCCAATAAAGCCCAATAAGACTCGATTTTAAATCATACTCTTAAGGATATAACTTGATATTAAGCGATAATAATTATATGCAAGTGATACTACAAATAGTAAAATAGCATGCGGTATATTTATAAAGAGTTATTCCGCTCGAGAAATAATATTCAATTCTCGTTAATATGATAAATTATTATTTCAAACTCACAATCTATTTAAAAAGTGACATATCAACCATATATACACAAATATTTCTATTATTAATAAGAAGTTATTTTAGCTAGAAAACTCATGTTGGAGTGCAACAAAAATTTGTTTTAAACAATGATATTAGTTGATAAAATATTAATGAATAAGTTTTTGAAACTTTTCTATTTATTCAAATAAAATTAGCATTTATTAAATAACTAAACAATACGATTTTCAAACATAAATACATATATATATATATATATATATATATATATATATATATATATATATATATATATACGCAAATACGCTTATTAGCTCATTTTTCAAGAAAATACTTTATTATTGCAAATTACTACAAACACCTATAATTTTGACAAAGCATTCATTTTACTTATTTAGTTGAAATGTAAATTAATCAACATTAGCTAAATAGCTAAAATTAAGTAAATAATAGTAATAACAGAATATATAAACTATAACTAAACCCCCATCAGTTACATTATAAGACACTAACAACCCCTATGTTTTTGAAAACTACTCTTTTAAAATACAATTAGCTCCCCAAATATGCATATTCAAATCGATGGATCTAAACACGGATTAAAGCATGCAAAACACGAATTCGACTACTGAAATCAAGTCACGACGAGATTTAGAGCTTACCCGACCCAAGAAACGCGAGAAACGGTCGAGAATCGAGTCGGGTCAAGTCGCCGAAACGGGTCGCCGGAGGTGAGTTCGACCGGAGCTATTTCCGGTGGTTGTTGGCCTCGATTGAGAGCTCCAACAGGTTGTTCGGACCCTATAGAGGCTAGGGATACCGAGAGAAATAGATGGGTGGCGCTATTTTGGTTGGGCCAAGGTTTCGCCGGCAAAAATGGTGTTCGCCGGCGATGGAGCTTGTCTCGGCTGAGCTTCCGATGATATGGTCTCTGATTTTCTTCTTCTGCTGTTAGTGGGTTCGAAACAGGGGGAAATAGGGATAGAGAGAGAGACGGAGGAAAACAGATGGCGGTGGTAGGTTCGGTGGTTTCCCGACGGCAGCGGCGGCGGCAGTAGCTGGGTTCTCTGCTTGCTGCTTGCTGCCGTCCTTGTGTTCTTGTACGGGTCAGATACAGAGAGAGATGGAGAGAGAGAGAGAGAGAGAGAATAGGGAGGCCACGTTGGTGGTGGTCTCGGGTCTTCTTCCCCGACGGCGGCAGCGGCGGCGGTGTCTCTTGTTGCCGCTGATCTGCTTGCTGCTGCTGTCTCTGTTCTTCTGGGGAATTCAGAAAGCAGAGAAAGAGAGGGAGGGACAAGGAGCAGAGCTTGGGGGTGGTGGTGGTGGTGGTGTATACGGTGGCGGTGTTGTTGTTGTTGTTGGTGGTGTGGCCGCGGGGAAGTGAAGAAGAACAAGAAGGTGACGGTGAAGATGAACGGGATGATGAGAAGGTGATGATGAGAGCTGATGATTGATATTGGGGGCTTATATAGGAGACAAAGAGGAGGTGATGATGATGATTGAGATGGCGGTGAAAAATATAACCGAGGAAGAGAAGTTGAAGTTGAAGAAGATGATACAAGAAAGGATAAGGTGTGGGTGGCACACCAAATATTCGGGTGATTGGGTGTGTCACTCACACTAAATATCGCGGTGGTCGTACACGCGTTAACAACAACAATAATAAAAATAAATAAAACTCTCGCGTATTAATCTCCGAAAACTTAATATTTTCCAAAACTCTACAAGAAATTCTTGTCTATAAAATACTATAATTTGATGAACTTTATTTTTATATTTTTTTCCACAATTAAATTCTTTATTTAGCTTTTAAATTACTGTTATGCCCTTGTAAATTATACGGGGTAATACAAGTACCGCCGGCGGTACCGGACCGGACGTCGTCTGAGTGGAGAAGCTCTCGATCTCAAACAAGTCGGAGCTAGCTTCACTCGCCACGTCGTCGACCGTTGCCGTGATTCGCTGTAATATCTCAATTTTTCAGAAAATATGAACATAGTATTACTTTGTTAGTCGAACTTGGATTGTCAACTGCTGAAAATTATATTTATCAGTAATTCTTCTACTTGGAAATATGTTGGTACAAGTATGACAAAAGGACATATTCACAAGAATAGTAGTATTTAGCAATAGGAGCAGCAGCATGTATATTGATTTATTTGTATACTTCTTAGAGACTTGTTTAGTATACTATATTTATATGTAGTCACTAACTTGGTTTATGAATGATCACTATGAACAGGAGTAGTACAAGTAAAATGGTACGGAGGAATGTTTATTGTGCATATACTTTTTATGAGAAACATTGGATTTTGTACATATACATGCAAATTTATACTTATTAAATTAATTACCTATGAAACATAAAGATTTTTTTAGGACAATGAAATTAGTAGTATCACCATGGCAGTTGATACTTTTACCGTTTTGACTAAGTTACATGTTTATCCAAGTTTGGTAGATAGACAGCTAAAAAAATTATTATTGTCTTCAAAATAGTTGTTTGGTAGCTACATGAAAAAAATAAATAAATAAATAAAGCTTGTAACAATTTCATGGTGCATCTCTACATATGGAGTTTTAAAAAATAGAAGGATAAAGTTGATAAAGGTAAGCTTTATTTAACGCAGGAAGAAAATTTAGAGCTTCCAACAAGTCTCAGATTTTTGTTAAAGAATTAGAGGGAAAACAAACTGAAATTGTATAGCCGCCTACTGTTGAGAGCAGTAGTAACCATTTGTTACTTGGCAACATATTGATTTATTAGATGTTTAATTATTGTTGAATAATGAAGTAAAGATTAAAATTGAGTTCTCTTTCTTGCATGGAAAGGCCAAGTAGTTGAAAACTTTGTTTTGACTACTTACAGTGTGCCTAATAGAGAAAATGAATGAGAGGGCGGTCATGAGGTCAAGCAAATGAAAGAAAGAAAAGAAATTAGAAAAGAAAAAAATATATATAAAAATAAAAAGAGGCAATTTGTTGGACGTGGCTGAAGTTGGGAAGGAAGAAAGAAGAAAATTGTTGTTTGTATACTTCATGGCTAAGAAATGGAATTGAAAGTTGATGGGTCTTGCATGAAAAAGATGATGTGTCATAATATTAGTGGCAAAGGCCACATGAACCACCTAAGGTGTTTGTGTATTTTTCAACGGCTACCTTAGGGAAGCCATGCACGGCAGGTCACATGTGGGGCCTGCTATCCGTGGTCGCGACACGCGTGCTGCCGTGTGAGTCACCCGCACGGGTACTCGACACGCGTCCCCCTCTGCACGTCGCGACGCTACTCGTCGGTCTCCCCTATAAATAGAACCCGACGTTATAGTTAATTCTCATTCCAGATTTCAGTCAAACACTAGAGAGGGAGAGAGCTAGAGAGATTAGCGGAAGATATTCTCGATATTGTATTCGGAGGTTCTGGAGGTTCTATATTATAGTATTAGCAGCTTCGTCGGACCGAGGTAGGGAATCTCAACGTTATAGCCCTAAACGTATTGCGTTGCCTGTTGATAACTCTATATTAGAGTTATATTTCGTCTACGTTTGTGTACCGTTTTGTGTAGTTTCCGGGTTGAATATATTAGAAATACACTATGAAATTGAGGAAATTGGATAAGTTTAGCTTTGAGTGATAAATTATTAATCCGGGCGTTTTTCACATTATTTACATTTATTTTGTCACTTTTGATCGCACGGGGTGTTTTCGTGTTGTGTTGGACAGGAAACGGGGCTCATGGATCAAGAGGAGGAGGAAAACGAACTTCGGAACATATGCGGAAGCTTGGGAGAGAAAGAAATTGGAAGAAAAGAGGACAAAGATGGAAAAAGGGGGTCAAAGTGTCATTTTAGAAAGTTTGAAGTGTAGGATCAAAAGTTGATCCTAGGATCAAAGCAGATCGCACGATCAACTTTAGTGATCGCACGATCTGCTAAGGGGAGAACTCACTGACTTGTAGGATCACAAGTTGATCCTACGATCAACAAGCAGATCGCAGGATCAGCTTTGGTGATCCTACGATCAGACAAAGATTAGAAGCACGCACAACAAGCAGATCGCACGATCAGCAATAGGTGATCGCGCGATCTGCTAGCAGACCCAGCGCATCAACGTGAAAATAAAAAGGAGAATTAGGGTTATTAATTAACAATGTTTGATTATTAATTAATAGACCCTAATATTAAAAGGAGAGAGACACGTGAGAAGGAGGGGGAGACGTGAGAGAAGGCCATCAACGTAGGAAGAGAAGAGAAGAGAGCAACACACAAGAGGAGGACTCCTCCTCCATTGAAGCTCTAAGTTTGATTTCTTCTTCTTCTCTCTCAATCTTTTTATGGAGAAACTAGTAAGTCTTGTTTGGTTTATTAGTATTAGCTAGACGTTTTGCTAGGCATCTCTTTGAGAGCCTAGGGTTTATGTAAACGATGAATATTTTCCGGATTTGATCTTTGCTTCATGATTTCTTGATTTCTTCTTTTGAATCAATTCTAGTTTCTTGTTTATGTTAGTAATCCTAATTGAGTGACACGATTGGGAGATAAACTAGGGTTCAAGAACTAGGGTTTGTTCAATTGTTGATTCATGCTTAAAGTTAGCAATATTTTAATTCAATTGTTCATAATCTATGCTTAATTCTTAATGGGGATGGAGTAATTAACCGGAACCATTAGTTGGCTAGTGAAGTGCACGACAGTGACTTTAAATAGCTAGGATGAGATATGAGCATCAATCCCGTATCACTGAGACTGAGAAGAGACGTGTTAGGATTGGCTAGTGTGGGTAGATTCGGTAGGTGAGATTCGACTGTTTCGTGCTACGGTGGACCGACATGACCCGTTTTCGTGCATGTCGTTAGCCTATTAGAACGGACCGGTAGACACAAGAGACCGATAGGAGATTGTAGTGTACCGTGAAGTAGAATGACTTGAGACCGATAGGAGATAGTCAGTGCTGTTACCCGGCTTAGTTAGAATATAGTTAACGTGTTGCTCAGATAATCCGGAAATCGTTTACAACCCTAGGTGATCTAGAGATTGCCTAGTTTCTCCAAACTTATATCTTATATATAAAAACTACAAAAATATTAACTTAATTGTTATTTGAATTTATAAATCAATCAAACCCTTCCTCCTGCACCGTACTCTAAATTAAATAACTAATTAAGTAATCTCAAGCCTGTCGTCGTGGGATCGATAACTCGGGGTTGAAATACCGCCCCTATATTACTTGACCGTGCACTTGCGCATACGCGTTAAGAATCCGCGTCAAGTTTTTGGCGCCGTTGCCGGGGACAGCGGTAGATTATTTAGTTAGGAGTTAGTTTAGAGTACTTTCTTTTAGTTTTAATTTTTTCTTATTCTATATCTCTGTGCTTCACGGGTGTCTTGTGAGTCTGTTTCTCAGAAACGCAGGAAGCAAGAGACAATATAAGCATGTGGAGCGAAGACTGTTATTCGGGTCCCCACTACTGTTTCCACTGCAGGGGTAACCATGAAGACGATGACGCATGCATAACTTGGTGCTACGTATGCGGCATTTGGCACGAACGTAGAGACTCATGTCGAGTACATGCCCCCAAGCTTCATCAGCACCAGGAAGACTCATCAGCGGATATGGCAGAACGGCGTAGTATTATGAATGACATGGAAGTTTGCGCCAAATTTTTGTCCATAGATGCACAATTACCACAAGAGGATTCAGCCACAGGTAGGGAATACGTGAGGGAGATGTTGGAGAGGATAAAGAAGCGAATAGAAAAACTGTCAACAGCAGGGGAATCTAGTATTCAAGAGCCACAAGAAGAAACCGTGCCATATGACAGTGAGCTAAAAATTGAACCTTCATCATCCCCACCACAAGTGGAAGAAGAGATACCTGAGCTAAACGAAGACTGCAGTGTCCAGGAACCATTGGTGGACTCTGCCATTTATGAGGACTCAGACTCTGATTCAGACTGGGGTGGACCTGTGTGCCGAAGATGGGAAGATCTGCCGTATTGCGAGCCAAAACTGCAGGCACCCTCACATCCTTGGTATGAATGGGAAGACACCGAAATTGGAAGCCTGTGGTGTGTCGACGATGAAGCTGGTGACACACTTGTGCTCAGTGATATTGAGGTAAAAGCCCCAACTCTGATTAATGATGAATTCTCCATATCCTATGTCACGCAAGTCTGCGACGAGCTGGAAAAATTACTGTATGGGGATTCTAATGGGGAAGAATGTGATGAGCAACTTCCAATCTCTTGTTTTATGGGCGATTCTATTTATCATCCATATGCCATAGTCAAAGAGTTGGAAGTCAACAAGTGTGGGGGTGTGGATAATTTTCATGGGTCATTTGAAGAGCATCTAGCACAGACGAGGTATTACTGGGATGATTTTATGTCCATCGATTCATTTGAGCCCAGTGGTACTTGGTGGAAGCTGATGAAGAAGATAAATTGCAAGATGAAAAGATTCAGTTTGCACAATTGTCCACCTTCTTCAGAGCACAGGGGTGCACGTGAAGTTATCGAGAAGAGATGGTGGAAGAAGAAGAAGTGGAGGGATAAAGCAGTCTCCACTATCCTTTTCGGTTGAGGTAACCAGGTCGGGCCGTCGACCTTAAGTTACAAAGCGCTGCTTGGGAGGCAACCCATGTAGAGTAGGATGCAAGTTGTTTCTGTTTTTGCTTTTAGTTCTCCATATTTGATTTTGAGGGGTGAGAGAGAGTTGCTTTAATACTTTCAATCAGTGTGCAGGGACACAGGTACAAAAGACGCTCTGGGTTCCCCTTCTTGATGCGTGTGATAGAGAATGTGAGTAGGCGCATCGGAATCCGGACGCGAGGTGATTCTTTTCCGGAAACTGTCAACGGTCCACAAGACCCCTTCTTGTTGCAGTTTCGCGGCAACGGTGCCCATGTAGGTCCGGGCACCCCAGGTACCTTTAACTCTCTCTCTCTTTTGTTTCTACGTTTTGAGCGGTAATTGTGGAGATCCACCGCCTACACATTTAAGCGATGAGTCCTCTTATTATATCTCTAAATTCGTTGAGGACAACGAAACGCTTAAGTGTGGGGGGGGGGGGTTTGTGTATATTTTGCTAGCCATGTCAGTTATGCATCGCCAGTTACATGCAGTTGTGTCGTATTGTGGAGTACATGTGGTTAGTGTAGAGTGTTTGATATAGTGTCGTATTGTGTTAGGATTGTTAGTATGCATTTTTTTTAGCACTTTTACTTTATTGAGTCCCCTACCAAATCGTGTGATTAGTCGAGTTGGCCATTGCATATAGAGTTAGGAAATATTGAAAAAAAATAAAAAAAAATCATAAAATTTATAATTTTTTGAGGAAGGGCAATCGAAGAGAGTGAATGTGGAGAGGGCTTAATGATAGAATTCCTTAGGAATATGAAAATCTGAGGTGAGGTAGACGCGAGAATCTGGAGTAGGAAGACTTATAGGGCTAATGCACATTAGAAATGCGAGTAGCTGCCTCTCAGACTAGTTATCCTACTAGCGCTACACCACCGTCACTTAGGTAGTCGTCAACCCTCCTCGTAGTGGCAACGGAACAGCTGTGCGAGTGATGTTTATGGGGGCCTCACGTCCCGTCTCCATCTCCTAGGTCCACTAGTTACCCCTATTGATCCGTTTACCCCTTTTATTCACAGCCTCTAGCCTAGGAAGCCTTTCATTGCGACTTTCATCACTTGTTAGAATGGTCCTTTCCTATGCGTCATGATAGAGGGAGTTGAGTTAGGGAGGTTTGATGAGGGTGAGTTGATTTGATACATCTTACGTGGATTCTCTTACATGTCGTCTTTTGAGGGGATGTGAGGGTGAGTTAGAGACGGTAGCACACTTTGGTGTGGCGGTGAGTCGTGTCCTTACACCACGATCACAGGTGGAGTACCGTAGTGCGTGGTATTTCTTCCGCACGTCATGGGGTGGGGGTTGGTTGATCTCATAGGAGGTCGTGCTTATGCTTTATTTATATTCTCTATATCTTAGGTGATGAGGAGGATCGGTTGGAAAAGCACGTGTACACATTGACTACTGGGTTCGTGATTTGCTTTGCATCAAGTGTGGGGGTGTCAACATCTATGTTACATCACTAATTTGACACATTCCACCCCCATGTTATCTAATTTTGACATTTGATCTCCTCGGATATTACTATCGTATTGTCGGCTCCATGTGCTTAATGTTATTATTGTGTGGAAATGAAAAAAAAAAGAGTAAAATAGAAAGTGAAATTGAAAGGGAATAAAGGAGCAAGCTTGAAATTGAAGACCGGGGAGATTAGCTATTGTTCGAGATCACTTCTTCACATTTGTGGCCGCGAGAACGGCGTTGCACCAAGATTGAGGGAATGAGGGCCGGAGTAGTGAGATTCGGGGTGGTTCCTTGGATTTTGGTGAGGGAGTGTGAGAATCGGGTTTTGTGAGTAAGATCATGACGTCTAGGACAACGCTTCTAAATATCCTATCCTACCCGTCCAAACCGTCAGAAATTTAACCCGTGGATAAATAGCTCGGATGGTAAGTTCTAGGGATACGTTTGATGAGTGTGCGGAAGCACCATATTTTGTGTTTGTGCCCGTTCTGTCTAACGAAACTGGCCGCAAGTTCTACCGATCACCAAAGTTATCGAACTTCCGAGGGAATATGAGAGCCTTATGACTTGCCGGTTTACTTTTGAGATTGCCCAATCTCTAACTAAAAAGAAAAGAAAACAAATTGGTGTTGTTTCAATTTCTGCATTGTTCTATAATCGAGTTGCATTGTATAGTCATGTAGATTGCATGGGTGTGTGTGATGTTTGTGTCACATGGCTAGTGAAGTTAAATGCAATTCGGTGGATTGAAAATCATAGTGTGAGAAATTTTTTTGATTTTGCTCGGGACGCGCAAAAAGGTAGTGTGGAGGGATTTGATAACTCTATATTAGAGTTATATTTCGTCTGCGTTTGTGTACCGTTTTGTGTAGTTTCCGGGTTGAATATATTAGAAATACACTATGAAATTGAGGAAATTGGATAAGTTTAGCTTTGAGTGATAAATTATTAATCCGGGCGTTTTTCACATTATTTACATTTATTTTGTCACTTTTGATCGCACGGGGTGTTTTCGTGTTGTGTTGGACAGGAAACGGGGCTCATGGATCAAGAGGAGGAGGAAAACGAACTTCGGAACATATGCGGAAGCTTGGGAGAGAAAGAAATTGGAAGAAAAGAGGACAAAGATGGAAAAAGGGGGTCAAAGTGTCATTTTAGAAAGTTTGAAGTGTAGGATCAAAAGTTGATCCTAGGATCAAAGCAGATCGCACGATCAACTTTAGTGATCGCACGATCTGCTAAGGGGAGAACTCACTGACTTGTAGGATCACAAGTTGATCCTACGATCAACAAGCAGATCGCAGGATCAGCTTTGGTGATCCTACGATCAGACAAAGATTAGAAGCACGCACAACAAGCAGATCGCACGATCAGCAATAGGTGATCGCGCGATCTGCTAGCAGACCCAGCGCATCAACGTGAAAATAAAAAGGAGAATTAGGGTTATTAATTAACAATGTTTGATTATTAATTAATAGACCCTAATATTAAAAGGAGAGAGACACGTGAGAAGGAGGGGGAGACGTGAGAGAAGGCCATCAACGTAGGAAGAGAAGAGAAGAGAGCAACACACAAGAGGAGGACTCCTCCTCCATTGAAGCTCTAAGTTTGATTTCTTCTTCTTCTCTCTCAATCTTTTTATGGAGAAACTAGTAAGTCTTGTTTGGTTTATTAGTATTAGCTAGACGTTTTGCTAGGCATCTCTTTGAGAGCCTAGGGTTTATGTAAACGATGAATATTTTCCGGATTTGATCTTTGCTTCATGATTTCTTGATTTCTTCTTTTGAATCAATTCTAGTTTCTTGTTTATGTTAGTAATCCTAATTGAGTGACACGATTGGGAGATAAACTAGGGTTCAAGAACTAGGGTTTGTTCAATTGTTGATTCATGCTTAAAGTTAGCAATATTTTAATTCAATTGTTCATAATCTATGCTTAATTCTTAATGGGGATGGAGTAATTAACCGGAACCATTAGTTGGCTAGTGAAGTGCACGACAGTGACTTTAAATAGCTAGGATGAGATATGAGCATCAATCCCGTATCACTGAGACTGAGAAGAGACGTGTTAGGATTGGCTAGTGTGGGTAGATTCGGTAGGTGAGATTCGACTGTTTCGTGCTACGGTGGACCGACATGACCCGTTTTCGTGCATGTCGTTAGCCTATTAGAACGGACCGGTAGACACAAGAGACCGATAGGAGATTGTAGTGTACCGTGAAGTAGAATGACTTGAGACCGATAGGAGATAGTCAGTGCTGTTACCCGGCTTAGTTAGAACATAGTTAACGTGTTGCTCAGATAATCCGGAAATCGTTTACAACCCTAGGTGATCTAGAGATTGCCTAGTTTCTCCAAACTTATATCTTATATATAAAAACTACAAAAATATTAGCTTAATTGTTATTTGAATTTATAAATCAATCAAACCCTTTTACTTTATTGAGTCCCCTACCAAATCGTGTGATTAATCGAGTTGGCCATTGCATATAGAGTTAGGAAATATTGAAAAAAAATAAAAAAAAAATCATAAAATTTTAAATTTTTTGAGGAAGGGCAATCGAAGAGAGTGAATGTGGAGAGGGCTTAATGATAGAATTCCTTAGGAATTTGAAAATCTGAGGTGAGGTAGACGCGAGAATCTGGAGTAGGAAGACTTATAGGGCTAATGCACATTAGAAATGCGAGTAGCTGCCTCTCAGACTAGTTATCCTACTAGCGCTACACCACCGTCACTTAGGTAGTCGTCAACCCTCCTCGTAGTGGCAACGGAACAGCTGTGCGAGTGATGTTTATGGGGGCCTCACGTCCCGTCTCCATCTCCTAGGTCCACTAGTTACCCCTATTGATCCGTTTACCCCTTTTATTCACAGCCTCTAGCCTAGGAAGCCTTTCATTGTGACTTTCATCACTTGTTAGAATGGTCCTTTCCTATGCGTCATGATAGAGGGAGTTGAGTTAGGGAGGTTTGATGAGGGTGAGTTGATTTGATACATCTTACGTGGATTCTCTTACATGTCGTCTTTTGAGGGGATGTGAGGGTGAGTTAGAGACGGTAGCACACTTTGGTGTGGCGGTGAGTCGTGTCCTTACACCACGATCACAGGTGGAGTACCGTAGTGCGTGGTATTTCTTCCGCACGTCATGGGGTGGGGGTTGGTTGATCTCATAGGAGGTCGTGCTTATGCTTTATTTATATTCTCTATATCTTAGGTGATGAGGAGGATCGGTTGGAAAAGCACGTGTACACATTGACTACTGGGTTCGTGATTTGCTTTGCATCAAGTGTGGGGGTGTCGACATCTATGTTACATCACTAATTTGACACATTCCACCCCCATGTTATCTAATTTTGACATTTGATCTCCTCGGATATTACTATCGTATTGTCGGCTCCATGTGCTTAATGTTATTATTGTGTGGAAATGAAAAAAAAAAGAGTAAAATAGAAAGTGAAATTGAAAGGGAATAAAGGAGCAAGCTTGAAATTGAAGACCGGGGAGATTAGCTATTGTTCGAGATCACTTCTTCACATTTGTGGCCGCGAGAACGGCGTTGCACCAAGATTGAGGGAATGAGGGCCGGAGTAGTGAGATTCGGGGTGGTTCCTTGGATTTTGGTGAGGGACTGTGAGAATCGGGTTTTGTGAGTAAGATCATGACGTCTAGGACAACGCTTCTAAATATCCTATCCTACCCGTCCAAACCGTCAGAAATTTAACCCGTGGATAAATAGCTCGGATGGTAAGTTCTAGGGATACGTTTGATGAGTGTGCGGAAGCACCATATTTTGTGTTTGTGCCCGTTCTGTCTAACGAAACTGGCCGCAAGTTCTACCGATCACCAAAGTTATCGAACTTCCGAGGGAATATGAGAGCCTTATGACTTGCCGGTTTACTTTTGAGATTGCCCAATCTCTAACTAAAAAGAAAAGAAAACAAATTGGTGTTGTTTCAATTTCTGCATTGTTCTATAATCGAGTTGCATTGTATAGTCATGTAGATTGCATGGGTGTGTGTGATGTTTGTGTCACATGGCTAGTGAAGTTAAATGCAATTCGGTGGATTGAAAATCATAGTGTGAGAAATGTTTTTGATTTTGCTCGGGACGCGCAAAAAGGTAGTGTGGAGGGATTTGATAACTCTATATTAGAGTTATATTTCGTCTACGTTTGTGTACCGTTTTGTGTAGTTTCCGGGTTGAATATATTAGAAATACACTATGAAATTGAGGAAATTGGATAAGTTTAGCTTTGAGTGATAAATTATTAATCCGGGCGTTTTTCACATTATTTACATTTATTTTGTCACTTTTGATCGCACGGGGTGTTTTCGTGTTGTGTTGGACAGGAAACGGGGCTCATGGATCAAGAGGAGGAGGAAAACGAACTTCGGAACATATGCGGAAGCTTGGGAGAGAAAGAAATTGGAAGAAAAGAGGACAAAGATGGAAAAAGGGGGTCAAAGTGTCATTTTAGAAAGTTTGAAGTGTAGGATCAAAAGTTGATCCTAGGATCAAAGCAGATCGCACGATCAACTTTAGTGATCGCACGATCTGCTAAGGGGAGAACTCACTGACTTGTAGGATCACAAGTTGATCCTACGATCAACAAGCAGATCGCAGGATCAGCTTTGGTGATCCTACGATCAGACAAAGATTAGAAGCACGCACAACAAGCAGATCGCACGATCAGCAATAGGTGATCGCGCGATCTGCTAGCAGACCCAACGCATCAACGTGAAAATAAAAAGGAGAATTAGGGTTATTAATTAACAATGTTTGATTATTAATTAATAGACCCTAATATTAAAAGGAGAGAGACACGTGAGAAGGAGGGGGAGACGTGAGAGAAGGCCATCAACGTAGGAAGAGAAGAGAAGAGAGCAACACACAAGAGGAGGACTCCTCCTCCATTGAAGCTCTAAGTTTGATTTCTTCTTCTTCTCTCTCAATCTTTTTATGGAGAAACTAGTAAGTCTTGTTTGGTTTATTAGTATTAGCTAGACGTTTTGCTAGGCATCTCTTTGAGAGCCTAGGGTTTATGTAAACGATGAATATTTTCCGGATTTGATCTTTGCTTCATGATTTCTTGATTTCTTCTTTTGAATCAATTCTAGTTTCTTGTTTATGTTAGTAATCCTAATTGAGTGACACGATTGGGAGATAAACTAGGGTTCAAGAACTAGGGTTTGTTCAATTGTTGATTCATGCTTAAAGTTAGCAATATTTTAATTCAATTGTTCATAATCTATGCTTAATTCTTAATGGGGATGGAGTAATTAACCGGAACCATTAGTTGGCTAGTGAAGTGCACGACAGTGACTTTAAATAGCTAGGATGAGATATGAGCATCAATCCCGTATCACTGAGACTGAGAAGAGACGTGTTAGGATTGGCTAGTGTGGGTAGATTCGGTAGGTGAGATTCGACTGTTTCGTGCTACGGTGGACCGACATGACCCGTTTTCGTGCATGTCGTTAGCCTATTAGAACGGACCGATAGACACAAGAGACCGATAGGAGATTGTAGTGTACCGTGAAGTAGAATGACTTGAGACCGATAGGAGATAGTCAGTGCTGTTACCCGGCTTAGTTAGAATATAGTTAACGTGTTGCTCAGATAATCCGGAAATCGTTTACAACCCTAGGTGATCTAGAGATTGCCTAGTTTCTCCAAACTTATATCTTATATATAAAAACTACAAAAATATTAGCTTAATTGTTATTTGAATTTATAAATCAATCAAACCCTTCCTCCTGCACCGTACTCTAAATTAAATAACTAATTAAGTAATCTCAAGCCTGTCGTCGTGGGATCGATAACTCGGGGTTGAAATACCGCCCCTATATTACTTGACCGTGCACTTGCGCATACGCGTTAAGAATCCGCGTCACCTGTTTATATGCTAGTCGTTGTACTGCTTCGATATAACTGTTATAATTATCGAATTGTTATTTCTGCGTCGATGCTATTGTGAAATTGTAAATTAATATATGATTCATATGGAGGTGCTGTCAAATTGTTATTTGAGTATCTGAATCATACAGAGATGCTGCTGAAATTGCTATTCCAATATAATGTTGATATTCGTGACTATGCTGGATGCATGCTATCAACTGTGTTGATTGTTGATATGCTGTTAGCATGATGATATTATCGATGTTGATGTTCATGCACGGTTTGCATGTGAAATTAAATATGAAAGTGGAAAGATAAATGGACGGGGTTAGGGATTGTACATTCCTTGGGTCAAAGACCCTGATTGCACCCGAGGCCTGGTGCAGAAAGCACTTCCGGCTTGATGGCAGGTGGGGCACTCCGCTCCCAGTTGAGAGTACGTATGCGGAGGGCGGCTGACTCACTCCGGGCTGTGACCGCGCATGTGAGCACCCCAGGTTCCATGAAGATAATAAAACGATGAAATACTGGCATATGCATGACATAAACATGATTATAGTGAACTGTAATAGCATGCTGATGTGATACGTGTACCATGAAACAATACGTGCTTGGACTGTTGCCTTGATGTTCTCTACTGAGCTTGCAGTAAGCTCACCCCTAACATTTTAGAGGAACAAGTTATGGTGCTGGTGACGGTTCAGTCCCTGAGTTGTCTTAGATGCTTGGAGTGCTAGTTTATCTGTAGCTTTTGAGACGAGTCTCAACTCGTTTTGTTTGTAACATAGTTGGGTTGGGAACCGTTAGTAGCTCTGACTACTCTGTAACATATTTCAGTTTGTGTAATAAAAGTTTGAGTTGTTCAGTTCACCACTTGTTCGATTAGTTCCTTTAGTTTTATTTAAAAAGAAAAAAAAAATCACCCCGGTTTACGGGCGTGACAGCTTGGTATCAGAGCTTAGGTATACGAAACACCTCGGGCTTGGGGTAATGGTTTAGGAATCTTATGTGTTATGTGTTTTATGTGCTTGACTTGATCCTACCTCATAAGTTTATAGGTATGACATTTTAGATGTTTTTGTTGTAGATGGCTACAGCAAACTTGGGGAATGGGACGAATGGAGATAGTAGTGCTTCTGTTCCTAATCAGGGTTCTAACCCTGATACTATGAAGGCACTTAAGGAGTTTAAGAGGCAGAATCCACCTGTTTTTCGAGGTAGCCCCGACCCAGTTGCAGCTGAGCATTGTGTAAGACAGATTGAGAAGACTTTTGTTGTTATGGGGATTTTGGGAGATGAAACTAGAGTAAGATTAGCAACTTTTCAGTTGGAAGATGAGGCTGATCAGTGGTGGTATTTGGTGACCTCTAGCCTTGACATATCACTTATCTCGTGGAGGACCTTTAAGACTATGTTTTTTAAGAAGTTCTTTCCGGAGGTAGTTCGGGCAGCTAAGGCTCGGGAGTTTTTGAACTTGAAACAGGGTAGTATGTCCGTGATGCAGTATGAGGCAAAGTTTACTGAGCTTGCCCGTTATGCCCCTAATATGGTGTCTGATGATAGCGAGAAGGCTAGGCTGTTCGAGTGGAGTCTTGTTCCATCTATTCGGGGAAAGATCGCTGTTTTGCGCTTGGAGTCTTATTCTGAGGTTGTAGAGTTTGCTTTAGTTGCTGAGAGGGAGTTGGCAAATTCAAAGGTCTTATGGGAGAATAAAGGTCAGAACCGAGCTTACCAACAGAAGGGGAGGCAGTCTAACCAAAGGGAGAATGATTATGGCAAGAGGCAGAGGACGTTTTATTCCCAGTCCCAAAGCCAATCTTTTAGGCCTCCTCGTCCACAAGGTCGTGGCATTCAGGAGAAGGGTAATGTTACATGTTGGGGGTGTGGTCAGTCAGGCCACTATCGTAGTGAGTGTCCTCGTGGGTATACTACAGGTCTTGGTGGGGGATCTCAGCAGGGTAGTGTGAACCCGCAGTCGCAGTTTCGTCCTGCACCATCTGAGCAGTCTATTAGGCCACCAATTTCACAGACTTCTGGAGGATCCCAGCAGACGGGGTATGGTCGAGGTAAAGGGAAAGTTGGTGCGCAGAGTCAAGGGTCTCAGGGCAGAGCTTTTGCACTTTATCCAGTTGAGGAACCCTCATATGATCACTCTGTTATACGAGGTACATTTTTATTGCACAATACATGGGTATATGTCTTGTTTGATTCTGGTGCTTCACATTCCTTCATATCTGCTGCATGTGTTTCATTACTTGGCTTATTTGCGGAACCTCTACATGTTGTTTTGGGAGTGAACTCACCGTTAGGTGGGAGATCTCGAGTTGATAAAATATGTAGAGACTGTGAGCTAGTTATTTCAGATGCTCGAGTTACTTTTGATTTGAGAGTTCTAGACATGGCCGAGTTTGACATCATTTTGGGCATGGACTGGTTGTCTGCTCACTTTGTTGTATTAGATTGTCATGAGAAGCGGGTGACAGCAGTTACCCCAAATGGTACTCGTTTCCAGTTCACCGGAAACTTTAGAGATGTATTGCCTTCGTCATTGAGACACTCTCAGTGGCGTGATCATCGGGATGGGTGGTTATCCAGCTTATCAGGTTCTGATGAGTCTGGACAAGTCGTTGCCTTGCCACGTGTCGTCAGCGAGTTCGCTGACGTATTTCCTGATGAGTTACCCGGTTTACCTCCTCACAGAGAAGTGGAGTTCTTTATTGACTTACAACCTGGTACTCAACCTATCTCTATTACACCCTATCGTATGGCTCCAGCTGAGTTGAAGGAGCTTAAGGTCCAAATTCAAGACTTATCAGATTGGGGGTATATTAGACCTAGTTGCTCACCGTGGGGAGCTCCTGTGTTATTTGCTAAGAAGAAGGATGGGACTTTGAGGTTGTGTATTTTATTATAGGCAGCTTAACCGCGTCACCATCAAGAATAAGTATCCTCTACCCAGAATAGATGACTTGTTTGACCAGTTGAAGAGTTCTAAGTGCTTTTCGAAGATTGATCTTCGTTCGGGGTATCATCAGTTGAGGGTTAGAGAGGAAGATATACCAGAGACTGCTTTCAGGACTAGATATGGTCATTATGAGTTTCTAGTAATGCCTTTTGGGTTGTCCAATGCACCAGCGGTATTTATGGACTTGATGAACCGTATTTTCAGGCTTTATCTTGATCATTTTGTGATCGTGTTCATAGACGACATCTTAATCTATTCTCAATCGGAAGAGGAGCATGAGGAACATTTGAAGTTGGTGTTACAGTTGCTTAGAAACAACCAACTTTATGGTAAAGCCAGCAAATGTGAATTCTGGCTTACTAAGGTGAAATTTCTTGGGCACGTAGTGTCTGAATCTGGAGTTGCAGTTGATCCTAGCAAGGTTGAGGCTGTTATGAATTGGGAGAGGCCAAAGACTGTATTTGAAATTCGGAGTTTTCTTGGGCTAGCTGGGTATTATCGGAAGTTTATAGAGAGTTTCTCTCGTTTAGCAGGCCCATTGACAAAGTTGACTAGGAAGGGAGAGAAGTTTGTTTGGAATGATTCTTGTGAGAGAGTATTTCAAGAGTTACAGAAGAGATTGACGAGTGCTCCAATCTTAGTGGTTCCAGAAAGAGGTTTGGGCTATACTGTTTATTGCGACGCTTCTAAGGAAGGTTTGGGATGTGTATTGATGCAGTTAGGGAAAGTTGTGGCTTATGGCTCTCGACAGTTGAAAGCTCATGAAGTCAATTACCCTACACATTATTTGGAGTTAGCAGCTATTGTCTTCGCTTTGAAGACTTGGAGACATTATCTTTATGGCGAGTGTTTTGAAGTATTTTCTGATCATAAGAGTCTGAAGTACATATTCACTCAGAAAGATCTTAATATGAGGCAACGTAGATGGATGGAGTACTTAGAGGATTATGATTTTACTTTAGAGTATCATCCAGGGAAAGCTAACACTGTTGCTGATGCTTTAAGTCGGAAGTCTCGAGGAATTATTGCAAGTATTTTGATCAGAGAGTGGCATATGATTAGCTCAATCAATGAGTATAACTTGGGTTTAGAGGAGCATGATGACTTGTGTTTCCTGGGGAGCTTAGTTGCTACACCTACTCTTCTTACTAGAGTTATTGAGGCACAACGACTAGATTCTGAATCGGAGGAAATTAAGAAGCAAGTTAAAGTGGGAAATGCAAAGGAGGGTTGGTCTATTCATGCAGATGATAGCTTAAGGCTTTGAGGGAGAGTATTCGTTCCAAAGGTGGATCAGTTGAGAGAAGAAGTACTTAAGGAATTCCATTATTCTCGATTAGCAGTGCATCCAGGTGGAACTAAGATGTATCGTGATTTGTGTTGTCAGTACATCTGGAATGGAATGAAGAGGGATGTGTCCCAGTTTGTGTCTAGATAATTGACTTGTCAACAGGTTAAGGCAGAACACCAGAGACCAGCAGGATTATTACAGCCTTTGCCTATAGCTGAGTGGAAGTGGGAACATGTTACTATGGATTTTGTTTCTGGGTTATCTAGATCACCTAGAGGACATGATTCAACTTGGGTTATTGTTGATCGGTTAACTAAGTCTGCTCATTTCTTGCCCATTCGTATGACTGACTCATTAGACGTCTTGAGTCGATTGTATGTCAGAGAGATTGTTCGTTTACATGGAGTTCCAGTATCTATTGTTTCTGACAGAGACCCTAGATTTACTTCTCATTTTTGGCAGAGTTTGCAGCATGCTCTAGGTTCTCAGTTATGCTTTAGTACAGCTTTTCACCCTCAGACAGATGGTCAATCTGAGAGAACTATCCAGATTCTGGAAGATATGCTTAGAGCCTGTGTGATGGATCTGAAGGGAAGTTGGGAGGACCATTTACCTCTTGTTGAGTTTGCTTATAACAACAGCTTTCAGGCTAGCATTGGGATGGCGCCTTACGAGGCATTGTATGGTAGACCTTGTCGATCACCATTATGTTGGGCTGAAGTTGGAGACACTCCTATTCTAGGACCAGAGCTTGTCATGGAGACGACTGAAAAGATCAAGCTTATTAGACAGAGGCTTCTTACAGCTCAGAGTCGTCAAAAGAGTTATGCAGATCAGAGGCGTAGGCCCTTATTGTAATACCCCGATATTTTTCGGGGGTATTTTTGAGAATTTAACAAATTTTTTGGGCCACTATTTGAGATTTATAAAAGTATTTCTCTGTACTAAAAAGTTTTGTTTTTCAAATTATTATTATCATCATTATCATTATTATTATTATCATTATTATTATTATTATTATTATTATTATTATTACTACTACTACTACTACTACTACTACTATTACTACAACTACTATTATGATTATTAGTATTAGTCTTAACAAAAAGACATTTTATTTCTTTTATTAAAAAGTTTTATTATCATAAGTATTGTTATTCTTACTGTTACTATTATTACTTTTATTACTTTTATTTTATCAAAAACACTGTTTTTAAAGATGAATTTTGTTTTTAGTTAGGTATGTGTATAGAGTGGGTAAAGGGTTATGTATCGTTTGACATTTATAACGTGTCCAAAAGTATAGTTTTTAGTTAGCTTTTACGTAGCAAACCACCGCGATAATTGGTGCAACCGCCGCACCGTAACCATCCTCTCATTATCTTCCCCATCCCTTCCATTTTCAGCAGAGCATTTTTTTCTCTGCGACTTCTCCGGCAAATCCACGACAACATACCATTTTCGACCGCTTTCCTTGCAAATCTCGTTCCAACTCGCACCAATCAAGCCAAAGATTTCACCTTTCATCAATTCGACAAATTGACCTTCCAAATTGAACCCAAATTTGCTCTCCATGGATTATCAATTTCAATGGGTTTCAAACTCTCCATCTCTCAATCTCTCTGTCGCACTCTCTCTCTCTCTCTCAGTATCTTTCTCACGCTCCCTCCCTCTCTCGCGCCGCTCTGTTTTGCCGGAGAAAAACCCAGCCGGCGACGCCGCCGAACCAGGCCGACCCAGCACCCGACGACGCCACCGAGCCGGGCCGACCCAGCGCCCGACGACGCCGCCGAACCAGGCCGGCCTCTGCGCCGCCAACGCCACCGGCCCTTTGCCCCGCCGTTCGCCGCCTCCCTCTGCCCGTCTCCGTCCTCCTCTGATTGAATCGTCGTCGCCACCACCGACCCAAATCGCCGCCGCCTTCCTTCGGTTCGTTGTCCTTCATTCGGTAAATCACAAATCCCCTATTTTGTTTCAATTTCCTTCCACTGATCCTAGTTACTTCCCAATCCCCTTACAAATATTTAGCTTTGAGGGTTTTGTTTTGATGGAGATGAATGGTTGTTCATATAGAAGTGTTAAAGTGGGTTTAATCTGGGGAAGAATAAGTCTGCAACCGTGGGTGTGAAAAGTGGGTGCCAAAACTTTAGTGAAACTGGTGGGATGACTTTTGTATATTATGAAACTATGTGGGTATGTTCTTGTAGTTACAACAACCTGTTTTCTTTATATATTAACAAAGAGTAAATCTAAATTTGTTTTTAACATAATATGAACTAGTATTTTTCTATATATACATACACTATTAAATATAAGTTTAACAATCATTTTCTGAAAATATATTTTCTTATAAACGTTGAATCGGTATTTTATATATATTATGTTTTCTTAAAACAACTACATAGTCATGTTTTTATATATCGGAAATTAGTACTCTTATCACTTAATAACATTGTTTTATTAATATGAATTTTATAATAAAGATAGTTAAGTTTTAACTTTTATTGTGTCCCCTTTTTGTTAAACTAGACCTTACATTAAAATAGCTATCTTTATTTATATAAATGTACTTTCGTAAATCGAATAATTATTCTAGTATATTAAATAGAGTTTTCTTTACCCCAATTCTTACTTTTATTTTATAAAGCACTATTATTATTATTAAATGTTCTCTATTTCAATATAATTCTTATGCCTACAACAACGTATCCCTTATTACATTTAATTTATAAAATTTACTCTTAGCTAGTGAAATAGAATTTGTTTGGGGAGTATGGGGATTTGCACTTGCATCCACATAGGACATATTAATTGTGAATTGGCGTGTGGCGAATTTGTGTTAATATAGGCCTATGTGATTATTGTAGACGCCGAGTTCGTAGACGGCGAAGTTGTGGAGGACCCATACTACTAGGAATTTGCTTGCTTTCGTGTGACGAACTCTCTTCGATTCAGGTAAGTTATATGCACAATACCTTTAAATTATCAAAATGTCTCTTGGCGTGTGTTATCTTTCTAAATCGCTCATGAACTACTAGAATCGTGATACTGGAAAATTTGACAAGTCTTGAATCCCTTTTTGCAAATGCAGCCTTGAAAATTTGTGGTTACTTGTGAACAGCTCGAAATTCATGTGAAACGATAATTGGACGATAATAGAATTGGGAACGATGTGCAGAGGATGCGCGTGAAGGCCAATGGCCGGGAACACCTATGTGTGATTTCCCTAGGGATCTTACCCTCTTATTTATCGTGGAATCTATGAGTACTACCTATGCATGTTTAGGTCACGACTGTATAGGGGTGCCGGCACTTAACGTCTCATTAGAATGGTTAGGGCGGGATAGCGAAGGGCTATCTACTAACGTCCAGGGCAATACCCCATTATTATTATTTATTCCATCGTGACCTCTCTGTCCACATCGTACTCGTTGGGGCTCGTGTTATGCCTCAACCAAACTGAACATTAAAATCTGGATCTTGGTTACTGTTATATATGCTCGAAATCTCTCCATCTTCGGGTTACTACCACTGAGTTTATCAAATTTCATCATCACATTTTAAATGAGATTTTAGCAAATCGTGTGTTATCGTTTTTAGCCAAAACTCTGTTTTACATATTGTGGTATATCTTACTTAGTTTTTACTAATCAAAATTTTTCTGCGGTCGGCTATCGCTATTTCAAAACCCGCAGGTCAAGCTAGCTGGGGGAAACGCGCACACGTAGCTGAAGGCAAATAACAAGCTAGGAATCACCTAGTTAAATTGTTAGCTTTATTTGTATTTTGAGAATTTAAACTTTGTCATCGCTGTTTTCTTTAAAACTTTGTTGGAGGTTTCCTCCTTTTATTTCAATAAAGTATTATTTGGATTATCGTTAAGTCGAACTAGCAGGAACCGTAGGATTCGGGTTGTTGCAGATGGTATCAGAGCCGACGGTTCCAATGCTAGTGCGACTTTTCGATTTACATTTAATAAAGATTAATTATAATTGGAAAGCTTTTTCAAAATTTAAAATGGACATAGGACAACTAAAACCGGAAAATAAAACTAAACAAGCCGGGGATGTGGGTTAGCATAGCCGTTGTTTACTTCTTCTAAGTGTGTTGTATGATTATTTGTTAATCCCTATTAATCGTGAAGGGATAAAATGCTATGTGGCATGCGGAGGGCGGCTGACTCACTCCGGGCTGCGACCGCGCATGTGAGCACCCCAGGTTCCATGAAGATAATAAAACGATGAAATACTGGCATATGCATGACATAAACATGATTATATTGAACTGTAATAGCATGCTGATGTGATACGTGTACCATGAAACAATACGTGCTTGGACTGTTGCCTTGATGTTCTCTACTGAGCTTGCAGTAAGCTCACCCCTAACATTTTACAGGAACAAGTTATGGTGCTGGTGACGGTTCAGTCCCTGAGTTGTCTTAGATGCTTGGAGTGCTAGTTTATCTGTAGCTTTTGAGACGAGTCTCAACTCGTTTTGTTTGTAACATAGTTGGGTTGGGAACCGTTAGTAGCTCTGACTACTCTGTAACATATTTCAGTTTGTGTAATAAAAGTTTGAGTTGTTCAGTTCACCACTTGTTCGATTAGTTCCTTTAGTTTTATTTAAAAAGAAAAAAAAATCACCCCGGTTTACGGGCGTGACATTCGCGACATCGGACTCGGCGAAAACCCTAGATCTCGGCGGTTGCTGGATTCAATCGGCGGCTGGAAGACCTCCAGCGATTCCCTCAGCGGCTCATCGTGAGGTTTGCATTTAACTCAACCGTCTTTATCGTCCCCACCGCCAGATCTGGACAGTGGTTGCCGTTGGCTTGAAGGTTGGGACAGGATTTGGATTTGGAGAGGAAAGGAGGGAGGGATGGAAGGTGAGGGAGGCGTGGGTGATTTGGTGGATGTGGCGGCTATGTTTCACAGCCAGAGGAAAAAAGAGGAAAGAGAGGGAAGAGGGAGAGACTAGGGTTAGAAGTGAATGAGACAGAGGGGTTAGGGTAATAAATAGGAGGTAATTTTATAACAATTTAAGGGTAAATTAGTCTTTTTTGCGTTCTGTTAGTCAACCGTTTGTCTCCATCCAAAAAAAGGTGCAGACCGTCTTTATCTAAAATCCAAGATAGCGGGATGGAATTTTCCCTAAACTCAGGGTGGTCAGTGTCTTTTACCCTTTTATTATATATTTTTTCTTATTTAACCCCACCGTCACAAATTCTTGAATTCCCCCTTCCAGTAATCATCATGAAAGCGACGAACAACCAATATAGTGACCATCATCCTCTTCCCAAACCCAGTAAGTCCACCGATCCACGACCAACCCATCACCACTACTACTTTCCTCCTGTGACACTCCACTTTATACTCAATCGTCGTGAAGAAAATTCCCATAGAGAAATGGAAAACAAAAGAAAATATACTAGTGAAATATTTGTAAGGCTGGAAGCCTCAAACAAGAAATTAGTAGTCGTAAGGCTCGAAGGCTCGAAGTTCGAACCGTAAATAACCAAATCGAATAACTTTCTTCTTTTTGTTCACACATTGTAGATTAAAAGAAGGAAAGGAAAAAAAACAAAACTCAAGAAGTAGCATCCTCTAACAGGAGCTTACTCAAAGAGTCAGGAGGGTGATAAACCCAGTCAGTTCTAAGCCTTCTACCAGCTATTTCTTTAGCTCAAAATCTGCTGCTCTATTAGCATTTATATCTATCAAGCTAACCTTTCCCCCACAATCTCTCATAGCCAATCTGATATCATAGATCACTTTCACAACTTCTATAGGAGGAGGATCTCTCCCATTTACCAAATTAATAAGTCTTTTTTCAACATCAAAGCATTTGGAACTAGGATAGTCCTTCTCTTTCCACATTGCAGATCTAAGAGCAAGACTCTCATGGAGCACACTAGCAACCATCCCTCTATCGCCTCCACTATTGATCAGCTCCCATTTGTGGTCTTTAACCACCCACCCAGCTATACACACACACATAGGTATATTTACATATATTCATACACACATATGTATAAAACACATACATATAGATATATACATATATATGCATAAATACACATCTATATAGATATATACATATATGTATGTATATAAATATATATCACATATGGGGCAATACTGTCTTTTCTTGAACACCCTCTTATCCCTCATCCCCTTGTCATGCCTTATACCACCCCCTATGTGGTACAAGGTGTCACGACCCCGTTTCCCGGACCCCGATTAGTGACGGGATCAAGGGTCATAACTGGCCGGTGGGGCCCTCTTTTCGTATCAAGTGGGATGAATAATAAAAATTTGAACTTTTGAAATGAGAAAAGAAATAAAAATAAATCGTTGCGGAAGCGATTTAGAATACAGGGGTCTCATTTAGACATTGAGAAATCTATTTGAAAGCTTTATGTAAAACAGTTTTAAAAGAAGAAAGAAGAACTTTTGATTCAATCCCACAAGACAGTACTTATCAGAGTACACATGGATAACTGAGCAGTTTAAACCAGAGACAACTTCAAACAACCAAACGGCACTTGTTTTATACATGATTTGTTAAACTATTACATAGATTAGGATTAGGCATAATGCCTAAACATTATCTACCTGGCACGTGTGAGCATACTATATAGAACAAAATTGGACTGTAGATAAGTCTAGCTCACAACATGATACTATAAAACTATATTGCTATAGGTCTTCTAAAAGTATCCCGGTCTCTACTGTCTTCAGCGTATCCATGTCCTGAAAACATTTAGTTTGAAAGGGGTGAGCTGAAAAGCTCAGTGAGGGGATTACTCCTCATTTTAAGTGAAAGCAACTGAAACATCATTTTCGATCATCATTTGGAAATAATATAACTTCAGTAGAAAGAACAGTAAACATTTCATTTCAATCACTTTCATTTGGTTGAGATGCAGTGGGTAACCGTTCGTGATCTATAGGTGATATATCCCCTTACCTACCCGTGTAAGTAGTTGGTAGGCCAGTAATATATCCGTAATTTGACATGTCTTGTCGCCATCATAGTGGCACGTCGCTTAACATTACCCAGCGATAAGGTCTCGTGGATTGAACAACAAAAGTTGTCCAAAGCATCTCGTCAATTTATCATTTTAAACAGTATTTAAAAAAATCGATTATACAATGGAAGTTATAAAATTTGTCATCATAACGACAGTCAAAGTAATAAACAGTAAAGCAGTATAGGCATTTAATAATAGAGGAGCATGAAATTAATATTTTTGCTATCATTTTAACAATTTTAACAATTTATTTAACAATTCTCCAACTTCTGTCCAGCATATAGGGGATCTACACTTTCGACCGTACAGTGCCTCAAATGGAGCCATTCCAATACTAGACTGGAAACTATTGTTGTACGTAAACTCCACTAGCGGTAGATGTTCTTCCCAACCTCCTTTAAATTATAGGACACAAAATCGAAGTAGGTCTTCTAGGATTTGGATAACTCTCTCTGATTGACCGTCTGTCTGTGAGTGAAAGGCGGTACTAAAACGTAACTTGGTTCCCATAGCAGTTTGGAGGCTATTCCAGAATCTTGAAACAAATCTAGGATCACGATCAGAAATGATGGAAAATGGAGTCCCATGAAGCCGTACGATTTCACGGATATATAAGAGTGATAGCTTCTCTAAAGAATCGGTTGGTTTCATGACTAAGAAGTGAGTGGATTTGGTCAATCTATCAACAATTACCCACACAGCCGAATTCCCTTTTGAAGACTTCGGTAATCCCATGACAAAGTCCATGGTGATGTGTTCCCACTTCCATTCTGGTATAGGGAGAGGTTGTAATAAACCGGCTGGTCGTTGGTGTTCTGCCTTCACTTGCTGGCACAATAGGAACTTAGATACAAAGTCAGCTATGTCCCTCTTCATTCCTTTCCACCAATACAGTTCCCGTAGATCCCTATACATCTTCGTACAACCAGGGTGAACTGCAAACTTAGAATCGTGTGCCTGTTCCATTATGAGCTTCTTAATTTCCGGTGAACTTGGAACACAAATTCGTCCTTTAAATCTGACCAAGTTATCTTGAATGGAGAAGTCAGACACTTTACCACTAGCCACATCATTTGAAATAGTAATCAACTCCAAATCATTTAATTGTGCCTTTTGAATTTCTTCTAAAAGTGTAGGCTTTACTACAAGGGCATAAGAATGGCCAGAGGCTCCATGTGAGATTACTTATAAGTCCAATCTCTCGAATTCCTTGTGTAGGGTGGCTTCACTTGTGATCAAATAAGCTAAGTTGGACTTTCGGCTCAAGGCATCAGCTACAACATTAGCTTTACCTGGGTGGTAACGAATGGTGATATCATAATCTTTCATCGTCTCAAGCCATCTCCTTTGTCTATTATTCAAATCCTTCTGAGTAAAGATATACTTCAGACTCTTATGATCCGTGTAAATTTCACAAGGAACTCCATATAAGTAGTGACGCCATATCTTCAAGGCAAAGATCACTGCCGCCAATTCTAAGTCATGTGTGGCATAATTCAACTCATAGGGTTTTAATTGCCTAGAGGCATAGGCAATTACTTTTCCATCCTGCATAAGAACACAACCAAGCCCTTTCTTCGATGCATCACTGTATATCGTATAGGATCCAATCTCAGATGGGAGAGATAAGATAGGCGCAGTAACCAATCTATTCTTCAACTCTTGAAAGCTCTTCTCACAACCATCATCCCATTTAAATGGCGACTCTTTTCTAGTCAAACGGGTAAGAGCAGAGGCTAATACTGAGAAGTCTTGCAAAAATTTTCTATAGTAACTGGCCAGTCCTAAGAAACTTTTGATTTCTTTGACATTGGTAGGTCTAGGCCAGTTAACAATAGCCTCAATTTTCTGCGGGTCTGCTCCAATACCATCCTTTGAAACAACATGTCCAAGAAATGAAATTTGTGAGAGCCAAAATTCACACTTCTTCAATTTTGCATAAAGCTTTCTATTTCTCAAGGTTTGGAGTACGACTTTCAAATGCTCGGCATGGTCGTCATTGGTCTTAGAATAAATCAAGATATCATCGATAAAGACAATTACGAATTCATCCAGAAATGGTTTGAACACCCTATTCATCGAATCCATGAAAACAGCTGGGGCATTGGTTAAACCAAATGGCATAACTAAGAACTCGTAATGACCATATCTGGTGCGGAATGCACTCTTAGAAACATCATCAGCTTTAATCTTCAACTGATGGTACCCTGACCTCAAATCAATCTTAGAAAAGACACAAGCACCCTTTAATTGATCAAATAGATCTTCGATCCTAGGGAGAGAATACTTGTTCTTAACTGTGACCTTATTAAGCTCTCGATAGTCAATACACAATCTCATGGTTCCATCTTTCTTCTTCACAAAAAGAACAGGTGCACCCCAAGGTGATGTACTGGGTCGGATGAATCCCTTATCTAGTAACTCCTGCAGTTGCAACTTCAACTCTTTCAATTCTGCTGGGGCCATACGGTATGGTACTTTGGAAATAGGTGCAGTTTCAGGAGCGACATCTATGGTAAACTCAATTTCCCTATCAGGTGGTAATTCCTTGATGTCATCAGGGAAGACATCAGGAAACTCTCGAACTATGGGTATGTCTTCTAGTTTCACTTCCTCATGTGATTGGTCAACTATATACGCAAGATAGCCCTGGCAACCCTTTCGGAGTAACTTTTGGGCTTGCATATATGAAACAAGATGAGGTGGAGGTACAATTTCACTTCCGATGAAAGAAAAGTCAAGCTTACATGGAGTGCGAAAGTTGACACTTTTCTTATGACAGACAATAGTTGCATGGTTAGAAGCCAACCAATCCATGCCAAGAATGACATCAAAGTCATGAATTTCAAGAGGGATTAAGTATACAGTCATAGATATGTCTCCTATTTTGATTTGGCATGTCTTGTAAATAGAGGAACTGGCTAGAATAATTCCAAGAGGTGTTGACACGTTTAAAGCATATCCTAATGGTTCTGGTTTTCTAACGAGATACTGAACATAAGCATATGATACAAATGAATGAGTGGAACCAGAATCAATAAGGACATTAGCAATAGAAGAATTAATAGGTAGTGTACATGAGACAACTGAAGATGTGGAAGGAACATCTCCTGGGACAAGAACAAAAGCTTTTCCTTGCCTAGTTGGCTCATTTCGAGTGGTTGCTTGCTTCTGGACAGATGGATTTTGTGGTGCTGGGGCGAAAGAGTTACAATTTATGGCCTGATGCCCTGGTTTACCGCAACGGTAACAATTTTCAGTGCCTAGAGAACAAACTGGGCTCCTATGATATTTGAGACACTTAGGGCACTGAGGAGGGATGTTGTTACTAGGGACACGTGGAAGAGGATGATTCTGATGGTATGAGTTTCCAGGCCTTTTGAAAGAAACATTATGGTTTGGCCCATTGTTGTGATTCATGTTTCCTCCATTTCTTGGCCCGTCATTCCTGTTCCTTTGATCCCGATGTTGATGATACTCTTCATTTCCTTTCTCTGCCATCAAAGCCCTATCAACAACCTCATTATAGGTAGGAAGCCTAAAAAGTTCAACCCTACTTTTGATGTTCCATCTAAGACCGCCTTCAAACTTTCTTGCCTTCTGGTTCTCATTTATCACAACATGTGAGGCATAGCGAGAAAGTTCAGTGAACTTAGCCTCATACATAGCCACGGGCATATTCCCCTGAGTTAGAGTGAAAAATTCAACAATCTTTTGGTCTCTAAGATGCTGTGGAAAGTACTTCTCGTTGAACAGCTCAACAAACCGAACCCACTCCATATAGGGCTCTCTCCTAGACATAGTTAGCCACCACTGATAATCTTCTCCAATAAGATTATAGGTAGCGAACTCAAACTTCTGCCTTTCAGTACATGGCATGGCTCCAAATATCTTTTCTATCTCTAATAACCAAGACTCGGCCACAACAGGATTTGGGGCTCCAGAAAAGGTAGATGGTTTCAAACCTTGAAAGCGATCTATAGTGGAGGTCCTACGGTTATAGTCAGCCATGTTTACCAGACCTTCAAGAGCTCGTTCAATCCTATCAGCACTGTTTGAACCATTACCTAAGTTTGAGCCAGCCATATGGCTATTACCATTCACTTCATTACTTGGGGACTTTCCGTGTCCCGCAGTGTCATCAGCATGGTTTTTCCCCGATCCATTTACCCCAAGGGTGTTCATCCTAAAAAGAAAAAGAAAGCTAGGTTAGTCTCTGTTCAACGGTTGTCTAAGGCATGTTATAAGTAGTTCTTAATTCTATCACATAAGACACTCAAGTCATTCATATGATCCTATAGTACTATAGGGCAATAGCTATATTTGGTTTTAGTAAACCCGGCTCCGATACCATGTTGTCACGACCCCGTTTCCCGGACCCCGATTAGTGATGGGATCAAGGGTCATAACTGGCCGGTGGGGCCCTCTTTTCGTATCAAGTGGGATGAATAATAAAAATTTGAACTTTTGAAATGAGAAAAGAAATAAAAATAAATCGTTGCGGAAGCGATTTGGAATACAGGGGTCTCATTTAGACATTGAGAAATCTATTTGAAAGCTTTATGTAAAACAGTTTTAAAAGAAGAAAGAAGAACTTTTGATTCAATCCCACAAGACAGTACTTATCAGAGTACACATGGATAACTGAGCAGTTTAAACCAAAGACAACTTCAAACAACCAAACGGCACTTGTTTTATACATGATTTGTTAAACTATTACATAGATTAGGATTAGGCATACTGCCTAAACATTATCTACCTGGCACGTGTGAGCATACTATATACAACAAAATTGGACTGTAGATAAGTCTAGCTCACAACATGATACTATAAAACTATATTGCTATAGGTCTTCTAAAAGTATTCCGGTCTCTACTGATCTTCAGCGTATCCATGTCCTGAAAACATTTAGTTTGAAAGGGGTGAGCTGAAAAGCTCAGTGAGGGGATTACTCCTCCTTTTAAGTGAAAGCAACTGAAACATCATTTTCGATCATCATTTGGCAATAATATAACTTCAGTAGAAAGAACAGTAAACATTTCATTTCAATCACTTTCATTTGGTTGAGATGCAGTGGGTAACCGTTCGTGATCTATAGGTGATATATCCCCTTACCTACCCGTGTAAGTAGTTGGTATGCCAGTAATATATCAGTAATTTGACATGTCTTGTCGCCATCATAGTGGCACGTCGCTTAACATTACCCATCGATAAGGTCTCGTGGATAGAACAACAAAAGTTGTCCAAAGCATCTCGTCAATTTATTATTTTAAACAGTATTTAGAAAAATCGATTATACAATGGAAGTTATAAAATTTGTCATCATAACGACAGTCAAAATAATAAACAGTAAAGCAGTATAGGCATTTAATAATAGAGGAGCATGAAATTAATATTTTTGCTATCATTTTAACAATTTTAACAATTTATTTAAAAGTGTAAAACACGAGTATTTAAAAGCGATGGATAAAGTTTACTCACCCTCGAAGCGTAACTAAGGCGGCAATTCGTGAATTAAGTGGACAGTAAGATGTATACGAATAACAGAAAAGCTATTGCTTAAGGTATTTTTGAGGAGAGTAAAGTTTCTGTTTTTGGTTTTGAGAATGATCTACAGTGCTACATAAGTGTGTGTATTTATAGGAGGAGTAACCATGACAAAACGTAAGCCATGACATAATTACACACTTTTCAAAAGTAAAACCATTGGTGTGGGTTTTTTTTTTTGTTATGACACGTCACAAAAATTGATGACCCATATAGCTTACTAAGCCTTACTTGATGGACTTTGGCAGCCAAGTATTAAGAAGCAAATCCAAATGAGACTTTTACTCTCCAATTGAGAAATCTGACCATCACATGTGTCCTCTAATGACTTAGTACTAAAGTTACTCTTATTTTATTTAAGCTAATATTTTATGTAGTCCATTTAATGTCATATGTGTTGACATTCTCAAATTTATCTTAAGACCATCATGGTGTAAAACAAAAGGGTATCAGATTAATAAAAGGACATTTTTATTTTATTTTATTTTATTTATTTTTATTTTTCAAGTATTCAGAGAGTCCATTCATGAATTTCAATGAAAAGATGGTACTTGATGAATCCCCAATTACGTCCAAACATTATATATAGAAAACCAAAAATTTAGTTTGTAAAATTGGTTGGGTACTACTAGTTACATTATTATTATTATTATTATTTTGTCAATCACTTATGTATATAAAATGAAATAACATTTATCTTTTAGTTCCTCATCTTTTAAATTTCTTTTTCACCCATTCAATAATTCTAATAAAAGATATGATCTCTATACTATCGTTTTAATTCCTATTAAGTTAATTAATTAGGTCACACATGGAACATTTTATATTTACTATACGGAATACTACACAAGGTCGTAGGAAAAAAAGTGTATCTAGGGAATAAGGTGAAGAGTTTTACATCTTCTCCTTATACTGCACCCAAACACATGATAAAAGTGCATGAGGTACAAATTTATCATCATCCCCCTCCTCATACTTTAACCAAATGAGGTCCTAGAATCCACACATCTAGCCTAGACAACATCAGCATATGTTTGTAAATTGATCAACTCCTAGACAAGATCTCAAGTATCTCAAGATGTGATGTGCTACCTTCAAAGGGGATTATGTATGAAATGCTACAATATAGCTGAGTCATTCATTGCATAGCAAAGATTTGTGCTTGTATGACAAGATATAACTATAAACTTAAAACAATTCAAGAGATTTCAAAACCATGTAATTTTTATTTGGGTTAATTGCATTCTACCTCCCTGTGGTTAGGAGTTTGTGAAAAAACCCTCCATGTGGTCTCAAATGTTGCATTTTACCCCCTGTAATTTTATTTTTGTGCAGTAAGGGGGTACTTTTCCGTTAATTAGGATAAAAGACTTCACTGCCATTTTATTAATAACATATATCATTCATTTTTTCACTTTACTTTCTCTCTCAATTTCCTCTACAATTTCTTTATTCTCTGTGTTTCCCCGTCTTCTTTCTTCTCCTTCCTTCTTCTCTTTCTTCCTTCTTCTCTCAAATCCACGAGATTCTTTTAATTAGTCTCCGTCCATGTATTGCAAAAAAAGCCCCCGTCCATGTGTTTGCCGACGTAATCGCATCATCTTTTTCATCATGTGTTTCTTCTTCTTCTTCCTCCTCTTCATGATCATGATCATCATCCTAATCTGGGGATGAACCCAATTCTATTGGATCAAACGCAAGCTAATCTGAACACAAATCCACCTTCAAAAAAGATCCAACAGACGAAGAAACACAAGAATCAGACAAAACACCTGAAACCCATAAATCAAGACATTTCAGAGAGCATGAACTTGAACCCAATTCAATCGGAACAAACGGGAGCTAAATGAGCACAGACCCACCTCCAGAAATGACCCAAATGACGAACAAACTCGAGAATTAGACGATTAATCGATTCAACACCTGAGATCCAGAAAGACGAAAGAAGGTACAGAGAGAATCAGAGCAAGACCTTTGATGGGTTTAAGTTCAATTCACTTATTCATGAACGCAATCAAATAACTTACAACATTTAGCAGAGAGATCAATCTCGAAAAAAACCTTCTCCTTACCCTACCTCCTCATCCTCCTCCTTCCCCGACCTCCTCATCTTCCCCCTTCTCTCCTCCTCTTCCTCCATCTGTTCGATTTCTCACATCTGTTTTTTTCATCTTTTCTTTTGTTAACACCGAGGGTAAAAAGGGTATACAAACTGAAATGTGACAGATTCCGTTAATTTTAACGGAACCGCACAAAAACCAAACCACAGGGGGGCGAAGTGCAACATCTGAGACCACATGAAGGGTTTTTTGCACAAACCCCTAACCAAGGGGGGTAAATGCAATTAATCCTTTTTATTTATACGTTTCTACCACATGTGCATGCACATTGTCATGTCAACTATGATTTGAACTAAGCTTACCGAGATGATTTGGATGAGAAGAAAGGAATGAAAAAGGTGAAGGTGTTGGATGTTATGGCAGTCAAATTTTCAAGTTTTAATTAGTCTGGAGTAAATTCAAATGTAGTGTGTATTTGTCATGGAATCTTTCATCATGTACTTGGTTACATGATGAAATCATTTGATTAGAGAGTATCTGAATTACATGTGGGTCACAGAGATAGTTTGAAAAGTTAATGGGAATAGCCTAAATATGCAGGAATGGAATCTGTTATATTACGAGTGCGGTTCTTTAACATGCCTGGGTTTTCAAGAGTAAAGAGTATTATCTCAAGAAGAAATATTGTTATTCCTAAAATGTTCATTGTTACTATATTCCAATTGTAGTATCCTGTAGTGTAATCCGGATTTGACTTTCAACTTTCCAAACATATTGATTGAAACTCTTAACCCGATTCCTTATAAATTTCAACAAGTCTATTTATATTTTTGCTTTCAAGTTTGCACTTTAAGATTCTCAAATTTCAAAGATAAGCGGATGTTTGTTTTCTGTCAGTTGCAACAACCCATTTGAGTATAAAAGCAATTTTCAATTGCATTTTCAATTTGAGTTCTTTTTTCAAAGGCCCACTAGAGTAATAAAATAGACTGACATCTGTTTGGGTAGACTTTGTTTGTTTTATCTTTGAGATGGAAAGAGCGATGAATGGCAGGGCAAGTTAATATATGAATTTATGTGATTGAATGTTCAATACCTTGGAATTGGTTTTGTTTTTGTACACTATAGGGAAGCCCGTGGTGTTTTGGTATCTCGTCGCTTATGGTAGTCGAAAAGGTCCGGTTGTGAATTGGTTTTGGGAAGGAGTAGCATTTTGGAATGTTTGATTGCTAATGGAAGCTTAAATATCTTTTGTATATTTGTAGAGTTTTATGTGCTACTGAAATAGATTGAGGATTTTAAGTTAGTTTCTGCTATGTGTTTTGCATTAAGCTTATCGAGATAATTTGGATGAGGTCTGCCTGCGAAATGGTGTTGGGAAGGAGTAGGATTTTGGAAACTTTGATGGCTAATGGGGGTAATTGGGTATCTTTGTGTGTGTGTAGAGATTGATGTAAACCAAGTCATACACGAGGCATGACAAATAGGGTTTGGGTGGAATTTGTTTGTTTGATTATGGAGATTGAAAGGGGTGAGAAATGGCACGACAAGTTGGTATATGAATTTATGTGATGGAGAGTTCAAATACCTTGAATTGGTTTATTTTTTATCTGTTACTAAACAAACTGGGAATCTTCTTGTCACTTTATCGTGATGGTGTTGATTTGGTAGTTGATATGGTAGTTGATATGGTATGTTCGCAAATTGGTGTTGGGATGGCGTAGCATTTGGGAAACTTTCATTGCTGAGGAGCTAAAGAAATATCTTTAGTGTCTTTGTAGAGTTCGTTGCGCTACTGAAATAGATTGGGGATTTTAAGTTAGTTTCTGCTGTTTATGTTTTGCCTTAAGCTTACCGAGATGATTTGGATTAGAAGAAATGACTGTAAGAGGCGAAGAAGTGTTGGATATTGTGGCAGTCTGTTTTTCAAAGTTGTAACTAGTTTGGACTAAGTTATTTGTCTTGCCTCGTGTATGACTTGGTTTACATGATGAAGTTATTTGATTAGAGAGGTTTGGAATTATCATGTAGGTATTGGAAATAGTGTGGACACTAAATTGGAAGGTTGGATATCATATATAGGCCGGTGGTATGGCAATGTTATACTGGGCACGTTTGGAAAGGATTAGTTATTTAATTATCAAAATCTGGAGGTAAAATGTAGATTTCGCGGGGTTCCGACCCGGATCCGGTTGGGGCCGACCCAGTATCGGATGGGGCCAACCCGGATCCGGATGGGGCTGACCCAGGTCCGGGCGACAAAAAAGATATTGGATAGTGCTTTTTAGCACATGTGTCAATTTGTGGTTTGTTAGTCTGTGTCAACCCGGATCCGGTTGGGTCACAACCTGATCCGATTAGTCTAAACCCGGATCCGTTCAAGTGGTTGGGAATTTTATTTTAAAAAAAGGATCCGGATCCGGATTATAAAGTACCCGGATCCGGGTAATTCCAAAAATCATATAATTTATTCATATTTGCCAACCGGGTCAGATTAATTATTAAAATTTAATTAATTAATCAAATAATCAAACTTTCCCAAACAAGACCATTACGAGTGGGGTCCTTTAACATGCTTAGGTTTTAATAGTGAAGAGTATTTTTTTTTAAATCTTGTTACCGTCCTAAATGTTATATTTTTCCTTTATTGTTTATACTTACCAAAAAGCTTTTTCTTCCTTTTTCACTTTCACTAACTGACATTGGTAAACTACAGGATTGAAAAAAGTCAGGGAAGTTAGAGAGAGAAAAACCCTAGCCGGCAGAAACCATGGCCGCCGGGTTTGATACGCTAAAGCTAACGGCGAAAGAGCCAGAGGAGATCAACTTTGACGAGGATTTCTGCTCGCAGGCAGAAAGAGGTTTTAAATGGGTACAAATTCATCGACTCCCGATCCACTTGGTAACTGAAGAGGCGGGACGTAAGGCAGTGAAGAATGTGGGCGAAATACTAGACTCAGATCCACGTGTGGACAGCGAGGGTTTGAAAAACTTCGTTAGAAATCGAGTATGTATGCCAATCTTCGAGACACTACCGAGAGGAACCTATGTCAACATCAAGGGCGAACGAGTTTGGCTGGATTTTAAGTATGAAAGGATAACATCCATATGTAAGTAGTGCGGCTATCTTGATCATCATAGTGAGAACTGTGACAAGATAGATACTGAGGAGGACATGGATAATGAACTCGGATACGGGGAATGGATGCTATATTTCCCACCAAGGAAAGGGAGGGTGGAATCTCCTAGGAGGGGGAAGGTTGAAGGGAGGAAAGAACAGGAGGGAGGAGGAAGGAGCTTGCATGCAGAAGAAGGAGACATTGAACTAAACAAGAATGTTGAAGACACGGGAGGATAAGAAATAACCCCTGAACCAATGAATGAAAACCCAAGTGCAGAACAAGGGAGAGAGACCCTATCGACAATAAATCAGACGGCTGTGGAGGAGCATCCAGGAGGAAGAGGGAATCAAAGCCAAGGTTTTGACAGCAGTGCCGTGGGGGAGAATGCACCAAAAGGGCCCAACAACCAGACAAGTACAGTAGTAAAGGAGGGACATGAGAACTCAATCAAAGACAATGGAAAGACGACGGTGGAAGATGGAAAAATTGGGGGGACAGGGGGAGGTCGACCAGTTTCACCAAAGAGGAAGATCGCACCAGAACTAAGTGTAGACACGCAAAATTTGCGGCCAATTAAATTGTCCCACGTGACTACTATCACCTAATTAAAAGCAAGGACTGCATATGGAGATGCCACGTCAGTGCATGACATGGCTACAAGTGAGCAAGTAAGGCCAATCAAATAGTGTCACTTGTCAGAATGATGCAGCTGTCAAGACTAGCGAGTTCGGCCAATCACATTGCGCCACTTGTCAAATTTATGCAGAAATTAAATAAATAATAAATATTATTTATTTTCTACCTTGGCCAGCAAGCCAGCCCATGCCTATATAAAGGAGCCATCCCTAGGCATATGACAACTACATCTTGCAAGAAGGAGAGAGCTCTGAAGATCAAGCTTTTCAAGCCCCGACGAGTTCATCCATCATCAAGATCATCATCATCAAGCTCTTCGAAGTTCTTCATCAAGTCCTTCGAAGATCATCATCGAGTTCTTCAAGCCGTTGAAGATCTTCATCCGCGTTCTTCAAGACACTCGAAGATCTTCAAGCCGTTCTTCGTGTTCTTCAAGGCGTTCATCGCGTTCTTCATCAACATCGAAGACATTCATCCGTCCGATCCGAGATCAAGCCTCTAAAGCCCTCGTTCGACGTTTGTGTTATTCGAGACCTTCATCGCGTTCTTCATCAAAATCGAAGGACGCTCATCCGTTCGATCCGAGATCAAGCTGCTAAGCCCTCGTTCGAAGTTTCAAGAGAAGAATCAGGGGATTTAATTTATGTTTAGAAAATTATTATCAGAGATTGTAATCCACTTCATCGAATCATCAATAAAATATATTTGACACCGAATTTCTCGCTTTTGTTTCCAATTGCATAAAATTTGTGTGTACAAATTTTGGCACGCCCAGTGGGACCTCTCTGCCCCTCATCTCTTCTCCTCAAGTACAAGTGTTCGTGATGTCTCCTACAAAGGATAACGAACTTCCATCACCTAAGGCTGGAGACGCCAAGTCTTTACCTTCAGAAACAAACTCCGGAATCCAAGCCACTCGTCCAGTAACTCGTAGTATGTCTAAGGCAATGTCATCTGCTGGGGGCAAGGAAGATGGTGCTGCCTTGAGGAAGTCACAATCACATGTGCCCACCCCTCAGGAGTCTTCAGCTGGCAACAAGTCTTGGGAGGAAAGATGCGAAAGCAACTCTAAGTCCGGCACTAAGGATAGTCAGCATAATCCAACATGTGATCATGATGATGATATCAGCATGCACGTCATGACGACTAGTGCGGTCCCTCTTGAAGAACAAGTAGCGAACCTAACCAAGGGCCTTGAAGAATTAAAGAAAATTGTTGAAGTTCGTGACGTTCAACTCGCAAAGCTGATTGCAAAACTCGACACCCATGAAGAAACAAGTCAAGTGTATGAACACGCTCCCAAAGTTGCACCAGAAGCTAGAACGACGAGTAGTGAGCAAGAAGCGCGACCAAGTGTTCAATTATCATCCAATGGCACCATTCCTCTCGATCAACTACAAGAGATCATCATGAACACCATGAATGGGAGGCCTGGAGTACTATCGAATTCATCAAAGTCCTACATCAAGCCTTACACGGAAAGAATCGAGAAGTTAAGCATGCCGGATGGTTACAATACTCCTAAGTTCCAGCAATTCTCTGGCAAAGGAAACCCTAGGCAGCATGTTGCCCACTTCGTCGAGACATGTAACAATGCTGGAACCGATGGAGACCTTCTTGTGAAGCAGTTTGTGAGGACCCTTAAAGATGATGCCTTTGAGTGGTATGGTCAGCTTGAACCGAGGTCCATTGATAGCTGGGGGCAGATGGAGCAGGAGTTTCTCAACCGTTTCTACAGCACAAGGCGAACCGTCAGCATGGTCGAGTTGACTAACACTCGTCAAAATAAATACGAGAAGGCCATTGACTACATCAACCGTTGGAGGAATTTGAGTCTTAATTGCAAGGATAGACTCTCAGAAGGTTCGGCTATTGAGATGTGCATCCAAGGCATGAATTGGGGTCTACGATACATACTTCAAGGAATAAGGCCAACTTCATTCGAGGAGCTTGCCACTCGCGCTCATGACATGGAACTTAGTATTGCGTCAAGTGGAAGCCAGGGACCACCGGCTTTTGAAGCGTGGAGAGATGGAGGCAAACAAGATTATCATAAAGGCGGGAAGTTCACGCTTAAGGCCGCCAATCAAGAGTCCATGGTTGTCACCACCACGCCAATAAAGCTACCGGATAAGGCAAAGAAGAATTATATGGTCAATTCTAATGCAGAAAAGACACCATCACGACCTACACTCAAAGAATTGCAATCAAAGGTGTACCCATTTGCCGACGAAGAATTTCCTGCGATGCTTGAACAGTTGGTGGAACTAAAGATCCTCGAGCCTTTGGAGTCAAAACTACCTGAAGAAGCCGACAAGGTAAACGACCCCAAGTACTGCAAGTACCATTGTATCCTTGGTCATCCCACCACGAAGTGCTTCATACTCAAGGATAAGATCATGCAACTTGTCAAGGAAGGGAAGGTCTTGCTGGAAGAAGAAAGCGGATATGCTACAACAAATGTGACCTCCATCTCGATTGAACCCTTCGAATGGAAAGTAGCAAAGAACTCTTGCAAAATGTTGCTAGGGAAATCACCTATCGGCGCCAAGAAGGAAGGAAAGCAGCAAAGTCATGCACAAAGAACCTCTTCTCAAAATGGGGGCAATCGTTGCATAAAGACGAAGGTAAACAAACCCAAGGACGAACGAAGGATGCAAGCTACTCAAAAGAAGAGGTGGGTCCAACGTCAAAGTAAGCCAACATTGTATAATGATCGTCATACATGTTCATGTAATGACTCAAAGATGCGTGAGGTGGAGAAGATATGGAAAAGGAAGAAACCACAGCCAAAGCAGCTCTCTCCAGACAAGTCAGCTATCTCCTTAAAGAATGAACAAACTCAAGATGAAGGATTCCTCCAAGGCATGAAGCTGAAGAAGGATTCTCCAAGTGAAGTTAAAGCGGCCCCATCACAGAAAATAAAGGACTCAAGTGTGAAGACACTAATTCCTTCTTTAGTTCAATGGCCACGAAAGATTCACGGAAAATCGAAGAAGGGACGCGGTGATGTGAAGGGCATGGACTTCACTTCTCCAAAATCAGCAAATTGATACGAGAATGCTCCTGGAAAAGAGCCTAAACTTTCTCCGTCTTCTCATATGAAGATTGGTCAAAGCTCCTGGATAAGAGCCTAAACTTTCTCGATCTTCGCATGTGAAGATTGTCTACTGCTCCTTTAGTACGAGCATAAACTGCTTTACTGCTCCTTTAGTACGAGCATAAACTGTTTCACAGCTCTGGCACGAGCATAAACCGCACCAGTGCTCCTTTAGTATGAGCATAAACAACTTCACAACTCCTAAGGCATGAGCATAAAATGCTTCACAACTCATTAGGCATGAGTATAAACGGCTTAGCCTCCATGTCGCATGAGTTTAAACTACATGTCACTCCTTGCACACAAGAGTTGAAACTGTGAACGCATCCAATTGAACTACGTTCGCTTGATCCTTGAAAGGGTACGTAGGCAGCTTGAGGCAATTCCTTGAGTACAGTCGTAATCACTAGAAAGTAACCTCCTCATCCTAGGTATTAACTTTGGACATGATAAACTTGCAACTCATTTACGCGCATTTTGAGCCTATGCAGCTGATCGGCCTTATTCTTTGATGATGGTTTGCACGAAACCAATCACTTCTCAAGTTACAAACGTCAGAGTGTTTTCGTTCATCCATCGTCAAAATGAAAATAAATTAGTTCACTACAATGTAGTGAAGCATGTTTGGGAGTCTTAGATTGTTGAGAAACGAAATTACCCATGCAATGTAATTTTGTCCTAAGTATCATGCCATTAATATGTGCACATGCATGTCCCTGTATCAGGGTGAGTTTGTTATACTCTTTCATGCCCTTACATTATCAATGGTACTAGATTCTATCCCATAGAATGATAGTGACAGTGGTTAATTAGAGAACAAAAAAGAAGCAGATGCATGGGAACCATGGATCAATCCCAACATGGCTTCGTTGTCTGTATAGCTCGACACCTTGGATGGACATCACAACAACCTTGACGCTTGTACGAACACTATGGCTTCAAAGACACTTCGTCACTTGAACACGGAGGCTTCAAGTAGGACCGTCACTTTAACACTGGCTTCGTCGCTTCAATAGACATCATAGCTACATCAACAAGGACTCTTCGTATGGCTACTCCAAGGGTTCTATGTTGCTTCAACGGCAAGGTGGATCAATCACTTTACTGGATGCCAAGGCCAGGTCATCTTAATACTTAATAGACATGATTGCTCTTTTTATACTTCATGGCATATCTTCGTGTGAACTAGGGGGATCACTTGAATAAACATCACGACTAGGTCAGACATGAAGGCTCAGATCCGTTTCTTGAGCGCAGTCCAATGCTTGAGGAGAAGTCATGACTAGGTCGTTCGGACTAGAACAATTTCTCCAAGACGACAGGTTGCTTGAACACGGTCGCCCCTTGCATGGATGTCGTGGCGGTGAGACATGGAAGTTCCAAGAAGATCCGTTGCTTGAATACGGCGGCTCCCTCGCTTTGACACGGTAGCTTCATCTCTTGAAAGGACGTTAAGGCTCCAAGCAGCTCCGACGCCTTCATGGACACAAAGCTGGCTATCTTACTGGAATATGCATCAACTAGGGCGCCATATGATCAAGAATGTTGCGTCTAGAAAGAGGTTGTAAATCATGATATCCTCAATCTTGTGGAAGAATCCAGAAAATATGGGATGACGAGATAGCAACAGGAACGGGGCAGTGCGATAAATTAAGACCGCAGTTGAAAGAAGAATTAAATCGCGCCTCCCGCTGAGCGAGAACAGGGACAATATCGGCACAGCAGCAGGGAAAGCGATGGAAATTGCAAGCCAGCAGAGACATATGAAGAGGGCAGCCACAATATCGCCGGCATCCTCTGCAATCAAAAGAAGCAGAATAAGAGAAGAAGTTATTTCCAGAAAAAAGAGAACAAACAAAAAAAAAAGTAAAAAGTAAAAGTAAAAGAAAAGAAGCTAAGAAGTCAAAGAGAGGAAGCTACAGAAAGCAGACCGGTTTCTGAAAACATTGGCGGCCATCTCTTTTATAGATGGGCGAAGACTGGGAAATTTTAGAAGGGAGTCACAAAAGGAAGAAAATCTTTCTAGGGATAGTAAAAATATTTCAAAAAATAAAATAAAATATAAATCTTGTCAATGCCAAAACAAGCTTGGGCAAATGCGATTTTTTTTCATGTATGTTTCCAAAAGTTGTGGATCCTCCCATTACTATAAGTTGATTTGGCAGAGAATTTTCACTTCACAAGGAAATATGAATGGCGAAATTGAAGGAGCCCGTATTATTCTCTTCTTGTGCTCTGACCATGAAATAGTAAAAAAAAATGCTATCTTGCCTTAGTCGCGCATGGTAAAAGAAAAAAAAAAACATACGTCCATCTCTCCGCGGCTAATGTTTGTGATCCAAGTCGAAATCAACAAATCAAATATTTGTCGAGACTCGTCCGCCAAGAAGTTCAAGAAAGACAAACAAGTCTCGAGGGGGCATTTGTAGACACGCAAAATTTGCGGCCAATTAAATTGTCCCACGTGACTACTATCACCTAATTAAAAGCAAGGACTGCATATGGAGATGCCACGTCAGTGCATGACATGGCTACAAGTGAGCAAGTAAGGCCAATCAAATAGTGTCACTTGTCAGAATGATGCAGCTGTCAAGACTAGCGAGTTCGGCCAATCACATTGCGCCACTTGTCAAATTTATGCAGAAATTAAATAAATAATAAATATTATTTATTTTCTACCTTGGCCAGCAAGCCAGCCCATGCCTATATAAAGGAGCCATCCCTAGGCATATGACAACTACATCTTGCAAGAAGGAGAGAGCTCTGAAGATCAAGCTTTTCAAGCCCCGACGAGTTCATCCATCATCAAGATCATCATCATCAAGCTCTTCGAAGTTCTTCATCAAGTCCTTCGAAGATCATCATCGAGTTCTTCAAGCCGTTGAAGATCTTCATCCGCGTTCTTCAAGACACTCGAAGATCTTCAAGCCGTTCTTCGTGTTCTTCAAGGCGTTCATCGCGTTCTTCATCAACATCGAAGACATTCATCCGTCCGATCCGAGATCAAGCCTCTAAAGCCCTCGTTCGACGTTTGTGTTATTCGAGACCTTCATCGCGTTCTTCATCAAAATCGAAGGACGCTCATCCGTTCGATCCGAGATTAAGCTGCTAAGCCCTCGTTCGAAGTTTCAAGAGAAGAATCAGGGGATTTAATTTATGTTTAGAAAATTATTATCAGAGATTGTAATCCACTTCATCGAATCATCAATAAAATATATTTGACACCGAATTTCTCGCTTTTGTTTCCAATTGCATAAATTTGTGTGTACACTAAGCCCGGCTTCGATACAAATGGCGGAGAACTCAAAGAGAAACAAGCAACTTGAGTTAGAACGTCGCTATTTAGGAGCAATAAGGGGCAGTACAAGTGAAGTTGAGCGAAGGAGTGGGTCAGACAACAAGGTTATGAGTGCCTCAAAAACTCTAAACGCGCGATTGGCGGAGGCTGCTAAGCAGCCCCGCCAAGCACAATGAATCTGTTAAGTTGGAGCGTGAGGGGGCTTGGTAACCCTCCCACGGCCCTATCGCTTCATGATCTAGTGAAGCAAAAAGCTCCCGACTTGGTTTTTTTGATGGAAACCAAGGTGTCCAGGAAAGTGATGATGAAAGTCTGTAAGAAGGTAGGGTATGAAAAGGGTTTCTTTGTGGAACCGGATGGTAGCAAAGGGGTTGGGTCTTATGTGGAAGAATCATTTAAAAGTGAAGGTGAAAAGCTCCACGATACATCACATAGATGCATCGGTGGAGGAGGGAAGTGGGAAAGTGTGGAATCTGACGGGATTCTATGGAAACCCGACGAGAGGGGAAAGGAGGCACTCGTGGGAGTTGTTGAGGCGACTGAGAAACAATCCAGCCGATGCATGGATAGTGATGGGTGATTTCAATGCAATCACGTCCGAAGAGGAGAAGATAGGAGGGCGGACTGTCACGTATAGCCAAATAGCGGATTTTAAAGAGGTGCTAAACGAACTTGAACTCTGTGATTTGGGCTTCCAAGGCACTGCGTACACTTGGAACAACAATAGAGTGGGTGGAAATATTCGTGAGAGACTTGATAGGGTGGTGGCAACGACGAGGTGGATGGATGATCATAAGGGGACAAGGGTGACGAACTTAGTGTGGCCGAACTCTGACCATAAACCGATCATGGTTCAGTGGGGACAGATTCGAAGCTATGCAAAGGGTCGTAGATTCTAATGTGAGGGAATGTGGTACAAACACAAAGGGTTTGAAGCCTTCGTTCGTGAGAACTGGGAATCAACACAGGGGGTTGAGTTACACCCTCGACTGAAAATACTGGGCTCGAAATGCAAGAAGTGGGATCAACATGTGTTCGGATCGGTCAGAAAACAAACAAAAGCTTGCAGAATGGAATTGGAGCAGATTGACAGAGTCACTGTGACAGACCAACTGGCAAAGCGAAAAAGGTTAGTGGAGAAGACCTATAACAATCTCCTCGAAGCCGAGGAAATTATGTGGAGGCAAAGAGCACGAGTTGATTGGCTAAAAGAAGGGGATAGAAATACGAGGTTTTTTCACCAAAGAGCCACAATCAGGAGGGCAAAAAATGCAATAGAGGGACTAGAAGACACAAGAGGACAGTGGGTTACGAATGCAGAGGAGATTGCGGTAATATTGGAGGATCACTTCGCAAATATATTTCAGTCCGATAGACCAACTAGAGTGCAGATTGAATCAGCTTTGGAGGATCTGGAGATTAGCGTATCACATGAAGAACAAGGCCATATGGAAGCAGATTACACAGGGGAGGAAATAAGGGAGGCGTTGTTTATGATGGCGCCGGATAAAGCGCCTGGGGTGGATGGCTTCAATGCCGGTTTTTTCCAAAAGTTTTGGAAAATAGTAGGCAGCAGTGTTATCAACACGTGTTTGGGAATTTTGAATCACGGTGACAGCCTTGAGGAGCATAACCAGACGTTGATTGCCCTGATTCCAAAGATAAAATAACCAAGAAAGCCAGGTGATTTCCGTCCTATCAGTTTATGTACCATAATTTACAAAATTGTGTCAAAAGCAATAGCAAATAGAGTGAAGAGAATTCTTCCTAATATAATTAGTGAGAATCAAAGCGCCTTTGTCCCGGGTCGCTTAATATCTGATAATATTCTAACGGCCTTTGAGATGATTCATTCTCTAAAAACAAGAAAGAAGGGGAAAAAATGGTATTTGGCCCTTAAAGTGGACATGAGTAAAGCATATGATCGGGTTGAATGGCAGTTCTTGAGGGAAACACTAAACCGGTTGGGTTTTGGCCCTAGGTTTACCGATCAGGTGATGAATTGTATTACAACAGTTCAATTTTTGCGTTCATTCAAAACGGAGAAGTTAAAGGAGGAGTAATACCAAAAAGGGGTTTAAGACAGGGCTTCCCCCTATCACCGTATCTTTTCTTGATATGTAGTGAAGTCCTCTCAAGGTCGGTGACGGCAGCAGTGGAAGGAGGGAAGTTAGCGGCAGTAAAGGCCTCGAGGGATGGGTCGGCGGTGTCCCACCTGTTTTTTGCTGATGATAGCTTTTTTTTGTGCAGGCAAATAAAGAAGAAGTATCTAAGCTATTACACATTATTGAAATTTACAGTAAAGCTTCTGGTCAAAAAATAAATGCAGATAAATTGGCTATCGTCTTTTCGGCAAAGGTCACTGAATCAACGAAGATGCAGATACTGGATTTCTGTGGCATGATTGAAGTTTCAAAGTATGATCGCTATCTTGGGCTCCCTACAACAATGGGGAGAAATAAATCCGTCTCTTTCAACCAATTGCTAGAAAAATTGAGTAGTATGCTGAAAGGGTGGAAAGAAAGGACTCTTACCCAAGGGGGTAAGGAGATCCTAATCCGTACCATAGTCGAAGCTATCCCGACGTATGCGATGTCCTGTTTCAGACTCCCGGACGGAATCTGCGATAAGATGGAGAAAATTGTCAGACAATTTTGGTGGAGCAGGACGGGTCAAGACAGAGGAATACCTTGGGTTCGATGGGAGATGATGCAAAAGAGCAAGAGAGAGGGAGGACTTGCCTCCAGGGACTTCAAATTGTTCAACAGGGCAATGCTGGCGAAACAGAGTTGGAGGATTATACAAAAACCAGAATCAATGCTTTCGAGAGTCCTACAGGCGAAGTATTTTGGTCATGAATCGTTCCTAGATGCAAAACTAGGCCAAAATCCTTCTTTCGCATGGAGAAGCATCTTAGAAGGAAGAGACCTTCTCAAAAGCGGGTTGAGATGGAAACTGGGGAACGGAAAAAAGATTCGAATCCACGACAAGTGGATTCCGAGAAGACCTACTTTCTCAGTTGTCACAAAGGACCCTGCAACAGAAGAGATGAATGTAAGCACACTGTTAACACAACAAGGAAACCAATGGGACCAACAGAAAGTCAAACAAATTCTAAAACCATGGGATGCAGTCGATGTTTTGAAGATTCCAATACCAGAAACAAACAGAGAAGATAGATTAATGTGGCACTTCGAGGAAGATGGTATCTACCGGGTGAAATCAGGGTATAGACTTGCAGTGGAGGAAGCAAATACTTCGAGCATAGGTACCTCGGAGATAAAACGGGACCCAATCTCGAAAGTGTGGAAGCTTAAGATGCCATCAAAGATTAAGCACTTCATCTGGCGAGCCAACTGGGATAGCTTAGCAACCACGAGGAATCTGCAGAAAAGGGGGCTGGGAGTAAGGAGATCATGCCCTTTTTGCCACAAATTTGAAGACTCAACCAAACATTGGAGTCAACATTGCAAAGCAACCAAAGGAGTATGGACAAACCTCTTTGACAGTGATTTTATAGAAACGATGCTCTCAACTGAACACCAGGAATGGATCCGAAGCCAGTTCCACAATCATGACAGCAAACACCAGACAATCTTCTCCTTAGCATTGTGGTCGATTTGGCTTAAGAGAAACAAAGCGATTTTCCAAGGAGAGCCACCAGATCTGAAAAATTTTCCAACAGAAATCATTTCTAGCTATGAAGAACTGGAAGGAGCTCACAATCAAGAATGAAGACGGATACCTGAAGAAGCACAAACGCCATCGTGGACTCCACCACCGACCGGCGAGATGAAGGTAAACTACGATGGGTCTTGGAACCCGTCAACGGGCAAAAGCAGTGGGGGAATAATCATTAGAGATGACCAAGGAGATGTGGTAGTGGTTGGATCAAAGAAATTCAAGAGCTGTGAATCAGCAAAGGAAGCGGAGATGAAGGCTGCAAGATTTGGATTGGAAACGGCGATTGCAAAGGGATTCCGAAGGTTGGTTTTCGAAGGGGATTCAACAACAGTAACAAAAAGTTTGACCAGAGCTATTAAGAAAGAAGCTTGGACGGATTTTTCAAACACAGGGGATGAACTGGAAATCATAAAGACAAAGCTTCGAGAAGTGGAAAGAGCTACAACCCAGTCGGTGCCTCGGTCCATCAACCACATTGCAGACATCGTGGCAAAAAGACATGACAAGACCCAAGAGTCATCTCTTTGGGAACACACTCCTAGCTGGCTACAATTAATGTTAGATAAGGACGTAGAAGTAGGTATTACTTGAGCTGCTTTTGTATTTTGCAATTTTCCTCAAAAGAAAAAAAAACTGACATTGGTAACTTCCAAGATTCAAAAATATTTGAAGTTTCTCAAGCTTTTGACAAGCATGTAACTTGTGCTTGCTTTTTGGTAATCTTCAATCATTTTCCTTTCCGAGTCTTGTACTCTCTTGTGACAACTCAATCTCTTCAGTTTAAACAATCTTCTCGGGACTTGAATTCAAACTTTCCAAACATATTGGACGAAAACTCCTAACTCGATTCTTTCTAAATGTAAGCAATCCTATTTATTATTTTGATTTCAAGTTTGCATCAACAACTTTTAAAAATAAGCGGACTTCTCGTGTTTGCTCCGTCAATTTCTACTTCCTAATTGAATCTGTAAAGAAAACAACTTTTCGATTGCATTTCCAATTTGATTTAATTTTACGAACGCCAGACTAGAGTATTATAATCCAACATTGGTTTGGTTAGAATTTGTTTGTTTGATTCTGGAGATGGAAAGGGGTCAGAAATGGCACGGCAAGTTGATATATGAATTTATGTAATTGAGAGTTCAAATACCTTGGAATTGGTTTACTTTTTATCCCTTACTAGGAAAAATGGGAATCTTCTCGTCACTTTATCATGATGGTATTGATTTGGTAGTTGATATGGTATGTTCGCAAATTGGTGTTGGGAAGGAGTAGCATTTGGGGAACTTTGATTGTTAAGGAGCTACTGAAATATCTTTAGTGCCTTTGTAGAGTTCAATGCGCTACTCAAATAGATTTGGGATTTAAAGTGTTGTTTGTGTTTTGCATTAAGCTTACCGAGATGATTTGGATTAGAAGAAAGGAATGGAAAAGGCAAAGATGTTGGATGTTATGGAGTCAAAATTTCGAAGTTCTAATTAGTTTGGAGTAATTTTTATTGGGAAGGAGTAGCATTTGGGAAGTTTGATTGCTAAGGTAGGGATGGCAATGGATCGGATTCGGATCGGATCCACCTATATCCATATCCAAATCCGATCAAAATAAGTAGATCCATATTCGATCCAAATCCGACCGGATCCTAAACGGATTCGGATCGAATCTGGACCGGATTTAATTTGCAATATCCGTATTCGATCCGACAATCCAAATCTCCAGAAACGGATCTGATTCGGATCCAGATTCCGATCCTGAACAGTTTTTACTTCACATACAAAATACACAACAAACTCAAAAAAATATAAAAAAAGAGTCGCCACACCAAAAAAAATGCCTAAAAAGTCTAAATATATTTAATAATTTTTAGCAATATGACAAACGTAAATCTACAAAGAACTATAAGCAATCCATTCAATTCATCAAAAAAAATAATAAGCAAGTCATTTAAAGGTTAAATGCACCAAATATGTCTAGAATTGTCTACAAATTCAATCAAAACAACACTAAAATTGTCCACAACCATAGTGGAATATTTTCTCCAGGTCTGAAAACATAATGTGTAGTGATTAGTGTAATGTGCTTATATATATGTAGGTGAAAACATATTTTTTTATAACTCTGAGGGTATTTTCGTAACACTATGTGTGTTCGGATCCTTTCGGATCGGATATCCATCGGATATCCTAATATATTCGGATCGGATCCGGATACGGATCGGATTTTGATTTTTAATATCCATATCCGATCCATTTTAAAATGGATCGGATTCGGACTTGATCCATTCGGATCGAATCACTCGGATTTCGGATCGGATCGAACCACATTGCCATCCCTATGCTAAGGAGCTACTGAAATATCTTTAGTGCCTTTTGTCATGGGCTGACTCATTTTTCTTGATTTATGCCTTATTGTCTAGCCCATGACTCACTAGCCCACTTGGGTCACTTATTCTTCGGGTCTAGGATAAACCTAGCCCACTTTGTAGTCTCATTTCTAGAAGCTTGCATCATTGTAATGTAGCTAAAGTGTATAGGAGACTCTAAATCCTTGTATAGAATATATCTTAGGCTAGATGTTCTAGTCCTTCAATCCTAGCTGTTAGATCGTAGGTCATCTAGATCCTTCCATGGGAAGGGGACTTGTATATAAGGGACGAAGCTCATTTACTCCAACACATCCAAGCATTGTAAGCTTTCCACAAGTATTACAAATCTCTCTTTTTCCAAACTCTCGTATTCTTTCAGTTGTTCTAGGCTTGCTTGAGAGGTTCAAGTGCCGCACGGGATTGCAAAGAAGTCAGCCCGTGACACTTTGTAGAGTTCGATGCACTACTGAAATAGATTGGGAATTTAAAGTTAGTTTCTGTTGTTTGTGTTTTGCATTAAGCTTACCGTGATGATTTTGGATTAGAAAGAAGGAATGAAAAAGGCAAAGCTGTTGGATGTTATGGAGTCAAATTTTCAAAGTTTTAATTAGTTTGGAGTAATTTTTATTGGTGTATGTATTTGTCATGGAATCTTTCATCATGTATGACTTGGTTACATGATGGAGTCATTTGATTAGAGAGGTCACAGAGATAGTGTGAACAGTGAATGAGAATAGCATAAATATGCAAGAATGGAATCTGTTATATTACGAGTGGGGTCCTTTAACATGCTTGCGTTTTCAAGAGCAAAGAGTATTATCTCAAAAGAAATATTGTAACCATCCTAAAATGTTCTATTTTCGCATACTGATTATACTTTTCAATAAACTTTTTCTTCCGCTTTGGTTTTCACTGACCATTGGTTACTTCTAAGATTCAAGAATATTCAAAGTTCTCAATACTTGAAAAGCATGTAACTAGAGCATTCAGTTTTGTACTCTGTTGTGTCAACCGAAACTCTTCCATATAAACTATATCCAAACTGTAGATTTGACTTTCAACTTTCCAAACATATTGATTTAAAACTCTTAACCTGATTCCTTATAAATTTCAGCAAGTCTATTTATATTTTTGCTTTCAAGTTTTCACTTTACGGATTCTCAAATTTCAAAGATAAGCGGATGTTTGTTTCTGTCAATTGCAACAACCCGTTTGAGTAAAAAAGCAACTTTTCAATTGCATTTCCAATTTGAGTTATTTTCTCAAAGGCCCGCTAGAGTAATATAATAGACCGACCTTTGTTTGGGTAGAATTTGTTTGTATTATTTTTGATATGGAAAGAGGGATGAATGGCAGGACATGTTAATATATGAATTTATGTGATTGAAAGTTCAATACCTTGGAATTGGTTTCTTTTTTGCACAATATTGGGAAGTCCGTGGTGTTTTGGTATCTTAGTCGCTTATGGTAGTCGAAAAGTTCCGGCTGTGAAATGGTGTTGGGAAGGAGTAGCATTTTGGAAATTTTGATTGCTACTGGAGGTACTTAAATATCTTTTCAATTTTTGTAGAGTTTGATGTGCTACTGAAATAGATCGGGGATTTTAAGTTAGTTTCTTCTATGTATTTTCCATTAAACTTATCGAGATAATTTGGATAAGGTCTGCCTGCGAAATGGTGTTGGGAAGGAGTAGGATTTTGGAAACTTCGATGGCTAATGGGGGTAATTAGATATCTTTGTGTGTTTGTAGAGATTGATGTGCTACTGAAATAGACTGTGGATTTTAAGTTAGTTTCTGCTATGTGTTTTGCATTAAGCTTACCGAGATGAACTGGATTAGAAGAAAGGGGCAATGTGTTGGATGTTGTGGCAGTCTAATATTCGAAGTCTTAATTAGTTTGGATCCACATTTGAATTTAAACTTTCTAAACTTAATGATTTAAAACTCCTAACCTGAGTCTTTCTTAATTTTAGTAAGTCCATGTACAATTTTGCCTTCTAGTTTGCAACAACATGTTTCAAAGTTAAGCGGATGTCTCATGTTTGTTTCAGTCAATTGCAACTTCCCATTTGAATACAAAAAAATTTACTTTCCGATTGCATTTCCAAAATGAGTTATTTTCAAAGGCCCACTAGAGTAATATAAAGACCGTCCTTGGTTTGGGTAGAGCTTATTTGTTCTATTCTTGAGATGGAAAGGGAACGGAAGGCAGGGAAGTTGATATATGAAGTTATGTTATTAAAAGTTCAAGGTAATTGGATTTCTTTTTGTCCACTGTGGTGTTCTGGTAACTTCTTGTCGCTTTATAGTAGTCGATATTTATGGTAGTCCATAAGGTCTGTTTGCGAAATGGTGTTGGGAAGGAGTAGGATTTTGGAAACTTTGATGGGTAATGGAGGTACTAGAATATCTTTTGTGTCTTTGTAGAGTTTGATGTGCTACCGACTAGATTGAGGATATTAAGTTAGTTTCTGCTCTCTGTGTTTTACATTAAGCTTACCGAGATGATTTGGATTAGAAGAAAGGACTGTAAGAGGCGGAAATGTTGGATATTGTGGCAGTCTGTTTTTCAAAGTTTTAATTAGTTTGGACTACGTTATTTGTGATGCCTCGTGTATGACTTGGTTTACATGATGAAGTTATTTGATTAGAGAGGTTTGGAATTATCATGTCGATCTTGAAAATAGTGTGGAAAGTAAACTGGAAGGTTTGATAATATGAATAGACAAGTGGTATGGAATCTGTTATATTACGAGTGGGGTTCTTTAACATGCTTAGGTTTTTAATAGTGAAGAGTATTATTTTTTTTTAAATCTTGTTACCGTCCTAAAATGTTATATTTTTCCTTATTGTTTATACTTTCCAAAAACCTTTTTCTTCCTTTTTCGCTTTCACTAAATGACCATTGATAACTTCCAAGAATTTTAAGTTTCTCATGCTTTTGACAAGCATGTAACTTGTGCACTATTGACAAGCATGCTTTCGAGTCTTGTACTCTATTGTGACAACCCAATCTATTCTGTTTAAACGATTTTCAACTGTTGTATCCTACACTGTTCCCATGACTTGAATTTAAACTTTCCAAACTTGTTGTTTGAAAACTCCTAACCTGATTCTTTCTAAATTTAAGCAATTCTATTTATTATATTGATTTCACGTTTGCAACAACAATTTTTAAAGATAAGCGGACTTCTCATGTTTGCTCTCTCAATGGCTACTTTCTAATTGAATCTGTAAATAAAACAACTTTCTGATTGCATTTCCAAATTGATTTGAATTTACGAAGGCCACACTAGAATAATATAATCCAACCATGGTTTGGGTGGAATTTGTTTGTTTGATGTGGAGATGGAAAGGGGTGAGAAATGGCATGGCAAGTTGATATATGAATTTATGTGATTGAGAGTTCAAATACCTTGGAATTGGCAAGCTGGGTATCTTCTTGTCACTTTATCGTGATGGTGTTGATTTGGTAGTTGATATTGTATGTTCGCAAATTGGTGTTGGGATAAGTGAATCAAGGATTACACTAAAATGTGGGAGGATTGTTGGTGATGTTAGCGTCATCGGTCATTTTGTGTAATATGATTTGTTTACTTATGACCAAAATAGACATTTGCATATACGTTGTACACGCTAGGAGGTGTGGTGTACACGCGTGCACACGACTACGCTAATGTTTTGGACGACGAACTCCCGGACGACTGCGGGGGCAAAAAACGTCTCCTATTTTATTTCGTTGGAAAAAATAGATTAAAATCACAACTGTTATAACCGCTGCGTCGGTGGTTATAACCTACGTGATTAACCACCATTCCCTTCTCCATTATTAAGTTGGTTTTTGGTTGAATTCAGAAACACAGGAAATCCATATTCGTTCTTGAATTGCTGTTTTATCCGATTATTGATTTTGTGTCTACCACCGAAATACTCTAATCTGAAAGTGATCACACGACTTAGAGATTATCCAGGTCCATTGATTCATATATACACACCAGAAAACCTAATGGGGGATATTTAAAATCAACCTTTGCTTATGAAAGATTTTGACGAAATCCATATATTTTGTCTTATGAAATCTTATCTGCTTGAATTTGAAACTAATCCACTTTTCATTTAACGTGCGTTTTTAGTGTAAACTCATCTAGACCCATGAGTAATTTTATAGATCTGACCTGGGGAGATGATCTTCAACTCTCATTGCCTTGGGTGAAATGTGTTTTCTGTTTTGGATTCCCGGTGAGGAGTAGAGAAAGATGGGAAATGATAATTATATAAATATGATATCCAGTGGTTTTGATAATGAGAAAGATGTGATAGGATAATTTTATAAATCTGACATCTAGTGATTTGGAGTTTGGATAATGAGAAAGAATGTAAAGGATCAAGGTGTTGGAGGTTGCTGCAGTCTGATGTTATAATTTTCAATTAGTTTCAGGAGATAAGTATTGCAACATTTAGTTGACTCTGATTTCATCTTTGATCAGGCATGTACACCTGCGTAGACTATGATTTCAGCTTCGCTCAGACGTGTACACAAGTGTTGTTTACCTCTGATATGATGTATTAGATGAGGGAAGTTTGGACTTCGGAGTAATTAGTGAGACAGTGAGGAGGTGGAAGAAGAATGTGGATAACTAACTTTTCATGTTACGTGTTGTGGTCTATTAAATGACAAGCAGAGTCTCTCGGCGGCTTCTAAGTTTAACGAAATCTATTTTAATTCCTCCCCGAAGAAACACTTAATTTTGTCGATGCTATCATTTAAAGAAAGCTCTCTTCAACTTACTATTCATGATTTCCAATATTCAAAAAGGAAGTTCTTAAGCCATGACAAGCATTGTAATTAGTGCACACTTCATAATACTCTCCAGTCATTTTCCTTTTCGAGTTTAGTATTTTGTTATGACAACACAATCTCTACCGTTTCAACTATATTCTACTGTTGTATCCCAATCGTATTTGATTTGCACTTTCCAAATATATGGATATTAAACTTCTGACCTAATTTTGAAATTTCACTAAGCCTATTTGTGCTCTTGCTTTCAAGTTTGTTCCAAAAGGGTTCTATGGACTTCACTTCTGGGAGATGATATTGCAAACTGATAGCAGATTTGCTATCAATCGGGCACACACACGAAACACACACTAGGGTTTTTCCCCAACTTTTTGATTTTGATTCACGATAATCAAACATACTCACGCAATGTACACTTTTTATAGACAAAATTTAAGTAAAAGACATCTATCTCCCCCTAACTTAACTAAAGATCACTAACCCCCTTAACAATAATTAAAACTAATTCATTAAGAAATGCAATAAACTTCTAATAATTGGCGAAATCGTCGAGATACTTCGGTTGAAGCCTAATCGGATCCCCACGTCTCTGAAACGTGTCGGCACGTGGATACGAGTCCGTATCACAAACTCATCTCGGCCATTATTTTAACTTTAATTGGTCATATTAAGGAGCCTTGTGCATCACTTGGTAATACAAGTGAGGCATACAGATAGCGAGGAATTGGAATGGGGAGGGTGATAAACCTAACTAGACAGGAATATGTTCCAGAAAGTTTTTGTCTAACATGACTCCCAATGACGTTAGAATCTTGGAAATCATTGTCATAAAGAATAACCTTGGCAAGATAAACCATTCACATGAAGAAATCTGTAGGCTTAGAAGAAAGTATACCTCAATTAGCCATTAGGCTGATGTCCCTTTTGTGGTAATGAATCTGGCATAGATATTTTAAACATCTGTAAGCTTTCTTTGAGTTTCTCTACTGGCTATCAGAAATATACAACTACGCATCTACTCTGTTCTTGTTCAAGCTTATGTATTTGGATTGAGCCATCTGGAAAGAAAAGACGATGCATGTATATTTCACAAACTTATAAATGCAGTGTCTTGAGGTTGCAGGTAGTTAGAGAACTAGAGGAAAACCAAATAGATACTGGGTAAAGAAAATAAAACACGTCTTATTAATCAATACAGAACTGAAAATATTTTAGTTAGACTGATATAGTAAATAGATATCATGAGTGAAATTAAGAGTTTCAAATTACAGCCTAAGTTAGATTGTTTTACTTCCCTAACCTTCATATGATTCAGACACCTCTCCTCTCTATGTCGGTCGTGGAGGATGGTTTGGCAATGAAGATCTACCCGTTGCAAATCCACGGTCTAGACTAATCCTTTTATCCATTTATGGCGAGGCAAATTCCTTCATTTTCATGTTATTATCCTTCTTGGGCGTTTGAGCTTTATGCGGGTGTATATATGATTTGAAGGCTGGCCATTTGTTTGATTTTGGGTTCTGGTTTGGGGATTCACTATTTGGTTTCAAAACGTAAAGCTCATCTTTGTAAGGTTTGTTGGCTGTTTTGATCTAACGTTTGATTTGAGGTTGCATCTTCAACTTAATATACGTTCCGGGTTTGGGGTCTTCTATTCAAAAAGAAAATCTTGATAACCATGAAATTAGATTGCCAAAGCTGAGAAATTGACAATATGGTAGAGATCTCACTCAATCCTCCCACGAATTGGCTCCTCCGATTTCTCGTTCCTTGATTCTGAGAAAAGTTCCCCGTACACAGTCTCGTTTGGCTCATCAGAAGTTAAATTTGACTAACAGTTGAAAGTTATTTGTTGATAAGTAAAAAACACATGTATTTTGTTTATGGGTATCAGACTATAATTAAATTCTGACATGGCTTTTCAAAGTTGACCTTGTATGGTCATTCTTATGCACATTTTGCAAACAAAGTTTATGCAAGGGGCCATCATCATAATGACAATTAAGCTACATGACTTTGGCAGCCTCTTTTCATTCTTCAGAGGTGGAATTCACTCAACATAGTAGATAATACCTTGGATTGATATGTACACTTTATCAGTCTATTTACTCTTTCATGTTCATGGATTGCTGATATCATCCATACTGTCTCTATGCTTCTCTTCAGTGGAAGAGGCAAAAGAATTGAAACAGTGATTTATTTTCCTTTTTCTCTGCAGATGGTAACTCGGTGTTGATGTTTTCTCCTCCAAGGCCGGCAGTTTTTCCATAGCTAGAGAAAACGAAGGCCAATCTGCTCCATGAAAAATAAATATAATGAACTAATAATAATCCAGTTCCCTTCACACTATTCTGGTCAGTAATGTAGGAATTTCTAAGCCTCTAAGTACACGACACCGCAGAGAATATACCAGGACATTGATGGTTATTAATGTTTTGAATGAAAAATCAGTATGAAGTTACTATAAGTAGTCGTCCTGCCCCGTCCCGAGGCTCCAGCATCCACTTCTATTGCTTCTGTTGTGAGTTTTGTCATCTTACAGTTCTAAAAGATGAATATAATGAAGTTAACAGTGAGTACGTGTGCTGCTGTTGCAGCTTAATCTTCGTTGTGGTTGTTGATCCTTGCAAAATATCTTTTCAGCTCTTTTCAGCTATTTGAGATTGCCGCATCATTTCATTCACCACTCAGTGCCTGATGTTAAGTGCCACTCCGACCCAACTCTTTTGCACTATTTGGTCTTTTACCACTATTCACTGGGTCACTTTGACCTGGTGATTTGGAAAGCAAAACTTTGCATTTTTTAGATAATTTTTTCGTAGTGTTGTAGAGTAACTCTTTTTCTACACGACTATAAAAAAATTAGCAAAAAAGTGCATCATTTTGCCATCCAAATCACCGGGTCAAAGTGACCCAGTTACGGGTAAAAAAGTCCAAATGGTGCAAAGCACCTGGGACGGAGTGGTAGGTTATGTTTGATTGATAATATTTTTGGTTGTGTCTTAGGAATTTCCTTAGTTTGTATGATGTTACTCATATTCTGCCTGATTGTTTTGCATATTACTCCAGCTCACGCTCACCTTATTATTTGATTCTTCGCCTTTAATGAGATTTCCATTTTTTTTAGATCACTGTGGTGCCCGGGCCAGCTTGCGCCACCTCGACTAAATCCACGGGGCCTCTAGGATTATTGGTCGTCGTGGGGTTTGAACCTGAGACCTCAAGGGGAGCAAACCCTTGAGTCCCATGCCTCACCACTAGGCCAACCCCTTGGGACTGAGATTCCCATAAAAAATGCCCATTCCAGCTATAATATTCTCCTACATTCTGATAATTTGTCTCGGGGAGGTGTGGTTAAAATGCATGTTTAACAAGCATGCTAACCCAAATAATCTTCCAGTCGTCTTATAATAAATTCTATAGTTGCAGAACTTAGAAAAACTTATGATAAATTCTATAAGTTCAGAACATGTATAATTATAGCTGTCCACTAAGAATTGTTTAGCTCTTTCATCATAGTACATCCATGAATCTGTAGTTATCTACCATCCCGGCCAACTGGAAATTCACATTTCGTTTAACACCTAGGAAGATACTGAATTCACAGCTTCAATAACTAATTTGGTATCCCCTTGATAGCATGGCCATTCTTCTTCGCCCAAGTACTAGAATGAATCCCAGAAACCCATCAAAATATAGATCCCAAACAGAGTGCTGCACCAATTATACATCCCAGAATCGACTTTTCTCTTGTAGTTGGCTGAGGATATATATGAACAACAGAGTTTTAACATGGTTTAATAATTAATTGTATGACCATAGTTGAGATGGGAGTCAATGATAAGCCTGTATATGAAAAAAAATTCGTTTCCTATTACTATAGAAAATGGATTGGCATCCACAATAATTAATAATGACATTCAATGCAATGAGTTAAAAAATTATCTGATTCTTGTCCTTTGCCTAAAATGTCGTATAGCTTTCATGATTCAGCATCCTGGAATGATTACGAGAATTGAATTTGACGTGTTGGTGGCTTCAACAATGCAACTGTATCTTTGCAGAATATTTTGCTGCATTGTTTTGTCATGTTTTGCGTTTGGTACAGGTTATGAATCGGTTGCATTGGTTCTATTATGTTAATCTTGTTGGTACTATTGCTTCTTTGTGGTATTTGTTTCTGGTTTCTGTTACCCTTCCTACCGTTAAGGATTTATTTAAGCTGTCTTATTGTGTTTCATTTGGGTTTTGTTGGAGCTGCCTTTCTGTGGTTGCTGCTTTTGTCGTCCATCACAGTGATCTCCCAGGTCCATTCAAGCCATGCACCCACTACTTAATTATTATAAATTCAGTAAGGCATGTTGCTTCTTCCTGCATGATGTGTTCCTTCATTGTAGTCGCTTCACTTTCCCTCATTATTGCTTAAACCAGTACTGTACTTGAGTGCCCTACAATGCATGAATTCGACATGGCATTATCTGTTCAGTGATTTGCATGTTTCTATAACATAACATATCCCGTCTATACGTAGTGATGCCAAAAAGTCCTCCTATATGACAAAGGGAAGGTGTCTTTGGTGCGAATCCTCCCCCTACGAGAGTTCAGAATCCATTTTTTTGTGGAACAACTTGCCCGGTCACGCGCTACGGGTTCGTTCCCAACTAATAATGCCTCCTCTAAAAGATTAGTTAATTCATTTAGCAAAGGTGCGGTTCGAAGCTAGAGCTCTGCAATATAAACCGCTCAATCTTTCCCTCCTTTATCCCAAAATTCTTCCCTCAACGGAAAACTGGAATCCTTTTTGCCTTAATATGCCGAACACACAATCAAGCCATTTCCAAGTTACATTACATTTTAAGTATCAGTCTATTCATGTTGGACCTGGAGATGCAAGAATGTGTCTCCACTCTTCATGATGGTTCACCGTGCCATTGGTTTGTCAAATTACCTTGGCACATTCGCGGCAGTTATACTCCAACTATCACATCCTTGGGAATATTTTTGGTGGTTAAAGTGGATGGCATATTTGATCTTGAACAACTTGAATGATGATTTTGACACTTTCTTTTAGTTCTACTGGCACCTTAAAAGTAGCTGCTGCCCCTACAAATGTATATATGCTGATTACATATCCGCGTGTTCTCTATGCAGATAGCAGATAGCAGAGTATGAGCACACATCATAGTGCTCAAAGATACCTACTTGCTCTTGCATTGTGCACATTATCTGTTCTCTCGTAACTTAGGCAGTTCCAGTATCTGCAAGTTTTAAAAATACTCCCACGTCCTGCTTTCACAAACTCGTGCTTGCTTTAAAATAAGGATAAAAGACACTGACCACCCCTGAATTTAGGCATAATTCCACCCCGCTACCCTGTGTTTTGGAAAAAGACACTCCGCACCCATTTAACGGAATATTCCTTGGACATAAACCACCCTCTGTTATGTTCTGTTAGAAAACTGAGTGATTGAACTTTTTCGGACCATAATGCCCCTGCGTATTTTTTTGATTCTTTTTGTCATGTTTTATCACCAAGAACATCAAGCCACGAACATCAAGAACACCAATAATTTATCAACAAATCTGATCATTTTGAGACATCAATCGAACCCATCAGTACTCTTCATTGCAACACTGACAAAAGAAATTAGACAAAAGAAATTGAATGACATGTGTTAAGAACTTTCAAATTTCAATAGTGATACAGAAATTTATAGATAAAATTGGAGAAATGAGATTTCAATTAGAACTTCGAACCAAGTCACTAGCTACTTAAATTCAATTAGAAGAATATTTGGACCAAACTTACCTACATACAAAAATTTATAGATTAAATTGGACCCGTGTACAAAATTGTATCAGTTTAACAATAAAAATCTCATCAATTTGACACATTTGAAGAAGTAGGGCAAGATTTATAGATTTGCAGTGTTCTTGAGTCAACAACAACTTTGAAGCTACCACTTTGTAACGCAGCCCAGAACCTACCACCAAGAAGAAGAAGAAGCATAGGCGCTGGAATCAACGAAACCCATAGTCGAAAAAAATGTGTGTTCGTTACTTAGTTTATCACCATCAATGGATCTCTCTGTCTCCTCCAACCCACTTTGCACCTGAAATCTTGAGACAATCCCACCACACAGAACCCGATTTGCCTCAATGTCCAGCGATTGCGAAATTGAGAACATCTTTAGGGTTCCACAAGCGAAAGGCGTTGGCCACCGGAGGAGGATGCAAGCAATTACCCTCAGCTGCCAAAAATTGGAGAAAGTAAACTCTCAATAATGAAACCAGAAGACGAAATAGAAACTGAGATTGACAGAAGATGAAATAGAAACTTAGAGATTGAGTTCGAGATAGAGAAATTTACCAACGAAATCAGACACGGTACGACCTTTGGTGTGGCTGAAGCTCTTCCCAGCTAGGCAATCGATGCAGTACTGCTTGGGAAGGAGGGTGTTTGTGCGTCGCCAAAGATGAAGAGAGTTTTCAGCTTTTCCACCGGAGTGCACCATGGGCGTGAACTGATGACGGTGACGCAGTGCAAGTGAACGAGAAGGATGGGAAAAGCCACTGCGACATACGGAAGCATAGCTAGGAAGTTGTGATTGAGAGCTCGGAGGAGGTGGTGATTGAGAGCTCGGAAATGGTGATTGGCAGCTTGTACCGCCGGATCGTCGTCGTCCCGTCGCCGTCTACAGATCTGTTGGGTGTTGAAGGAGGAGGAGGAGCGTAGATGAGGATGTTTCCCGTCGGCGTCGACCACCTGATCTGCTGCTGCTTCTTTCATCTTCAGATTGAGAGAGAGAGGAAGGGGAAGAGAAAGTGTGGGCGGCTGAGAGGGGAAGAGAGAAAGTGGGTAAGAGAGAGGGGTATTAGGGTTAGAAATGATGGGGGAGAGATATTAGGGTAATATATAGGAGGTAATTTTATAATATTTTAGGGGTAAAAATGTCTATCTGCCTGTGCTGTTAGTCAATCGTTAACTTCCATCCAAAAAAAAGTGTAGACTGTCTTTTTCCAAAACACAGGGTAGTGGAGTTTGAATTATGCCTAAACTCAGGGGTGGTTAGTGTCTTTTACCCTTAAAATAATTGTAGGCCCGTTCTTCAATTTTTTTTTTTTTTTTTTTTTTTTTTTTTTTTGCGCCCGATTGTTTCGTTTACACTTTCTGCTTGACATTGCAACCACCATCTCCCAGCAGCGACAACTTCAACTGCATACAACATAACTTCTGTGTACTTAATTAGAAATAATGATTGTTTCCAGGTAGCAACAATTTGAACTTTTCAGATGATCTTAACTAAACTGATTGAGAAGCAAATGACACACGAAATTGTCAATGATTTCTTTTAGCTAGTATGAGCATTTTATTGTGGGCTTGAAAGCCCAACGGGTCCCAGATACATGCGGTTTTTGACTCAATCTAGGGGGCTTGTTGTCGCATCTTTTTTTGGCAAACATACAAATTCTCAAACTAACTTAGTATGGATTTGTCCCGAAAATATATATATATATATATATATATATATATATATATATATATATATATATATATATATATATATATATATATATATATATATATATATATATATACACACACACACACTTCACACAGCTAGCTACTTTTGCTAGTGATTAGAACAAAAAAACTATCCCCCCTTTCAAATCTGTCAGCAGGTTAGCATAATATTTTTTTGAACAAGAAGTTGTTTGCTTGGTCTTTCTCAAAGATCATTAATTGCCGCTCCTGCAAGCTTTTATTTTGGGCCAAGAAAGATTCATTTTTTAGACCCAAAAGCCAGCCACATTGACTGGTCCAGTCACAGCCGAAGAACAAGTGGGCAAAGTCTTTTGTTTCTTTGTTGCAAATGGGACAACTAGCATTAATTAAGCAGTTCATGCTTTCCAAATTTTTCTTCGTAGCCAAACTTTCTTTACTAGCTCTCTACCAAAAATATTTAAAAGGACATCTCCAATCCTATGGGGGGAGGGGGAGGGGGAAAATCGTATAAAAATACGGTTCATGTTCAACCCTATGGGGGGAAGGGCATGGACATGCCCTCACCCAAGGCAAAAAATATTCTCCCCATAGCCCACTCCCCTTCCATATTCCCTCACATGGTTGTAGACGAGTAGTAATTTGGGGAAGGGGAGGGGAATGTGGGAAATGGTGAGTCCGGAGGGGGAGGGGAAAAAAAGCATGGGTTGGAGATGCCCTAAAAGCATAGTTTTAAAAACTGGACCGGACCGGCCGGTTCGACCGGTCGGACCGGTGAACCGGTGCCTACCCGGTCCGGTTCGGCATTCGGATCGCCCATGTAAAGGAACCGGTCGGAATCGGTCAAAACCGCTGGTTTTTAGTCAAACCGGTGAACCGGCCGGTTTCCTCCGGTTTTACCGGTTTCTGCATATTGGCCTCACCCAGTTCACAATCAACAGATTTGACGCCACCGCATGATTCAGTGTTGTCGATCTTCTCCATTGATGCCCTTAAACCTCCAAACTTGTGAGAAAATGGTGAAATGTTGGGAGAATCTCTTGAAACTGGCGGCAAGATGAAGAGAATAGTGATGAGTTGTTCGGTGCGCGAAGAGCAAGGGATGAAGATGAAAAGAGATCGAGTGGGTTTAGTCTCTGTACAGTATTCCAAGAGAGAGAAGGATAAGAACAACAACTACTGGTAAATCGGAATTGATAGTGGAAGATAGGGAAGATATGGTTGGGGTGGATTTTGAAACGTCTCCGTGTCATCTATTTTTTTTTTTTTTTTGCAAACTCTATGTTTGTTTGTTTTGTTTCTTTTAAGTTTTTACAAATTTTTATAAATTAACAATGTTAATATGTTTATAAATTAAAACAAAAATACATATATGATAAATCTCATACCGTATAAAAATTTAGAAATTTAGTATTTTTAGAACTCAAGTCCATATAAAATTATTTATCAACATAAGTTGCTCTTTTAATAATTTTAGTTTTAAATTACACATGAATGTAAATATAATTTTGTATGAAATCACTAGTCATATGTTTTCAAAATGGTCATGTTATTGTTGGGTAATTTGATCAACATGTTGGTCATATTTAGGTTTTCAAGTCATATTTTAATTATGTTTATATATATTATATATCTCAAAATATATTTGTTGTTGGCCATAATTTAGTTATTTTTTTGTGTTTGTTTATTTTTTTTAACATAGCTATTATTACAAAAAATATTATAATGCTAAATAAGCTTGAAATTAAAACATTTGAGCATTTTTTTTTGCTATTTTTCATTATGTTTGCTATTTTTTATATAAAAATAATAAATATACATTTTTAAATAAACATGCGATTGAACCGGTCCGACCACCGGTCCGACCGGTCCAACCGTGAACCGGTGCCTCACCGGTTCGATGACCGGTCCGGTTTTTAAAACTTTGCCTAAAAGGATTTAAATTTCTGAACATTTTACCAAGAATTCTTTAGGGAATATAAAAGAACTATAAGATTTGTTGTAGTTTTTTTTTTTTTTTTTTGAGCATAAAAGAAGAATTCATTCATAAGAAAAATAATTGCATACATAGTTGATGTCCATAATAAAAAACACCTAGCCAATCCCTTCTGGATTGTGATTACTAGCTGATCGTAAGCACCTTCGCGCTACAGAATCCGGAGCCGCGACGAGCCGCGACTTCGCTTCTTGGAACTTTCATGATTTGCAATTTGTTGAAAAGGGAGCACTTCCTTCCAATATCATGAAAAAGGTTGGCGTTGTTGAAACTCGAATTTTTGTGTCGTATGGTGTTCACCATCTCCGCACAATCTGTGTATATGGTGACATTCAAATTACCTGAGGTGAGTAACCAGTTGAGAGCATTGAGAAGATTGACATATTCAGCCACTAAGGCTGATGGGCAAATAAAGGAGCAGACTTCTTCTTTTGTGCACAAACCCTGTTTGTCGAAGAAGACCCATGCCCCAGCCGCTTTGCATGTAGCATTGTCCCAAGCCGCATCTACGAGGCATAGACTTGGCTGATGTGATGTGCTACCTGATTGGCACATGTCAAAGTAACAGGTTTGATAGTGGGTTGACCGGATGATGAGATCACAGTGGTTGGGGTTTGCGAAGAGCAGGCAAAACGAAGGGCTTGCAGTGAATCAACGGGACTTTGAACATTCCTTTGGAAATTTTGACTTTTTAACTAACAGTGTATTTCTCAATACTTGTTTTTGCCAAAATAAACTGTCTTCACTGCCTTGCCAAGACATAGTTATTGCTAAAATAGCTTCAACTTTCTCGTCTTAGAAACAAATGGGTAAAAGACATTTTCCACCATCCGACTATGGACAAAATATATTTTGCCTCTTGATTTATGGGAAAACATATTTTGCACGCCTGTTAACGGATGAAGGGTGGATATATACACAATTCGTTTTATGTTACAATTCGTTGGTGGAAGGATGCAAACTGACTTGTGATCATTTTACTCTTATTGATTGTTGAGAATAACACATTTTTGTTGTTTATTATTGAATTCATTATGTTCTTGAGCAGCACCTCCACTACCACTAAATCCACACCACCAATACCGCCACCTAGACGACGACAAAACTGAAATGTGGTTCTAAAATTTCTACTTCCATGGAATAACCCATGAGCGCCACGTAAGTCACCTAGAGCGGGAGCGAAGCGGGAGCGCGAACTGGAGCGAGAGCGGGAAAACGTCTAATTTCAGAAATATTGCATTTGAGAGCGTCACGAGAGCGTCTATATATATTATTTATTTATTATAATTTTATGAAGAAAACTAATATTTACGTATGATACTGTGATTTTGCACATGAGAATATTTTTTATTAAAGGGGTTTTATTTTTTAAATGATTATAGAGATTGTCAGTATTTATTTGTCAAATAGATTATAATGTTTAAATAGTTGAATTATCAAAATGACACATAATAAGTTGAGATTAATCATCAAGTATAGTCCAAGCTATTTCAAAAAAAAAAAAAAAAAAAAAAAAAAAAAGTATAGTCCAAACTAATGGTAAATTGGTTTTAAAAAATAATTCGCCTATGAAAAACGAGCTCTCTATTTTCTGGAGCGCCCTTAGAGCGTGATTTGATCTCGAAAGTGCGAGAGCGAGGTTTGGGAGCGGGAGCGATGCCCCTTCAAGATGTTTTAGGTGACTAAGGGCACCACCACCACCAATACCGCCACCAAGACAACGACGACAAAACTGTAATGTGGTTCTTGAGAACCATGATGGTGCTCGGTCCACTAAATCCACACCACCAATGCCGCCACCCAGAATGCATGTACGTTTCCACTGGACCGAGCACCATCATGGTTCAGAAAAAAATGTTAGAGTGAAAATTGTGACAAAAAAGCCACCTCTTGAAGAATAGCAACTCACCACAAAAAACACAGCCCGTAAACAGAGTAACGAGAAAGACGAAATTGTTGATCCTAACTCCAAAGTCACATAATTACAAACTAAAAACTCAGAACACATATGTAAGATCAAGTGATTTTCAACACTGACGGGTGACTGTAACTGACCTGGTAAATGTGATTATCACAAAAAAATATTAATAAATAAATAAATAAATCAGAACTCTCCAAAATGGAGATGATGTTATTACAGAAGAATAACAAAACAAACCCATGAATACCATGGATAATCAAAGCCCCCCTCCCCCTCCTTGACAGATTGGTACATAGGGAGAAGGAAGAAAGCTGAAATTGCCACCACCCATCGGAGTCATCGGACCAGTAGCCGGAGGTATCAGATTCTCTATATAAACCACAACTAAATATTGAATCTTCTAAGACCAGTCATCCTTGAACCAGAAAGTACGTCCTCCATTTTTTTAGATCCGGAGAAGAAGGGAATAATGGAGAATAAGAGAGGCGGAAGAGAGAGGGGGGAACATTGTTAGGGTTAGGAAGTTAGGTGGAAATGATATGGTAATTTAATCAAATTTTAGGGGTAATTATGCCTTTCCCCTAATTATGTCTTTTCACCCCTCCGTTGGTGTGAAAAGACATACCTGTTAGTTTTTATATCTAACAGGGGTGCAAAATGTATTTTTTCACAAATTATTGGACAAAATGTCTTTTGTCCATAATCGGAGGTGAAAAATATCTTTTAACCAAAAGTAATTTTTTTGAAGACTCACCTTCCAAGTTCTGGACATTAATGGGTCACTCACCATACCGAGGCCCACATTTGTATAAAATACTATACATATTATAAACTGAAACCAATCTAAGTATGCGGTTTGGGAAAACCTAAACAAATATCATGCCAGTTATTCATAGGGGTGCGATTTCGGTTCAACCGAACCGGAACCGAACCGATTGTAGCCGGAACCGGTCGGTTTCGGTTCGGTTCGGCGGTTCAAGTTCCGGGTTCGGTTCGGTTGAACCGGAACCGGGATTTTTGTTCCGCTAGAACCGAACCCGAACCGTGAACCGGAACCGGTTCCTTCACCGGTTCGGTTTCGGTTCGGTTCCGATTATGAACCGGACACTATTTATTATTTTTTATTTTTTTTGATTTGTTTGCCGTTGGAGTTTTCGGTTCCGGACCGGTTCCGGTTCGGTTCGGACCGGTTCCGGTTCCGGTTCCGTAAATTACAAAACCGAACCGTACCCGGTATACTACCGGGTCCGGGTCGGTTCGGTTCATCGGTTCGCGGGTTCGGTTCCTCGGTCCGCTCGGTTCGGTTCAAATACACCGGTTTCGGTTCGGTTCTCGGTTGAACCGAACCGAAATCGCACCACTAGTTATTCACGGTTCGGTATATGTTTGTCAAGTTTGATGAAATTGCAGTTTTGTCACATTACGAATAAATCATAAAATACTGCAAAGAACAAGTCTTAAATTGTGAATTAAAATATGAATTATACATGGAGGAATGTTACAACATGGAGTAGTTTAAATGTCTATCCACAAAGTCTTTTTTATTTTCTTGAATAGATCTTGTATGATGTGGAATCTTCAACAGAAGCGCGGAAGACACAATGAAATTGGACTAAAGGAGTGGCTTTAACAGATTTTGATCCATCCACTATTAACAAATTTATCAGTACATGGACACATCAAGTTTTTAGAAGAAAATTGTTTCTAAGATAATCAACAACACCGCGTTGGTGTGACAGCTACCGAAATCATGGGAAAAAGGTAATTAAGCATCAACTGATTGAATCAGTACATAAACACACATTAATTTCTGGTGTAATAGTGTTCCCCAAACATGATAGGGACTTTGGTTAAGAACGAAAACATTTGACCAAGACAAGCATAGATCAGATAGAGACCCTCCTAGTGGAGAAATGCCCCTTGGAAAGAAAAATAAATTGATCTGTTACTCCACTTGATTAGTACGAAGTAGTAAATAGAAGAAGACTCTTTTTTTTTTCGAGCAGCTATTTGGGTTCTTCGAGCAGCGAAGAAGACTTTCAATAACATGGATTTATAAATTATGCTAGGAAGCCGATTAAATCATGGAGAGAATTTCTGTATAGTTATTGGGTGTACCTGGAGCACAAAATTCAAAGGTCTAACATAAGTTTTAAACCTTTAAATCAGTATTAAATAGTCAAACCAGCCGAGATAAAATTAAACGATACAAAGTTATTAAACAAAGTCTTCATATATCATGGTTTTCATAAGAATAACGGAAACTTTTAATTTAAGCCGGGACATTTATATATTCTTCTTAAGGGTTTTGTTACAAGATATCTGCAAATAGAATGGTGTTAGTTGAGTTTTCAAAAACTCAGGGATTGACAATTGTCACACCTTGTTCTCAAGTCCCTCTGCCCCTGTTTTGGGTGATAAACCCCAATCCGTAAGAGATAATCTAGAGCGCATGCTTTTACAATGTAAACCCTAAATATAATATCTATAACATGCTCTCCAAATCTAAATCTTAAAATTGATTTGTAATTTTGTATATACCAGTCATACATTTCTTTAGGAACTTATCTACTATGCAGTTATGTACACGGAGATTTATGTGACATGTACAATTAAGACTCACAGAAAAAGGAAGTCAACATGAAAACCGTTATGCGATGCCCATGTGGTCCTCTTTTATTGGACATTTAAATTATGTCCACGTTGTGTGTATACTTCGGGCTGTTTAGCATTTTTGTAATACTCCCAAGTGGCCCAGTGGCCTAATTAATCCGCCCAACTCAACATGGGATTTTACGGGCATGAGTTCAACAAATTTCGGTCTGTCATGTGATAGAGTTTGAAATTGAGCCCGGACAACATATGAGTTGGACTTTGGTTATGTAACATCAAGGTGGAGCACTTGTTTTGTCTCCAAAAGTGTATAAGTTGCATTCGTTGCAGTAAAGCATGGTGGTTGGAGCAAAAATGTAGCGAATTGGGTTTCACATAGAGCTGTGAAACGGTTAGATTCGAGAAAAGAAACAATTCTGCTTTGGTAGGGCGTTTGATGATAAGAAACTGTGATTTGTAGAATTGCAGAAGAAAATGAATCATCAATTGAAGAACACGAAGAGAAGGTACAGAGAATAATAATCCGATTCCATAGATGATGAATGAATCATGCGTTTAGGGTTTTCCAAAACCCATTAAATACAGATAATCCAAACGGCACAATTTGTAACCGTTGGATGAGATCTTCTAGAAGATATTAACATGGATGCCTTAGTAGTTTCTAGCTTCTTTCATTTTAGTCCAAAGGTTTTCCATAACTGCCTCAGCACTTCTTGTCTTCATGTATCTGCACCACAGCTTCAGCTTATTTGCACATTAGCCGCATTACTTTGTCTTTAGTTCTCTTATTACCCTCCTTCAAACTCATGGTGGTCTGGGAACCATGAGTTTGTCTTTGTGAGAATGGAAGTTGTAGTTGAGTCCCCCTTTAGTGAAGATGTCAGCAACTTGATTTTTCCCTGCAACAAAAGATACCTGAATGAGTTTTCTCACAACTCTTTCTCTAATGAAATGATAATCTAAATCTATATGCTCTGTTTTGGAATGCATAACTGGATTTGTAGACATAGCAATGGCAGACATGCTGTCACATCTGATTGTGGGAGCATGAGGTATTCTTATACCAATTTCTTTGAACATGATTTGTATCCAACTAATTTCTGTTGCAGTTGTGGCTAAGGCCCTATACTCAGCTTCAGCTGAGGACCTAGCAACTGAGGATTGCTTCTTAGATGCCCAGTGAATAGGATTCTGCCCAGAAAGATAACTAATCCAGTGGTACTCCTCCTATCAGTGAGGTTTCCTCTCCAATCTGCATCACTATAAGCCTGAATGGGGAGGTGTCCTTGTTAATATAAGACTCCATGAGTATGAGTACCTTTGAGATATCCCAGAATCCTTTTTGCAGCAATTAAATGTATGTGTTGGTATTTTATTGAGAGAGCATAAAGAAAAAGCTAACAGATAGTATGTTTTAGGCTGTAAATTGTGATATATTTTCATTGATCATCAATGGACTTATTTATACAGGAAAAACATAACAAAAAACATAAAAATAGCAACAAAATATCCTGCTGTTGAGGAACTAAAATATCCCTACAAATCAGCAAAAGACTAGGACAAAAGTTAACAAACTTTGATTGCTTCATATCAGCAGCTCCTAGGGACAATATTCAACACTCCCTCTTGTCTCTAGAGCTGCTAAATTTTATTTGAAAAATAAAAGTAGACATAAGGCATAGAGCATGATTCATTGGCATGGATATTGGCATGGATATGGTTATGGGTTATGGGTATGGTTATGAGATTTGAGTAGAGTTAAAATAACTCCTCCTCTTCTTGTTGGATATTCATGTTTGGATTGTCCGTCAACGGAGAAACTTCGCATTCTGTCTCTGCTGCTTCTCTGCACTGATCATTCGCATCGAGATAGGCTTCCATGCGGACATTCCACATTTGATAGTTCGTCACATCAAACATTGGTGGTACTGTTGCATTTGACGAAGCCTCTGAACTCATTCTGAACTGGTCGGAGGCTTTTTCTGTTTTGACAAAGGAGAAGTTTTTTGAGGACAGTGGTTGCTCTCACAACCTCACAGGTCTCTTAAGATCTGGATGCTCTGATACCACATTGTTGGTATTTTATTGAGAGAGCATAAAGAAAAAGCTAACAGATAGTATGTTTTAGGCTGTAAATTGTGATATATTTTCATTGATCATCAATGGACTTATTTATACAGGAAAAACATAACAAAAAACATAAAAATAGCAACAAAATATCCTGCTGTTGAGGAACTAAAATATCCCTACAAATCAACAAAAGACTAGGACAAAAGTTAACAAACTTTGACTGCTTCATATCAGCAGCTCCTAGGGACAATATTCAACAGTATGTCAGTAGGAGCATGCATGAATTGAGATAGATGATTAACTGCAAAGCAGATATCAGGTCTGGTAAATGTAAGATATTGAAGTGCTCCTACTAATTGTCTATAAGGAGTGAAGTCATGAAGAAGTGTGTCATCATTGATATGAAACTTAGTACCAGGTGAGATAGGAGTGTTGCAAAGTTTGCAATGAGGATGTTAAATTTATCAAGCAGATCATGCACATATTTGGTTTGATGCAAAAATATCCCTGAAGAAGATCTTCTAATTTGTAATCCAAGAAAGTAGGTCAAACTGCCAAGATTTTTCATATCAAATTCATGATTCAGTTTTTGAACTAAGGATGTAATGTAAACATAATCGCTACCTGTGACTAGGATACCATCAACATAAAGTAAGTGAAGTGTAAATTTGTTACCAGAGTGTCTTAAAAACATAGAGGAGTCTGCTCCTGAAGCTTTGAAGCCAAGAGATTGTATGTAATAGGTGAATCTTTCAAACCAGGCACGGGGTGCCTGTTTTAAGCCATAGATAGATTTCTGCAATTCACAAACATGATGAGGAAAAGCAGGATGGACAAAGCCTTGAGGCTGAGTCATATAAACAGTTTCTCTTAAGTGGCCATGAAGAAATGCCATTTTTGACATATAACTGAATAGAGGCCCATTGAAAGTAGTAGCAAGACTGAGTATGATTCTAAAAGTTGTGTGTTTGAGCACAGGACTAAAGGTCTCATCAAAATCAACTCATGGAGTTTGATGGAATCCTTTAGCTACAACTCTAGCTTTATATCTAGCAACAGACCCATCTGGATTGTGTTTGGTTTACTAAACCCATTTGTTTCCAACAATGTTAGAGTTTGGTGGTGGTTTGACAAGAACGCATGTATGTTGTTTAAAAGACTGTCAAATTCATCTTTCATAGCAGATATCCATTTGGATTCTTTCTGTGCTTCAATAAAAGAAGTGGGGTCTTTAGTAGAAGTAATAACATTGAAACCTATCTTTCTTTTAGAAATACCAGACTTACTCCTTGTTTGCATAGGATGACCCCCTCCTGCTGTGGGAGCTTGATTTGTAGTTTGGGAAGAAGGCACCTCAGAGTCATTATGTTTTTCAGAATGAGATATTAGGACCGGACTGGACTGTTCTCCAGTAGTGTTTTGCATTTCTACGCTCACAGGACTGGAGTTCGTGCCAGCAGTCTGCATTTCTTCTATTATGGGACTTTGTCTCATCATAGGTGGTGTAGGATCTGTAATCAGAGGCTCCTCAGACATAGATGTAGGAGGGGGGGAAGGGAAATGAGAGTGAACAATTCCTGAAGTATCAGAAAAGGAAAAAGTATTAGTAGTTGTGCACAAGAGATTCCGGCGGGGAGACCTCCGTGTACACCGTGTGTAGTGGATCAAGGATCGCACAGGAAGAGTGGGGTTGTGTGTAGGGAGAGAGTAAGTCAGTAGCAATGTCTGAAAGAGAGACAGAGGTTTGGCAGAGCTTCCGCGTATAGCAGTGTGTTCTCCTTTGTATGGAAAGGTTGACGATCTATATATACTGGAGAACATGACCGTTGTAGTGTGGTTAATGCGCCCATTAATGGCGGCTTAATTAGCTTAACCATAACGGCACGTTCGTCCGAGTATATAGGGACCGTTAGAGCACGTGGTGCGCGAATACCGGAACCGTTACGAGGTTGACCGGGTTTGACCGGGTTGACCGGGTTTATGGAGCTCGTGCCATAAATCTCTCAAAACAGTTACTAAAGGTCGCGTGCGGGCTTGGCTCGCACGCGACATGGCTTACTCTAGCCTCCAAACCACTAAGTCCCTACAAGACCCGTGCAGTGGTATGCGAGGGCTCTGTCTCGCAGCCCCCACATGGATCAGCTCGGCTGGTGATCCAGTGTGTGTGGAGCACAATATGGTGTGCTGGATGGCTGCCACGTGGCCAAGATCTGTCAGCTCAGAAAGCAGTATCTACATTAGCCCCCTTTCTGCGCGTGAAGACTCATAGCCGTATAGACTTCCATGCGCGGAAACCAACATACGCGTCGCCGCCACGCACCAATTCAAATACGGGTAAGTTCAGCCCCCGTGCGTGTCATTATGACCTAAAACCCCTAGAGTCGTGTCGTCTGTCCTTTAGGGTTTTAGGCATGACGTCAGCTTGTCCTGTGATTGCGCGATTCGACGGTGACGGTTGCGATTCGACTATCGAAAGGACACAACCCTTCATTGTTTTGGATAAATACCTTGTATCCCCCATTATTGCAAAGCATCACTTCTTTCTCTTAAAGTGAATGGTACCCGGAGATCTTCGAGAGCAGATCCAGATAATCAATCACCAGTTCAGAACTGCAAATCGTATTCTTCAATTGTGCATATCCAAGCAGGCTTCAAGAAAACAAGGTTGGCCTCGTTTACTTTTGATTTAAGATACCAGTGTTTGCCTTGAACTGCGTTGAATCTGTAAACCCATGAAATTTGTGAAGAGGCTTTGATCTTTGAACCCGCTTTGTTTTAATCCTTCAACAATACGAGATCTTGCAACTCCCCAATTTCTGAAATCGATACCGGAACTGTTCGTCTTCCTTTGCATAGATCTTTGAATTTCAAAATTCAAACTGAAGTGTGGTATTTCTCCCCCATTTTTCTTGCTCTTCCGCAGGAATGGCCAAGACAAGAGTAACCAGACCCGTCAAGGAAGATGAAGAGATACCCGACCTTCCGCAGGCCTTGTGGCGAAAAGCCCCCTTTTTAGGCGGCAAAGATTTCTACCATGCGAGGGTAAAGGCGAAGAGGATGCCTGATCCTGTTCCAGTTGAGCGATTGCTGACGCTGACTCGCCCAGTTAACTCAGCCTTGCTCGAGTTGGTTGGTTCCGAGGATGTAGTTCGATTGGGGATCGAGAACGGGCACTTGCCATATACTGCGATTTCTACTCAGGCGTTCGTCCAGAAATTGGACTATATGGATGAGTGGATTGACCACGTGTTGGACCATCACGCCGTGACTCTTAATGAGGCCGGCGTATACTTTGCTATCCGTGCTATGAAGGGTGCTGCCGTGAAGCTGGATCAGTCCATGCTTCTAGACCTTCTGTCCCGTTACTCGCCTGCGACTCATACGTTCCATTTTGCTGAGTTCGAGGCTGCCCCCACACTCGAGGACGTTCAGATGTTGTACGAGCTTTCCCCCATGGGCGAAGTGGACCCTTTGAGTCCCTTGAGGACATCTGCGGAGATTGCTTTATACACGCAGATGGAGGAATGCCTAGCAGAGGTAAAGAAAATCTCCACCCGGTGGACCACTACAAAGCCTCTTCCGAACTGGCAGTTGGTCGATACGTCTGCGAAGAATACCTGGAACAAATGGTTGCAGTACTTCTTCCGAGACTATGCGAACAGCAGCATCACTAAGAAACTTATGGGTGAGGACCCAGAGGCCGAGAATTACGTAGAGGGTAAAGGCTATCATTTGACCCTTTGTGCTTTTCTCTGCGCTTGGCTGTCGAGGTATCTGATTGATGGTCACCCCCATGATGGAGTCTTCTACCATGTGTTGCCACTTCATGTGAGGCTCGCTCTTGGCCAGAGAGTCGCACTCGGACCCTTGGTCTTGGGCACGCTGTACTATAGGCTTGATCAGCTGGTTCTGGCTATGAGGGAGTCGCGTGGCCGCCTCGATGTACTGACTTTTGTCAATATTTCCTTTTTGACAATGTGGGTTTTCGAGCGCTGGCCGTCTTATGCTCCAACTGCTCTCCAACTTGACAAGTGGTGTCCCCCAGGCGAGACAGAAGCGCGCAACAGCGGAAGAGCTGCGAGATGGTTCGGAACAGGGAACACCAAGTGCGTTTGGAGTTTGATATGCGACAAACGGGAGGAGTTTACTGCCAGGCCCTATGCCACGCGTATCGAGAATGTGCGATGGTTTCCAAAGTTGTACCCCTCCAAAGGCATGGTCTTCTCCGAAGAGCTTCTCTTTGAAAAGGGACCGCATTTCCACGAGCGCTACCGCGAGTTATTTTGCTGGTGTCTGCGAGGTTCCCTTCCTGCCCTCGCAGAGCATATTCGTGAGCTCGCGCCGAGGTATGAAAAGCTTACCGTGGACGTTGACCCCACTCGAGTTTCTCCTCAGTTTGGTTTTGATGCGGTGGCCCCATCAATATGGCCCCAGTCTATCATCAGAGGCTGCTACAAGCGCTTGCTGACAAAGGTGTGCAAGACGGTCTTTATGAATAATCTTCCCTTTGAGCAGCCTGCGGGAACTCGCGAGGGTGGCTGTTCCTAGAACTGGCTCGCATACTGGGTTGCCCAGCAAACGAGGATTGAGACGGAGTCGGCCGCGCAGCCAAGTAGAGCTCCCTTGATCAAAAGAAACTCTTTTCCGTTTCGCCCCACTTGTAGTTTGAGCGAGTCTGATTATGGTTGCTACTCACTGTGGGACCGTGAGAACCATTTGTGTTCTGATTTCGTTCTGAAGGAGCAAGTCGCCGCAGTCAAGAAGGGCGACACGCATGTCGTCAGATATAGCAAGGCGTTTGCTGAGGTAAGCAATTTCTTCGCGTGCGTTAAGCTTCTTGATTTCCTTACGCTGATACTTTCATTCTGTACGGTTGTAGTGTCATGTGCGGCGATTCGCATCTGGTGATCGCTCCAAGTCATTGGTCAACGTCATCGTTGCCACCAGGAGACAAGGGCAGTCGTTCCGGCTATCGTGGAGGATGGAACCTGAGCTCGAAACGAAGATTCGCGCAGTCATGAATGCTTTTGCTGACTCGCTGATAGACAATCCTCCGGCTCCGTCTCCTTCTGGAGATGACCCGTCTCCTCCAGCGACTGCGGCACCAAGAGTGAAGAGACCTAGGCAAAAGGGAATTACGATTTCTTCCCCTAGGAATGCCCCAGCTTCTCCCCCAGTGAGGTCCCTTTCTATCAAGGACAAAGGCAAAGGTCGCATGCCCAGCAAAGTGCGGAAAGATCTCGCAGTTGAGACTTTTGTTCCATTCAATCAAGAGGAAGAGGAAGAGAGGCAGGAGCCCCAAGCAAGTGATGAAGAAGAAGTAACAGTTGTGATGCATGAGGAAGAATCGGGAGGTACCTCCGTCGCATTTCCTTTCCCGTTATCGTAACTGCTTTGCACTTCTTTTCTTTAAATCAATTGGGTATTCGCAGATGATGATGATGAAACCATTGGTGGCCTTGTGGCCAAGAGACAAAAGAGAGATGCCCATTCTGGCATTCCAGATGAGCCCATAAGCGAGGACGTTCTTGCTGAGTCCCGAAAGACAGCCGCGGAGGCTGCTGAAAGAAGAAGGCGGCGAGAGGAAGAGGAGCTCGAGCGCGTGAAACAGCGGAGTCTCGAAGAGCAGCATGTTGACGACTTAGTGCGTCCGGTTGGCGAGGAAGACGAGCTTCCCGAAGAAGTGGCTCCTCATGCGGAAGAGGAAGATGAGGTTCCCGGAGAGGATGCAGCGGCCTTGGAGCAAGTCCAAGCAGACTTCGAAGAGATCGCAGGTGGCGATAAAGGTGAGATCTTCAATCTCGCAGTAACTTATAGAGATGTTATTGTGGGTGCGTTAAAGCATGGTGTGTCAAAGGCTGACATTCGCCGTTGGTTAGTAGGCAAATGCGGAGAACCCTCAGGTAACTATTTGAGTGATACGCACGTACTAGGCTTTAGCAACTTAAGGCAGAATCATGACTGGTTTATTCGCATCCCAGGTCACGCTTCTCTTAAAGACTTGCTTAGTGAGGACACACTGATAGGGCATGGTTCCACGTCCTTAGTGTATGATGAGGATACCTCAATCCCACCTTCGCGTGGAGGTGCTTTCTCTTAGCTTTAGCAAAGATAGCAAAATAACTTATAACGCAAGTTACCTCATGTCATCGCATTTAATGTCGCAGGTTATGCTGAGGAACCTGAGCTGGAGCAGAGAAGTCAGCCTTCTGCGTCCTATGTTCCAATTCCGAGCTCCCATACCAAGAAGCCCGTCGCAGCTGCTGACCACGCGGGTGAGCCTCTTGAGGACATCATCGAGCTTTCCGACGATGCTGGAGCTGACACTGTGCTGATGGATGAAGATGTCCATGCTAGTGCTGAGGAAGTAAGGACGAGTGCTGCTAATGTTCTCGCATCTGAGAGCGTCCTTCGCCAAGCGACTTCGGCTGTCCCTTCGCCCCCGGCGATGACTGAGCCAGAGGCACCTATTCCTGCGTGGAGCATTTGGGGCTCGCAGGTTGGGAATGCAGTCGCAGCTGGTGCGGCCTACACTCTTCCTCCCGACTACGAGAGATTGGAGCTCGCAGCTGATAGGAGGGCTATGGAGCGAAGGCAATCTTCGAACAACCCGGCAGCCCGCATCCCTTCTCTTCATGAGATTCTGGAAGGAACTGGTAAGTAGAACTTTATTGTTCGCACGTCGCATTATGCGCTTGCGAGTTTTGACATCATAACTTATTTTTGACGCCTCTGCAGGTTTGAAGCAAACCGATGTAGACTGGGTGGTTCGGATGCGCCTCACCTACCCCCGATCGTTTGTGAGATCTCTGGAGATCGGGCCTTTTGACAGGAGGCTGTTTCTTACTGAAGCCATCTGGATTTTGGAGCAGCTATCTGCGGCTACGCCCGCGACCATTTCGGTCCAGAGTGCTGAATTGTTATGCGGCATGTGCCAAAATCTCGTGACCAAAGTTCAAGGCAGAATGGGCTTCAAGTTTCTTAAGGACAGAGTCACGCTGATTCGCGCGGCCGTAACTTTGAAACTCGGTCACCAGAATCTCGCAGCTGAGATGCAGAAGGTGGAGCAGCAGAAGCAAAAGGTTGATGAAGCTCTGAAGCTGTATCATGAGATGAATACCAGGTGCGAGCTACTGAAGCAAGAAGTGGAACAAGTAGAGAAGCTGAGCGAGCAGTTCGCGCCCCAAGACTCCTTAATCAAGAATTTGCTTTGATTTTTCGAATTTTGCAAAAATAGCAAGAAGAATAGCTGAAACATTAATGTAATGTTGCTAGGGTTTCTCCCCCTTTTTTTTAACAAAAACAATGAATTTTCCCGTTTTGCCCTTTTTCGGGATTTGATTGGATATATCTGTGCATATCCAATTATGACATCAGCAATTGATACTCTGCTTGATTTTCGCGCTAATTTCTCGACAGATAAGCACGTTTTCGTTGGGAAGTCCATCCGAATCATGACCATCCGTCATTTATTAGGATACGCAACTGAATCGTCGTAGCCTTTAGTAGGGTAATTGATTGTTACCGCTTTTCAAGGCGTAAGTGATTGAACTTACCCTCTTTTTGAATTCTGCTGACTCATCTTTGGCAACTGAAGAGTCTCCACAGGGTCTATATAAACCCTGTCTTTGCTATTTGGGTTCTTCATCCCAAAGATGTGCTTTGCCGTGAGTCCTTACGACTGCTGGCTTCAACGCTTGTTTTTCGTTGATTCATGGCAACTTCAAGTTTTGAATCCTGAGTTTGCGCTTTGTGCTATAGAAATAGTTTCCAAGATCCACTTTATGAGGAATATTGCTCTTTATAACCATCATAAAGAAGATGGAGATAAAATCTCATGTGTGTTCGAAGAAATTTCTTCGTGTATTATGTGTGCAGGTCATGTTTCCGGCCGCCTCGTGGTGAGGTGCCGCGCCGAAGTGACCGTGCTACCGTCTCGTAATGAACGGCGGAATTCTTCTTCAGCATCCCTGGAGAAGAATCCGTCACCTTCACGTTTGTGAGCTCGGGGTGACGAACCGTCGCGTTCATCCCCGTCTACAAGGAGCCCTTGCCTTTTGGAGCTTTTGCTTGCCTGTGGATCGCCGGAACTGGTGGTTCCTTGGGCAAATGTTATGGGGTGCAGATCTGACAACGGTCTTGTCGAATACCGGGATCTTGAGCGTATGGCTTCATGTGGCTCTTTTAGAGCAAGATCCCCCCTGCTACAGATGTTCACCCGCAGATCTGCGTGTTGCGTAGCCGGTGTCGAAACCGGTGGGTTCATCCTTTTCTAGTCGGAATTCCCGTAGTGTGTTTCTGGCTTGTCAGCCACTTTTCGAATGTATTGTAAGCCATGTTGGCTGCGTAGTTAGATTCGAGCTCTTCGCTTGTAAGCTGCTATCTAGACAGATAAATTGTAAGTCATTTGACTCGTAATGATAAATAGCTTTTTGTATTATCTGCTATCTCTTTACAACAAAATACAATTTCGCATGCGTTTCGGCATATTTCGCCTTGCATAATGTTATGTAATAGTTTCGTATCTGCGATATATTGATTCGCGGGTGTTTCGCTAGATCGTTCGAGATCGTATCTTCGCAGCTGTGCCATCCCGGCAGATGGGCTTGTGGTTGGCCATTGTGGATCATTTAAGATCATTTTCACAAACGTTGCTATCGTAGTAGATAGTCTTTAGCAGATCAATTAAGATCGTTAAGTGGTGCGAATTGCTATCATGGCAGATAGGCTTTATTAGAGAATCGATTGAGATCATTTCTCACATAAACTGCTATCGCAACAGATAGACTTTTAGAAGATCTAATAAGATCATTTTGCGCATGCGTTGCCATCGTAACATATAGGCTTGGGCGATCAACTAAAATCGCTTTGCATATAAGTTGCTATCGTAACAGATAGGCTTAGATGATTAACTAAAATCACTTTGCATATAAGTTGCTATCGTAGCAGATAGGCTTGGGTGATCAATTAAGATCGCTTTGCATATAAGTTGTTATCGTAACAGATAGGCTTAGATGATTAACTAAAATCACTTTGCATATAAGTTGCTATCGTAGCAGATAGGCTTGGGTGATCAATTAAGATCGCACTTGTATAGGCTGCTATCATAACAGGTAGGCCTTTATGATCAATTAAGATCGCACTTGTATAGGCTGCTATCGCGAGAGATAGGCTTTTATGATCAATTAAGATCGCATTTGCATTGGCTGCTATCGTGAGAGATAGGCTTAGATGATCACTTAAGATCGCATTGCATTGGCTGCTATCGTGAGAGATAGGCTTAGATGATCACTTAAGATCGCATTTGCATTGGCTGCTATAGTGAGAGATAGGCTTAGATGATCACTTAAGATCGCATTTGCATTGGCTGCTATCGTGAGAGATAGGCTTAGATGATCACTTAAGATCGCATTTGCATTGGCTGCTATCGTTAGAGATAGGCTTAGATGATCACTTAAGATCGCATTTGCATTGGCTGCTATCGTTAGAGATAGGCTTAGATGATCACTTAAGATCGCATTTGCATTGGCTGCTATCGTGAGAGATAGGCTTAGATGATCACTTAAGATCGCATTTGCATTGATTGCTATTGCGGCGAATAAACCATTGTTAACAGTAATAACAAACTGAATAGAGCAACATAAACAGCTAGAAATGTGAACTTCTCATTTGGGAGAATTCTTTTATTACAACGCTCTCATATGGGAGAGATGAGATTACAATCCTCTCATATGGGAGAGGAGATTGCGTAAATCATAGCCACATGAGACATTAAACAACGTTATCATAGAACGTACGAAATGAGAGAAGTCAGGGATAGTACTTCTTGATCCAGCGCATGTTGACTGAACTCGGAGTTGAGGTTGTGCCGTGCAACCTTCGTATGCTGCAGTAGCCACTATCGAAGACTTCTGTGACTTCGAAGGGTCCTTCCCAATTGGCTGCGAACTTCGGGTGAGTCGCTTCTCGCATGCAGTGATCAGATGCGCGTAAGACCAAGTCTCCGACTGCGAAATCTCTTCGCCGGACCGTCTTATTGTAGGCGCGAGCGATTCTTTCCTGGTACCGCTTGTTGGTTCTCTTGGCTTGTTCTCGCTTCTCCTCTAGCAAGACTAAGTCGTGATCGCGTTGATTTTCATAGAGTGCATGGAAGGCCAGCCTTGCCGAATTGACTCTAACCTCCGCAGGTACTACAGCTTCGGCCCCATAACATAGTAGAAATGGCGAAGCCCCTGTGGGTGTCCTTGGAGAAGTTCTGTAGGCCCATAGAGCTATGCTTAGAGAGTCGGCCCACTTCTTGTGGTCATCTGCGACCATCTTGCTCAATATTCTCAACAGCGTCTTGTTAGTCGCTTCGGCTTGTCCGTTTCCCTTTGGGTAATAAGGGGTAGAACATATCTGCCTGATATTGTACTCCGCTAATTTCGCAGCTACCTGGCGATTAACAAAAGGAGTACCGTTATCTGAAAGAATGGTGTTTGGGATTCCGAACCTGCATACGATGCTTTCCTGGATAAAGTTGACCACAGCCAGCGCATTTGCCGTCTTTAGTGGTATTGCTTCCACCCACTTGGTGAACAGCTCAGTTGCGGTGAGAATGAAATGATTCCCGTGCGACGTCGGTCGGATGGGACCGATGAAGTCCAGAGCCCATGTGTGAAATGGCCATGGCGTCCCTAGTGCATGTAGATCCACGGCGGGAGCGTGCACTAGGTTCCCTTTGAATTGGCATTCCTGGCAGCGTCGCACTTTGGTGCGGCAATCGACCTCCATCGTGGGCCAGAAATATCCGATTGAGAGGAGCTGTCTGCATAATTTCGCACCTCCTTGGTGTTCCACCTGATGAGAAAGGTCCATGACTTCTTGTGCTTCTCTGTCGTCTAGACATCGCAGCAAGTTGCCCTCGTGACCTCTTCGCCAAAGTAGGTTTTCCTGTACCACATATCGAGACGCTTTCCTTTTCAATTTTTCGGCTTCCTTTCTCGATTCGGGCACGATGCCCTGGGTGAGGAAATCGAACAGTGGCTTCCTCCAGTCCGTGTCGTCATCGGTTAGGGTGACGAGTAGAGAATCTTTGATTAGTGCGCAACTTTCGCACTTCCCTTGTATCAGGGCTGCAGCTGTTGACATGTCTGGCCAATGAATGCCATATCTCTGAGCCTTTCTGTAGATTGACACCTCGCTTTCTCCGCAAGCGTGTTGGTGAATCTTTTCTAACAGCTGTTGTCCCTCTTGCTCGGAGACACATCGCATGAGTATTCCTCCAGGGCCCTTGTAGTAAAGGGTGTTGTCGTGGATGCAGTATCCTTTTGTGAGTGCCCAGCTTTCGCTGCTGGTGCCTTTCGCAATAGCTTGCAAAAATTGCTTTCCGCCAGTCTGCGTCATCCATGTGCTCGTCGTCGCATGCATCTTCTGTCAATGCCGACGATGTTCGCACTTCAATGGAAATCCTTGCGGGGCATTTGTCTATGCTGACCTTAGATCCCAAGGTTGCTAAGGCGTCTGCGTGTCTATTGTCCGCTCGGGGCTTGTGCTCGTACTTCACATCGCAGAATTGCTGCATCAGCTTTTGTACTAGGGTGCGGTAAGACAGGAGGTTGATCTCCTTCAAACCATATTCGCCCGAGGCTTGCTTAACAATCAGCTTGGAATCTCCCATGACTGTTAAGTTGCTCACTTCCAAAGCTTTCGCCGCACGGAGCCCCACAATGAGAGCCTCGTATTCCGCTTCGTTGTTTGTGACTGCGAAGTTGAGCTTCGCGGACATCTGTATGACTTCCCCGTCTGGCTTTGTCAAGACTATCCCAATGCCTCCGCCTTTCCTAGTTGACGAACCGTCGAAGTGGAGGGTCCAATAGGTAGGGATGGCAATGGATCGGATTCGGATCGGATCCACCTATATCCATATCCGGATCCGATCAAAATCAGAGGATCCATATTCGATCCAAATCCGACCGGATCCTAAACGGAGTCGGATCGAATTCGGACCGGATTTAATTTGCAATATCCGTATTCGATCCGACAATTCAAATCTCCAGAAACGGATCTGATTCGGATCCACATTCGGATTCTGAGCATCTTTTTACTTCTCATAAAAAATACGCAACATATTCAGAAAAATACGTAAAAAGAGTCACCAGACCCAAAAAAATATGCCTAAAAAAGTAAAAATATATTAAAAATATTTTACCACTATGACAAACGTAAATCTACCAAGAAATATAAGCAAGCCATTCAAAGGTTTAAGGCACCAATAATGTCTAAAATTGTCTACAAATTCAATCAAAACAATACTAAAATTGTCCATAACCGTAGTAGAATATTTTTATCAGGCCTGAAAACATAATGTGTAGTGATTTGTTTAAGGTGTCTATATACATGTAGGTAAAAACGTAACTTATATAACTATAAGGGTATTTTGGTACAACTCTGTGTGTTCGGATACTTTCGGGTCGGATATCCATCGGATATCCTAATATATTCGGATCGAATCCGGATACGGACCGGATTTTCATTTTAAATATCCATATTCGATCCATTTTAAAATGGATCGGATTCGAACTTGATCCATTCGGATCGAATCGCTCGGATTCTGGATCGGATCGAACCGCATTGCCATCCCTACCAATAGGGCACGTCGATTGCGTAGGTTTCAGGGCCTTCGAGCTCTTCTTCAATCACGGGTTCGTGGCTATTGTCGGGAAACTGTGCCAACAGATCCGCTACCGCCTGCGACTTGATCGCTCTTGGTCTCACGCATGTGATATCGTATTGAGAGATGGTCATGTACCATTTCGCCAATCTCCCGCCCGAAGTAGTGTGAGTTAGCAAGTATCTTATGGGGTCGCTCTTGGTGACCACTACTACTTTGTGTGATGCAAAATAGTGTCTCAACTTCTCTATCACAAAGAATAAAGCAAGGCAATGACGTTCGATGTCTGTGTACCTTGATTCAGCAGGCTGCACAATGCGAGAAATGTAGTAGATAGGCCTCTCCTGGCCTTCATACTCCTGAGCCAAGAGCGCTCCTATAGATCTTCTTGTTGATGTTAGGTATAGCAGAAGCGGTGATCCCAGTTGAGGCGCGATCATTATCTTTGAGGACGTGAGTAAATCCTTCAGCTTTCCGAATGCGGCTTCGTGCTCCGGAGCCCATTTGTACGCGGCGTCCTTCTTGAGAAGAGTGCTGAAACAGCATGTGATTTCGGCAATTGCTGGGATGAATCTCCGCAGATAGGATAGCTTTCCTAAAAATGTCTTTAATGCACTCTGATTATGGGGTGGCGTCATGCCAGTTATAGCCGATAATTTCGCAGGGTCAGGCTCGATCCCTTGGCGATGGACTACGCATCCCAAGAACTTCCCCGAGGTTACCCCAAATGCGCATTTCATGGGGTTCATTTTCAATTGAAAGCTCCTGCATCTATTGAACACCTTTCGCAGGTCTACGAGGTGGTCTGCTTCGTGCTTGGATTTAACCACCAGGTCATCCACGTAGAATTCCACCTCTTTGTGCATCATGTCGTGGAATAGAGCCATCATGGCTCGCTGATAGGTCGCGCCCGCGTTCTTAAGGCCGAACGGCATCACCGTGTAGTTGAATACCCCTACAGGAGTGATGAATGCAGTTTTCCGCGCATCTTCGGGATCCATCTTGATTTGATTGTACCCGCTGAAACCGTCCATGAAACTGAACATGCGATGACCTGCTGTTGAATCGATGAGCAAATCGATGTTGGGCAGTGGGAAATCGTCCTTAGGGCAGAAGCGGTTGAGATCTCGGAAGTCCACGCAGATACGGAGCTGTCCGTTCTTCTTCACCACCGGTACGATGTTGGCCAGCCATGTGGGATGATGATTCGGCTCTATGAACTTGGCATCTAGGAGTTTGACAATCTCCTGCTTGATCTTCACGTTAAGCTCCGGCCTGAAGATTCTCGTGCTCTGCTTGACCGGTTTAGACCCTGGGATGATGTCTAAACGGTGCATGGTGATGCTTGTATCCAGACCTGGCATCTCATCATACTCCCATGCGAACACATCCTTGTATTCAGTTAGGAGCTGTAGCAGTCCTTGTTCTTCTTCGCTTGTGAGGTCCGCACTCAGGAAGACTGGCCTTTTCTTTTCCTCGTTCGGGCTGAGGAACACTTCCTTTAGTTCTTGCTTTTGTGGTCTTGGCCTGTCTTCCATGCATTCAGGCGCTTCTTTGAGTTTCTCGTCTGGAGTGCCCTGTGTTGGCTCTTCCGTCAGCGCAATTTGCTCGATTTGATCGATTTGCCCAGGGATATCCCCATGCCCGTGTGAGGACATCCCCGCGCACCTTCATATGCGGTAGCATTTCTTCCCATTGGCGTAGAAGCTCTCTATCTCCTTGCCCTCGGGGTCATGCTTTGCGATCCTCTTCAGGGTATACACGCTCTTTCGATGATATGTGATACGGGGCGCCTCTTCGCGTGTAGGCGGCTTTTCCTTGGCATCTTCCCTTGTCACCATTACTCCTGCGGGCGACTGGTCCTTGATGTCCTCCCAAAGAGGCAATGGAGTAGGGTTGAATGGCCCGGGTGTTTGTTCATCTGCCATCTCAGTGAACCACACCGCCTCGCTGAGATGTGCTTCGTCCAAGTTGAACGGGTTTGTCGAAGCCGGTATCTCGACTATTCTGTCGTTCCAGATAGCTTTCATAACCTGGTGAGCCGTCGAAGGAACTGCGTCGAAGCGATGAATCCAGGCTCGACCTATAATCATGTGGTATGTGGTGTTCGCGTCTATGACATAGAACTTTGCTGAGCACTTGATTTTGCCAATCTGAACGCCGAGGCGGATCCATCCGATTGTCATTCTAGAGTCGCTTCCGAATCCCACCAGCGGAGATGGACGCCTGACTACCTTATGTTCAGGGATCCCCGCTAGCCTCAGTGTGTGGAGCGGAACGACGTTGACCGCTGCTCCTCCATCGACGAACGCTCGTTTGAACTCGACACCATTGATGATGGCGGTCACGTACAGAGGTCTCTGGTGGCTCGCATCCGTCTTCTTGTCGCTGGCGGAAAAGGTCATAATCTTTTCCGTAGAGCGGGATGCCCTGATGACTTTCCCGTTGGAGACTACAAGGTCCTCCTCGTAGTCCTCTGCTATCCTCAAAATTGCTTTCGTCATATCAGTCCGGCACTTCTCGGAGAAATTCATCTCGTCGAAGAATTTGTTGAAGCCATGCGACCCTTTCATGCGGTCGGCACGTTCATCCTCTGTGTCCATGCTATAGTCTTCGTCTTCATGGACCTCGGCGACGATGGGCAGACCATCGTCTGCGACTTCTTCCAAGTCGACGATCGAGATCATGGCGACCTCTTTGCCCTTCGAGCCCGGTTCCGCATGCGCGGGAAGCGGGTTGTTGCGCACGTCCTTCCGGTGATCGCTGACGATGAGCTCGCCGTTCTTCATCTTCTGATCGAACGCGAACCTGAGTTTCTTGCACTCGGCGGTGGATGCATGACCTTGCCGTGGTACTCGCACCACTTAGGGTCCCTCACCATCTCTTTGGAGGGTGTTTTCTCGAGCGGTGGCAGGACGCCGTCCTTGCGCCACTGTCTGCAGAGGTCATTTGCTTCCTCTACCGAGCATGGCAGAGGCGGTACATCGAAGTTCGCAACCTTCGCTTGTTTCTGGGGTGAAACTGTATTGACCTCAGCTTCGCGTCCCCGCTTGTAGCTAAACCTCCCGATCTTGTAAGTAGTGCCGCTCGCAGGTCGCTCTGGAGCGCTCTTCTTTTTCTGTCTCTCGACTATAGGTTCGATATTCTTTGTGCATTCGATTAGCTTTGAAAACGTAGGTGTTTGCAAATTGATTAGCATACCTTTGTATTCATCTCGCATGCACTGCAGGCATATCTCTACGAGCCGGCTTTCAGGCATTGGATCCATCCGATTGTCATTCTAGAGTCGCTTCCGAATCCCACCAGCGGAGATGGACGCCTGACTACCTTATGTTCAGGGATCCCCGCTAGCCTCAGTGTGTGGAGCGGAACGACGTTGACCGCTGCTCCTCCATCGACGAACGCTCGTTTGAACTCGACACCATTGATGATGGCGGTCACGTACAGAGGTCTCTGGTGGCTCGCATCCGTCTTCTTGTCGCTGGCGGAAAAGGTCATAATCTTTTCCGTAGAGCGGGATGCCCTGATGACTTTCCCGTTGGAGACTACAAGGTCCTCCTCGTAGTCCTCTGCTATCCTCAAAATTGCTTTCGTCATATCAGTCCGGCACTTCTCGGAGAAATTCATCTCGTCGAAGAATTTGTTGAAGCCATGCGACCCTTTCATGCGGTCGGCACGTTCATCCTCTGTGTCCATGCTATAGTCTTCGTCTTCATGGACCTCGGCGACGATGGGCAGACCATCGTCTGCGACTTCTTCCAAGTCGACGATCGAGATCATGGCGACCTCTTTGCCCTTCGAGCCCGGTTCCGCATGCGCGGGAAGCGGGTTGTTGCGCACGTCCTTCCGGTGATCGCTGACGATGAGCTCGCCGTTCTTCATCTTCTGATCGAACGCGAACCTGAGTTTCTTGCACTCGGCGGTGGATGCATGACCTTGCCGTGGTACTCGCACCACTTAGGGTCCCTCACCATCTCCTTGGAGGGTGTTTTCTCGAGCGGTGGCAGGACGCCGTCCTTGCGCCACTGTCTGCAGATGTCATTTGCTTCCTCTACCGAGCATGGCAGAGGCGGTACATCGAAGTTCGCAACCTTCGCTTGTTTCTGGGGTGAAACTGTATTGACCTCAGCTTCGCGTCCCCGCTTGTAGCTAAACCTCCCGATCTTGTAAGTAGTGCCGCTCGCAGGTCGCTCTGGAGCGCTCTTCTTTTTCTGTCTCTCGACTATAGGTTCGATATTCTTTGTGCATTCGATTAGCTTTGAAAACGTAGGTGTTTGCAAATTGATTAGCATACCTTTGTATTCATCTCGCATGCACTGCAGGCATATCTCTACGAGCCGGCTTTCAGGCATTGGATCCATCCGATTGTCATTCTAGAGTCGCTTCCGAATCCCACCAGCGGAGATGGACGCCTGACTACCTTATGTTCAGGGATCCCCGCTAGCCTCAGTGTGTGGAGCGGAACGACGTTGACCGCTGCTCCTCCATCGACGAACGCTCGTTTGAACTCGACACCATTGATGATGGCGGTCACGTACAGAGGTCTCTGGTGGCTCGCATCCGTCTTCTTGTCGCTGGCGGAAAAGGTCATAATCTTTTCCGTAGAGCGGGATGCCCTGATGACTTTCCCGTTGGAGACTACAAGGTCCTCCTCGTAGTCCTCTGCTATCCTCAAAATTGCTTTCGTCATATCAGTCCGGCACTTCTCGGAGAAATTCATCTCGTCGAAGAATTTGTTGAAGCCATGCGACCCTTTCATGCGGTCGGCACGTTCATCCTCTGTGTCCATGCTATAGTCTTCGTCTTCATGGACCTCGGCGACGATGGGCAGACCATCGTCTGCGACTTCTTCCAAGTCGACGATCGAGATCATGGCGACCTCTTTGCCCTTCGAGCCCGGTTCCGCATGCGCGGGAAGCGGGTTGTTGCGCACGTCCTTCCGGTGATCGCTGACGATGAGCTCGCCGTTCTTCATCTTCTGATCGAACGCGAACCTGAGTTTCTTGCACTCGGCGGTGGATGCATGACCTTGCCGTGGTACTCGCACCACTTAGGGTCCCTCACCATCTCCTTGGAGGGTGTTTTCTCGAGCGGTGGCAGGACGCCGTCCTTGCGCCACTGTCTGCAGATGTCATTTGCTTCCTCTACCGAGCATGGCAGAGGCGGTACATCGAAGTTCGCAACCTTCGCTTGTTTCTGGGGTGAAACTGTATTGACCTCAGCTTCGCGTCCCCGCTTGTAGCTAAACCTCCCGATCTTGTAAGTAGTGCCGCTCGCAGGTCGCTCTGGAGCGCTCTTCTTTTTCTGTCTCTCGACTATAGGTTCGATATTCTTTGTGCATTCGATTAGCTTTGAAAACGTAGGTGTTTGCAAATTGATTAGCATACCTTTGTATTCATCTCGCATGCACTGCAGGCATATCTCTACGAGCCGGCTTTCAGGCATTGGATCCATCCGATTGTCATTCTAGAGTCGCTTCCGAATCCCACCAGCGGAGATGGACGCCTGACTACCTTATGTTCAGGGATCCCCGCTAGCCTCAGTGTGTGGAGCGGAACGACGTTGACCGCTGCTCCTCCATCGACGAACGCTCGTTTGAACTCGACACCATTGATGATGGCGGTCACGTACAGAGGTCTCTGGTGGCTCGCATCCGTCTTCTTGTCGCTGGCGGAAAAGGTCATAATCTTTTCCGTAGAGCGGGATGCCCTGATGACTTTCCCGTTGGAGACTACAAGGTCCTCCTCGTAGTCCTCTGCTATCCTCAAAATTGCTTTCGTCATATCAGTCCGGCACTTCTCGGAGAAATTCATCTCGTCGAAGAATTTGTTGAAGCCATGCGACCCTTTCATGCGGTCGGCACGTTCATCCTCTGTGTCCATGCTATAGTCTTCGTCTTCATGGACCTCGGCGACGATGGGCAGACCATCGTCTGCGACTTCTTCCAAGTCGACGATCGAGATCATGGCGACCTCTTTGCCCTTCGAGCACGGTTCCGCATGCGCGGGAAGCGGGTTGTTGCGCACGTCCTTCCGGTGATCGCTGACGATGAGCTCGCCGTTCTTCATCTTCTGATCGAACGCGAACCTGAGTTTCTTGCACTCGGCGGTGGATGCATGACCTTGCCGTGGTACTCGCACCACTTAGGGTCCCTCACCATCTCCTTGGAGGGTGTTTTCTCGAGCGGTGGCAGGACGCCGTCCTTGCGCCACTGTCTGCAGAGGTCACTTGCTTCCTCTACCGAGCATGGCAGAGGCGGTACATCGAAGTTCGCAACCTTCGCTTGTTTCTGGGGTGAAACTGTATTGACCTCAGCTTCGCGTCCCCGCTTGTAGCTAAACCTCCCGATCTTGTAAGTAGTGCCGCTCGCAGGTCGCTCTGGAGCGCTCTTCTTTTTCTGTCTCTCGACTATAGGTTCGATATTCTTTGTGCATTCGATTAGCTTTGAAAACGTAGGTGTTTGCAAATTGATTAGCATACCTTTGTATTCATCTCGCATGCACTGCAGGCATATCTCTACGAGCCGGCTTTCAGGCATTGGATCCATCCGATTGTCATTCTAGAGTCGCTTCCGAATCCCACCAGCGGAGATGGACGCCTGACTACCTTATGTTCGGGGATCCCCGCTAGCCTCAGTGTGTGGAGCGGAACGACGTTGACCGCTGCTCCTCCATCGACGAACGCTCGTTTGAACTCGACACCATTGATGATGGCGGTCACGTACAGAGGTCTCTGGTGGCTCGCATCCGTCTTCTTGTCGCTGGCGGAAAAGGTCATAATCTTTTCCGTAGAGCGGGATGCCCTGATGACTTTCCCGTTGGAGACTACAAGGTCCTCCTCGTAGTCCTCTGCTATCCTCAAAATTGCTTTCGTCATATCAGTCCGGCACTTCTCGGAGAAATTCATCTCGTCGAAGAATTTGTTGAAGCCATGCGACCCTTTCATGCGGTCGGCACGTTCATCCTCTGTGTCCATGCTATAGTCTTCGTCTTCATGGACCTCGGCGACGATGGGCAGACCATCGTCTGCGACTTCTTCCAAGTCGACGATCGAGATCATGGCGACCTCTTTGCCCTTCGAGCCCGGTTCCGCATGCGCGGGAAGCGGGTTGTTGCGCACGTCCTTCCGGTGATCGCTGACGATGAGCTCGCCGTTCTTCATCTTCTGATCGAACGCGAACCTGAGTTTCTTGCACTCGGCGGTGGGATGCATGACCTTGCCGTGGTACTCGCACCACTTAGGGTCCCTCACCATCTCCTTGGAGGGTGTTTTCTCGAGCGGTGGCAGGACGCCGTCCTTGCGCCACTGTCTGCAGAGGTCACTTGCTTCCTCTACCGAGCATGGCAGAGGCGGTACATCGAAGTTCGCAACCTTCGCTTGTTTCTGGGGTGAAACTGTATTGACCTCAGCTTCGCGTCCCCGCTTGTAGCTAAACCTCCCGATCTTGTAAGTAGTGCCGCTCGCAGGTCGCTCTGGAGCGCTCTTCTTTTTCTGTCTCTCGACTATAGGTTCGATATTCTTTGTGCATTCGATTAGCTTTGAAAACGTAGGTGTTTGCAAATTGATTAGCATACCTTTGTATTCATCTCGCATGCACTGCAGGCATATCTCTACGAGCCGGCTTTCAGGCATTGGATCCATCCGATTGTCATTCTAGAGTCGCTTCCGAATCCCACCAGCGGAGATGGACGCCTGACTACCTTATGTTCGGGGATCCCCGCTAGCCTCAGTGTGTGGAGCGGAACGACGTTGACCGCTGCTCCTCCATCGACGAACGCTCGTTTGAACTCGACACCATTGATGATGGCGGTCACGTACAGAGGTCTCTGGTGGCTCGCATCCGTCTTCTTGTCGCTGGCGGAAAAGGTCATAATCTTTTCCGTAGAGCGGGATGCCCTGATGACTTTCCCGTTGGAGACTACAAGGTCCTCCTCGTAGTCCTCTGCTATCCTCAAAATTGCTTTCGTCATATCAGTCCGGCACTTCTCGGAGAAATTCATCTCGTCGAAGAATTTGTTGAAGCCATGCGACCCTTTCATGTGGTCGGCACGTTCATCCTCTGTGTCCATGCTATAGTCTTCGTCTTCATGGACCTCGGCGACGATGGGCAGACCATCGTCTGCGACTTCTTCCAAGTCGACGATCGAGATCATGGCGACCTCTTTGCCCTTCGAGCCCGGTTCCGCATGCGCGGGAAGCGGGTTGTTGCGCACGTCCTTCCGGTGATCGCTGACGATGAGCTCGCCGTTCTTCATCTTCTGATCGAACGCGAACCTGAGTTTCTTGCACTCGGCGGTGGGATGCATGACCTTGCCGTGGTACTCGCACCACTTAGGGTCCCTCACCATCTCCTTGGAGGGTGTTTTCTCGAGCGGTGGCAGGACGCCGTCCTTGCGCCACTGTCTGCAGAGGTCACTTGCTTCCTCTACCGAGCATGGCAGAGGCGGTACATCGAAGTTCGCAACCTTCGCTTGTTTCTGGGGTGAAACTGTATTGACCTCAGCTTCGCGTCCCCGCTTGTAGCTAAACCTCCCGATCTTGTAAGTAGTGCCGCTCGCAGGTCGCTCTGGAGCGCTCTTCTTTTTCTGTCTCTCGACTATAGGTTCGATATTCTTTGTGCATTCGATTAGCTTTGAAAACGTAGGTGTTTGCAAATTGATTAGCATACCTTTGTATTCATCTCGCATGCACTGCAGGCATATCTCTACGAGCCGGCTTTCAGGCATTGGATCCATCCGATTGTCATTCTAGAGTTGCTTCCGAATCCCACCAGCGGAGATGGACGCCTGACTACCTTATGTTCGGGGATCCCCGCTAGCCTCAGTGTGTGGAGCGGAACGACGTTGACCGCTGCTCCTCCATCGACGAACGCTCGTTTGAACTCGACACCATTGATGATGGCGGTCACGTACAGAGGTCTCTGGTGGCTCGCATCCGTCTTCTTGTCGCTGGCGGAAAAGGTCATAATCTTTTCGGTAGAGCGGGATGCCCTGATGACTTTCCCGTTGGAGACTACAAGGTCCTCCTCGTAGTCCTCTGCTATCCTCAAAATTGCTTTCGTCATATCAGTCCGGCACTTCTCGGAGAAATTCATCTCGTCGAAGAATTTGTTGAAGCCATGCGACCCTTTCATGCGGTCGGCACGTTCATCCTCTGTGTCCATGCTATAGTCTTCGTCTTCATGGACCTCGGCGACGATGGGCAGACCATCGTCTGCGACTTCTTCCAAGTCGACGATCGAGATCATGGCGACCTCTTTGCCCTTCGAGCCCGGTTTCGCATGCGCGGGAAGCGGGTTGTTGCGCACGTCCTTCCGGTGATCGCTGACGATGAGCTCGCCGTTCTTCATATTCTGATCGAACGCGAACCTGAGTTTCTTGCACTCGGCGGTGGGATGCATGACCTTGCCGTGGTACTCGCACCACTTAGGGTCCCTCACCATCTCCTTGGAGGGTGTTTTCTCGAGCGGTGGCAGGACGCCGTCCTTGCGCCACTGTATGCAGAGGTCACTTGCTTCCTCTACCGAGCATGGCAGAGGCGGTACATCGAAGTTCGCAACCTTCGCTTGTTTCTGGGGTGAAACTGTATTGACCTCAGCTTCGCGTCCCCGCTTGTAGCTAAACCTCCCGATCTTGTAAGTAGTGCCGCTCGCAGGTCGCTCTGGAGCGCTCTTCTTTTTCTGTCTCTCGACTATAGGTTCGATATTCTTTGTGCATTCGATTAGCTTTGAAAACGTAGGTGTTTGCAAATTGATTAGCATACCTTTGTATTCATCTCGCATGCACTGCAGGCATATCTCTACGAGCCGGCTTTCAGGCATTGGATCTTTGCACTCCAAGGATTTCGCCCTGAATTTCTTGATGAAAGTGATTCCGTCCTCTTCGCGCCTCTGGTACATCCGCGAGAGATGGATCATCGTCACCTTTTCTTCCATCTGGAAGAACTTGGTATAGAACTTTTGGACCATGTCGTCCCAAGTCTTCACGGATCCGGCCTCCAATGTTCGGTACCATTTATATGCTACGTTCCCAAGAGATTTTGGGAACTCTCGCATCAGCAGTTTGGGATCGGCTCCGTACGGACCCATGACATCAATGAAACGCATGACATGCTCGTGAGCGTTTCCATTGACGTCCTCGAACTTATCCCATTTAGGAGCCTTGTACCCCGCCGGGTTAGGCATGAGATAGATCTCTCGTGGAATGGGTGGATCGTTGTCTAACTTTGGGATAATGGTATCCGCGAATGACTGATGAGCCAGGATAGTGTCCACGCGTTTCTGCAAAGACGTCATGCATTCTGGAATGCTCCCCTCGGTAGTTGACGGAGGGGTTGCCGTAGGTGGTGGCGACACATACGCCGCCGGAGGGTTGGGAGCATATTGACTACCCGCATTTCCCCAGATCATCGTTGGGGGAGGCAAAGGGTACTGCAGAGTTGGGTTGGACGCCAAAGCCGATGGCTGAGGAGCGTGAGCAGCAGGAGGCAGCATCTGTGCCGTTGATCCCTGAACCGAAGGCAGCTGCGTAGCCGACGGTGGAGTCTGCAGATGAGGGTTGGGAGGTGTGGCTGACACTCCCAATCCTGGAGCGGTAGGGGTTCCTCCTCCCTGAGGGATAGCGGCGGCGGATGAAGGGTTCGGCGCAAGGGTGCCCAGAACGGCCAAGATTTGTTCTAATTGCGCAGATTGAGACTTGAGAGCTTTCGCCTGACTTTGGACAGTAGCGTCCAAAGACTCTAACGTCGGTGCTTCGCCGGGAGTCGTTGGAGTACGGCGGGTCTCGTCTCCCGAGGGAGTTTCGGTGGAGGGCGATCGGTTGCTGACATCGTCTTCTTGAGACATGGTTGCTTTTGTTGGTAAGTTCACGTCGGGTTCACCAAAATGTGCACAAGAGATTCCGGCGGGGAGACCTCCGTGTACACCGTGTGTAGTGGATCAAGGATCGCACAGGAAGAGTAGGGTTGTGTGTAGGGAGAGAGTAAGTCAGTAGCAATGTCTGAGAGAGAGACAGAGGTTTGGCAGAGCTTCCGCGTATAGCAGTGTGTTCTCCTTTGTATGGAAAGGTTGACGATCTATATATACTGGAGAACATGACCGTTGTAGCGTGGTTAATGCGCCCATTAATGGCGTCTTAATTAGCTTAACCATAACGGCACGTTCGTCCGAGTATATAGGGACCGTTAGAGCACGTGGTGCGCGAATACCGGAACCGTTACGAGGTTGACCGGGTTTGACCGGGTTGACCGGGTTTATGGAGCTCGTGCCATAAATCTCTCAAAACAGTTACTAAAGGTCGCGTGCGGGCTTGGCTCGCACGCGACAGGGCTTACTCTAGCCTCCAAACCACTAAGTCCCTACAAGTCCCGTGCAGTGGTATGCGAGGGCTCTGTCTCGCAGCCCCCACATGGATCAGCTCGGCTGGTGATCCAGTGTGTGTGGAGCACAATATGGTGTGCTGGATGGCTGCCACGTGGCCAAGATCTGTCAGCTCAGAAAGCAGTATCTACAGTAGTATCATTTGGGTTAGTACCAGGAGATCCAGAATAAGGAAACACTGTTTCATAAAATACAACATCTCTACTGACATAAGTTCTTTGAAATTTTCTGTCATAACACAGATATCATTTGTGTTGTGTGGCATAGCCGAAGAATACACATTGAGTAGTTCTAGGATCAAGTTTGGAAGTATTGTAAGGTCTCAAATAAGGATAACAAATACCATGATAAGAAACCCTCAGGTCCCAGGATCGGAACCTGACTCTGATACCATGATAACAAACTGTGATTTGTAGATTGCTGAAGAAAATGGATCATAAATTGAAGAAAACGAAGGGAAGGTACAGAGAATAATAATCCGATTCCATAGATGATGAATGAATCATGCGTTTAGGGTTTTCCAAAACCCATTAAATACAGATAATTCAAACGGCACAATTTGTGACTGTTGGATGAGATCTTGTAGAAGATATTAACAAGGATGCCTTAGTAGTTTCTAGCTTCTTTCATTTTAGTCCAAAGATTTTCCATACCTGCCTCAGCACTTCTTGTCTTCATGTATCTGCACGACAGCTTCAGCTTTTTTGCCCTTTAGCCCCAACACTTTGACTTTAGTTCTCTTATTATTTGAATCATGGTAGAAACTTGTTATGAATGCTTCAAACCCTAGCAAATTTGGCGAAGCAACAACGAAGGCCAGGCAAGGAAGAAAGACGAGTCGAGGTCTCCGCTTGTTCGTGCGAACACCCCGAAGTGTTCGCACGAACACCCATGGAGCTAGATCGATGATTTTGTTTCCTATTCGATTTTGCTAACGTTTATGCATTGCTTCGTGACTATTAGCTTGTGCGCTGAATCTTGAGTTGTAATCATGTTTGTTGATTTGTTCTATCAATATAATCGAATTTTCTGACCAGCTAGTATTTAAACTAGTGAACAACGTTACATTCGACGTTCTTGATTGTTTTGTTTCATTGTTCTTGTCTCTACTCTGTGTTAACAATAGTATTTTCCTATATGCTAAGTCTCTCTATTTCTTCCATAAGAACTTCCTCGAAACTATTTTTAGACATATTAAGCTAAAAAACTAATTATACCACAGTTTAAAACTAAATCGATAAATATAACTTACTAACTTTCTAAGATTTTAAAATAAGACGATCTTGAGAAGTTCAGATTATTTACTTGAGGAATGTGCTTGAACGTGTAAGCTTGGAGGAGAGGAAGTGCTTGATATTGAAGTGAAAATACTTATAGAGGAAAAACAGTGGTAGTAGTCGTAGAAGAAGTTGTAGAAGTAGGATCTTCGCCCGGTACATTAAAAGAAGGTGATCAATCTCCCTCCTGAAAGTTCAACTTATTACCATTTAAATTCGGTAGGATCATTCTCGTAAATCATCTAGTGATCTAGACATTTAAGTTTAGCTTTGTATTGCCATAAGTTTAAACGCTCTATAACATATGTTCATAGCTCTTCATGTTCTTTGAATCACCCTAATATGAAACCATTCAGAGCTACCCTACACGTAACACGTATAGAGTAAAAACTAGTAATGAATTAAAAATACGATTGATACATAAGAAAATGTTATAACATACTACGATTGTCATAGAAAAATGTTATAACATACTACGATTGTTATAGAAAAATGTTATAACATACTGTTGAAATGTCTATCCATAAAGGCCTTGTTTGGGTGCCGGATACAAATGTCAGATAAGACGTGTTATCCCTCCCTTTTATATGCTGTGTTTGGGTGCCGGATACAAAGGTCGGATAAGACGTGTTATCCCCTTCTCTTATATTGATGGTCATTTTTATGAGTAATTCTTATACCGGATAAGATACACACTATTTTTTTTAAGACAAAATGCCTTCATTCAATAGCAAAAATTACATGCTATATATACCCAAAAAAAAAAGTTCCACCATCTCCTTTCACAAAGACCCCCTCTCTTCGATTTATATCTCTCCCCATTTCGCCACTGTAGGCAACAACCACTACCACCACCATCACAAATACTGAGTATTTCGTATTTTTTAAATGTTCGTTTCTCCTTTTATTTGTTTTGTTATTTTTGATTAACAATTTTATATGCTAAAATAACATTAACTTCTAAATATAAAACTAAATTATAATTAACCTATTTATTAAAAGATATAATTCGTTAATTAATTCTTATTAAATCTAAGTATTTTGTAATGACAATTTCAACTCTCTATTTTTTTTAGAAGAGACTCTCTAATTTCAAGCACGTCGTATTGTTATCGCCGTTTGTTATTTAACTAAGATATCAATATTACATCAGATTATTCCTATATAAGACGACAATCATTTACGTAATTTCTTTGAAACAAACGGAGCATTATCTAGCAAGACATCGTTACTTACAAAAAGTTCATACAATTCAAGCCCAATTTACAATACAAGTAGTTTTATACACAAATATTGCATTGTGGGTATTATTGTCATTTGAACATATATACTGCTTCTTATGCTGTCTCATATCATGCAGCACCCAAACACAGTACGTCAGAATATCATATCAGGCCTTATCTGCCAGCATACATATCCTACCTCATATCCCAGCATAAGCTTATCCGCTGTATCTTTTACCCAAACGAGGCCAAAGTGTGTATTTTTTTTTTTTTTCAGAATAGATCTTGTACCATGTAGAATCTTCAACAAAAGCACGGAATGGCACAATGGAATTGGCGGACTAACGGAGTGGCTTTTTAAAATTATAACAATGGCATCAGTACATTAAGATAATCAACAACGCCGCGTTGGTGTGACAGCTCATGAGAAAAAGGAATTAAGCATCAAATGATTGAATCAGTACCCAAACACACATTTATATTCAGGTGTAACAGGGGTTCCCCACTTTATAAAGCCTTTGTTTCAGAAAAACAAAACTTGACAGAGACGAGAATAAATTAGTTAGAGACCATAGTGGAGAAATGCCACATGAAAGAGAAAAGAAATTGATTAATCACTCCCTTGATTAGTACTGTAAAATAGAAGAAGACTTTCAATAAGATAAAACTAATACATCAAAACAAGTTGTTAAATGCTGGTACTGTTGGAATCTCAACGGACACACCCCATACCTACCCTAATGAGCAGGCATCCCCTACAGCCGAAACACATCTTTTTCGAAACTCTACGTATATTTGCGCTTCGTTGTGTCTCACATTGTGAGTCTTTGTGACTGATGTACCAGACAATTCTATGTAAATAAAGGGTTAATTGTATTTTACCCCCGGTAATTAGGGGTTTGTGCGAAAAATAATTACGGAGGTTCAAATGTTGCATAAAACTTCAATGTAGTTGTCTTTGTGGATTCCGTTATAGCTCAAGCAATTTCTTAGAAACTTTAGCTTTCATTTTATGACTGTTTCGCCAAAAATTTTCTCTTTTGGTAAGTTTTTAATGCTAAATGACTGTCTTGCCTTTCACCAACCTCACCCTTCAACCCTACCCAAGATTCACCTAACTACCAATTATCCAACTTTTTTAATAAAATTGAGAGAGATGGAAAGAGAATGGGAGAATGATGAAGACCCCAACGTCGAAAGAGGATGAGTACCCCGGAGACTTCTTCTCCTTCTCTTTCAGGCTGGGTTCGATGGCGTTGGCGAAGAGACAAAAATAGCAAAAGGAATAAGATGTCGAACTCCCAATCTCTCCCGCCCTTTCCTCTCTGAAATGTGGGTGAGGTGGGGGGTGGTTTAGGTGTATATCTATTATTCTCCTTACTTTTCTTCGATTTCTCTCTTTCTCTCTAGATTTGGTTGTATTTTTCGACCCAATGTCTGAAAATTTTCGTCAGGGCAGTGGGAGTGGCAGGTCTTCATTCGTCTGCAACATATGCAAATGTTTTCAATCTTCCTCCTCCTCCTCCTCCTCCTCCTTCTTCTATTGATTTTTAAATCCGTAAATTTAAAATTAGTATCGATTGACAAAACGTTAAGAGAATTTGGTAATTTTTAATTGTGTTGTGCATCATAATTTTCTTTACAACCCCATAAAAAATTATCACATATCTGCATTGTTTTACTAACCAAATAACAGCCTCAAAGTGAGGTAGTACAAAATTTGGAACTCATTATCACACATACCCTACCCATAGGGGTAAAATACAATCAACCGTTACATAAAATCGTGTAGATTTGAATAAAAAATGCATCAATATCTCCCCTTCTTGCCAAAACAGATTACAGGTAGTCAAATCAAATTCATATGGCCCTGTGCTACAAAAGGAAACAGTGGATACTTTCCCTCATATGGTCTTCCTAGTTGCTCCTGCACTGCACGTGAAATATATATATACTAGGGAATTGCCCGTGCCCGAGGGCACTACCCCAAACAAACACGAACAAACGTCAGTTAAAATGTGCATGAAACAAAATGAGAATTTCATCTAGGAACATAGCAAAAAAATGAAGACATCATGCCCCCTGTTTCGCCAGATTCTTCTATTATTTTGGCTTAGCAATTCGGGTTTCGCTCTCACTCGTACCCGTTTGGGTTTATTTCGGGCATTTATAACACCGGGTTTGGACGGGTTCGGGAAGACTAAAACCCGGTCGGGTATGCAGCGCCCCACGGGCATCCGAACTTACCCAACCTCATATCTGGATAAAAAAATCAATCGTTTTCCAACTCTCAAAATAATTGTTGTGTTTCTCTCTGTCATGCCAATTTCCAAACTTCAAATCTGATTACTCATTTGTTTCTCTGGCCTCATCCACTCCTTCTCCCCCGAAACTCTCTCTCTCTCTCTCTCTCTCTGAATATCTTTACCCACCATCTTCTCAATCTCTTCCTAACTTCTCTCTCTCTTCCTCTCTGAATTTTCATAACATCTTTATTATCCTAATTTATCTCTAAATTTGTTTTGTCTATATTCAATTTGCAAATTTGACTTTTTTAGTGCAAAAAAAAATTGTTCAAAACAATTTATGCCGATTTTATCTCCTATTTTAGACGTGTATCCATATCTCTCTCTCTCATAATGCTAAAACAAAGGCTGGTTTGTAAATGGCTGCTTCCCATAAAAACTGAGCATCATCACTTTCAAAGCAAAAAAAATAAAAGAAATATAGCAATTATCTCCAAGTTTGTGGGAAGCTTGGGAACTACCCATTATCCTTCCCATTATGTCCAAATTTTTAGGAATTGTAACTAAAAGTTGGTGAGATCTAAAGGTTGGGGTGAATTTAATCTAACGGTTGAAAAAAAGTCAACCGTCCTATTTTATTATATAGATAGAAAATTTAAAAAATTCGATGGCGTTGGCGAAGAGACAAAAATAGCAAAAGGAATAAGATGTCGAACTCCCAATCTCTCCCGCCCTTTCCTCTCTGAAATGTGGGTGAGGTGGGGGGTGGTTTAGGTGTATATCTATTATTCTCCTTACTTTTCTTCGATTTCTCTCTTTCTCTCTAGATTTGGTTGTATTTTTCGACCCAATGTCTGAAAATTTTCGTCAGGGCAGTGGGAGTGGCAGGTCTTCATTCGTCTGCAACATATGCAAATGTTTTCAATCTTCCTCCTCCTCCTCCTCCTCCTCCTTCTTCTATTGATTTTTAAATCCGTAAATTTAAAATTAGTATCGATTGACAAAACGTTAAGAGAATTTGGTAATTTTTAATTGTGTTGTGCATCATAATTTTCTTTACAACCCCATAAAAAATTATCACATATCTGCATTGTTTTACTAACCAAATAACAGCCTCAAAGTGAGGTAGTACAAAATTTGGAACTCATTATCACACATACCCTACCCATAGGGGTAAAATACAATCAACCGTTACATAAAATCGTGTAGATTTGAATAAAAAATGCATCAATATCTCCCCTTCTTGCCAAAACAGATTACAGGTAGTCAAATCAAATTCATATGGCCCTGTGCTACAAAAGGAAACAGTGGATACTTTCCCTCATATGGTCTTCCTAGTTGCTCCTGCACTGCACGTGAAATATATATATACTAGGGAATTGCCCGTGCCCGAGGGCACTACCCCAAACAAACACGAACAAACGTCAGTTAAAATGTGCATGAAACAAAATGAGAATTTCATCTAGGAACATAGCAAAAAAATGAAGACATCATGCCCCCTGTTTCGCCAGATTCTTCTATTATTTTGGCTTAGCAATTCGGGTTTCGCTCTCACTCGTACCCGTTTGGGTTTATTTCGGGCATTTATAACACCGGGTTTGGACGGGTTCGGGAAGACTAAAACCCGGTCGGGTATGCAGCGCCCCACGGGCATCCGAACTTACCCAACCTCATATCTGGATAAAAAAATCAATCGTTTTCCAACTCTCAAAATAATTGTTGTGTTTCTCTCTGTCATGCCAATTTCCAAACTTCAAATCTGATTACTCATTTGTTTCTCTGGCCTCATCCACTCCTTCTCCCCCGAAACTCTCTCTCTCTCTCTCTCTCTCTGAATATCTTTACCCACCATCTTCTCAATCTCTTCCTAACTTCTCTCTCTCTTCCTCTCTGAATTTTCATAACATCTTTATTATCCTAATTTATCTCTAAATTTGTTTTGTCTATATTCAATTTGCAAATTTGACTTTTTTAGTGCAAAAAAAAATTGTTCAAAACAATTTATGCCGATTTTATCTCCTATTTTAGACGTGTATCCATATCTCTCTCTCTCATAATGCTAAAACAAAGGCTGGTTTGTAAATGGCTGCTTCCCATAAAAACTGAGCATCATCACTTTCAAAGCAAAAAAAATAAAAGAAATATAGCAATTATCTCCAAGTTTGTGGGAAGCTTGGGAACTACCCATTATCCTTCCCATTATGTCCAAATTTTTAGGAATTGTAACTAAAAGTTGGTGAGATCTAAAGGTTGGGGTGAATTTAATCTAACGGTTGAAAAAAAGTCAACCGTCCTATTTTATTATATAGATAGAAAATTTAAAAAATTCCTCCCACATCTCCTCCACATCTCCATCGGATTTTACGCGGTTCAGACACTCCTCCCCTACTCTATCCCCTCTCTCTCACCATTATATTACTCGCCCACCATTCAGACTTTTTCTAGTCTCCTCACTAATAAAATTAAAAATGGCGAGCAGATCGAATCTCATCCTCCTCTGTCTCTGTCTCTCCCTCCTCCTCTTCACCGCCGTCAACGCCCGAACCATCGCCGACCGTCCTGACCCCTCAGATCTGGTCTCCGACGGAATCAATGGCGGCCTCCGTGACACCTCTCTACTCCGTCTCAACACGCTGGAGGCCCCACCGGAGACCTGCGAGCAGACGTACGGATTCATGCCGTGCACCGGTACAGTGATTGGGAACATGTTCCTCATCTTCGTCTACGGCTACCTCATGTACACCGCTGCGACCTATCTCTCTGCTGGAAGTGAGCTCTTGCTGGAGATTCTCGGGCCCGGGATTATCGGTGGCCTCTTCCTTCCCGTTCTCGGCGCTCTCCCCGATGCTATGCTGATTCTTGGTATGATCCCTCTTTTTTGATTTCGTCTGAATTGGTCAATTCTCTGAGGATTGACGAATTTTTATACTGGCTCAAATGCTAGTAGTGATTAGCTGAAGGAGTTTGTTCTCTACTGCATCGGTCGTGTTCGATGAAATGCCTGTTCCTAATTTGGATTATTCTCTTAGTGGTGGAGCCGAGAGGGGTCCCGAATTCGATTAATGTGTCTTCATGGGACGATGAATTGATTTTCGGTTTGGTAAAGTTGTGTGCCTTTTTGACTAGGAAGCTACCAACCAACCAAACAGTGATTATTTTTATCAAAATCAAACTCTCGAGTTCAATTTCGAAAACCTATTTGCTCAATCTGAATTATTTTGGGACTTAGTAGATCATGTTCTTACTATTCTGCGACTAAAATTGAGAAAAGTACTCACTAGTAGTATAACGAGTCAAACAATTGCTAAACTTGAAGAGAGTCTGAGAGGTGTCTAGGTTTTATTTGGGCTGCATTATTCCAGCTCCTTCTCAAGTACGAGCTAATGGGTTAATGAATGTTGCGATAGCTCAGTTGTAACTTGTAAGTAGACAGACATTAAAAGTTCAGAAGTAAAACAAGTATATGTTCCTTGGTGCTGCCCACTATTTTTTTGAATTTTTGGAGGCATAGTAAAATATACTATTGCCGGCACATTTGATGCAATGTGTAATACTTTGGGGCACAATTATAAATCTTTGGGGCGATTCTATGTTAGGGCACATATGAATTGATGTCTAACAGACATGGGCCCTGTAGTTTTCGAAGATGTGGTGTGGGGAGCACGTACCCCCCTGTGCCTCTATATGGATCCGCCAATGTATTCTTCAATACCTTGCATGGGAAGAATATTACTCACCAATTCCGTTTTTTAACATTCTATGTCTAGATAGGTCCCTTTGTGGCTCTACGTTACTACATCCATATTTCTTTGTCAGGTTGTGCTTTTAGCTATAGTTACCAGAATCTTACGATTCATGATTCGTATCCTACGATTTGATTCAAGTCACCTGTGAAACGATGCAAATCCCTCAATGAATCTTAAATGGTAAAAAATTTATCTGAATCCCGATTCACAAGGCCGAATCTTATGATTCAGTTGCCAATCCGATTCAGGATTCACCATTGAGTCAGCTAAGGTCTAATTGAGATAGAGCTCAAGTCTAGGAAATGATACTTCCTATATTTCTATATGTTCTGCAACATATGTTAGTTTTAAAATGACTAGTACATTTTTCTTATGTCTAAGTGCATGTTTGGTATAGCTGATTTTTATCCAATTGGATTAAAATCGGCATCTTTTCAGCAATTTCATTTTTTATGCCTGTAAATTTGAATTTAGTAATCTGCAGATTAAAACAATATCTGTGCGATTGTAGAATCTCCAAAATTGGGGATTATGCAGCTGAATATCTCTAAAAATTAATTTTAATATATTTTTTACATTAGCATGATCACAGTTCACTTATAAATATGTGTATTCAATTACTTGACTTTAAAGCTTTTTAAAATTTTGTTAAATGATTCAAATTAGTGATCTATAATTTCAGCTCATACCAAACATCTTGTGATTCTTAGTTAAGTTAGATTTTCTTTTCACATTATTTTCAGCTGATTATTGAGATTTTCAGCTGGTACCAAACAGGCCCTAAGGCTAATAGTCTCCTATGAAATGTGTTTTTATATCGACTTGAAAAAGTGCAAGCGAAACTTTACGATGACTAGTTGAAAAGAAAATGTACTTCTTTCTCTTCATCATACCTAGACCAGACAGTTCCAGGAGGGCTGGTTAGGCACGCAGGTGTAAAATCAGGACCTGTTTTTATATGGCAATTATATTTGCATTTGTCTGAATCACATACAGTATGATACGGAGTATCTGGTAACTTAATGAAATGCACACACCTATCAGCAAAACTCAAAAACCTAATAAAATGTGTATTGTGTTTTACGTACTTGCATAATCGCAAATTAATAACTGCAGTTGCGGCGGAACAGTAATATGCCTGAGGTATGACTGGAGCTGGGGGCTCACATTAAATGCTTGCATAATTGTCACTTTATAACTTCCGTTGTGGCTGGAACGATAATATGCATGAGCTATGCCTGGAGCTGGGGGTTGGCAAGTAAACCCAAGGTACTGGGTTTCATAAATTATGATTTTAAGGAAAAAATTGGACATTCTAGTTACTGTATCCCCGCTGATTAGGATTCAGGAGGCGATCTTTAAGATTTTCTATCAACTCTCAGGAGATGAGCGACAAAGCTTGATTTGGGGCGTTGATCTTGATCATTTAAAGAAAGTTGATAACACAGTCAAGCAGTCAACTTGTTTCTGGGATTAAAGTCGTGCATAATTAAAATAATGGTAATGATACAAGTTAATGTCGTGATGCTTCAATGGGTGCAGATTGTCCATGTTAGCCGTCTGATGGATTCTCAGCTTATGGTGATAGCAAACCATTTGAGTTAAGCATGGGCCTAGAATAACTTCACCATCCTACTAAGACTTTGTACTTGCTAAACCATGCCTATTCATGGCAGGCTTTAGTTGCACTACCTGAATCTCATGTTGAAACATATTGTATTCCAAGCCTTTTAACTATTTTTTTTTTGAAAAAACATTAATTTTTTTAAATCTAACAAACCAATGGAACTTGGAGGCTTGGAATTTCGTCGGAATCGCCAGTAGAAACTTGGTTGTAATTAAATTTCTTAAATTTAACAAACCAATAAAACTTGGAGACTTGAAATTTTGTCAGAATCGCCAGTAGAAACTTGGTTGTCGATTCCTTGTGTACGGATTACATACCTAGGTTATTAATTATTGCATATGTAAGTGGTCTGACACATTTAGAATTATTATTAGATATCTCTGTCGCTTACTTGCTATGTTGGTGATCTGACGTGCACAATAGCAGGACTATGTTGCACAGAGACTAAATTGCACCAGGGAACTTTCTAGTGTCAGGACCAAAAGCGTCAAATAGGTATTTTACCAAATTAGATCAACCAAAGGAGCAGGCAGACTTAGATTTTCTCTTGGTTTCTTTCCACAAGGACAAAATATTATTGACCTGACTACCAAAGACGGTCGATGGTTACAAGGGAAAAACCTAGCCGCCCCACCTCGCTTGGTGGCTAGGCTCGATGTATTTTGTTCCTTTTACTTTTTGATTCCCTCTAAGATTCCTTCCAAAGAGTTCTGAGATCAACAGACACTTGATCTAGCTGACCAAGGAAGATGAACCGTCAGTAGCAAACCCTAGCCAACCAGTCTCTCCTTGTAATGGTTAGATTCAGCGCTTCTTGCTCTCTTGACTTTGTGATATCTTCAATGATTCATTTCTTGGTCAAAAAACATATCCTTTTCAAATATTACTAGATTCTATATCTATTTGATTTTGAAAATCTCTTCTTCAAATCAAATCGTTCATTTAGATTTATAATTATCCAAATATTTTTAAAGATTATCCCTTATTGAGTCGTTAATTAAATTTAGACTTTTTTTGGTTGGAACAAGTCATAGATCCCAAATGAATCTTTCTAGATAGTTTTAAATCTTCCAAATACCTCTTTTCTACAAGTCCTATTGGTTTCAATGAGTCATTGAGATCTTTCCACTAGGATAGGCATCGATAATGTTTTGAGTTATCTTCCTTAAGGATCAAGAGTTAGATATTGGGCTTAGAGCCCAAGTATTGCTATACCCTATATCATTTTGAAAAGCTCACATCTTATATATTATTATTTAGAGCAGATCTCTCTAGATTTTTATTTATTTATTTTTTCCTCCTTCCCACTTCACGTGTGATTCAAATGTAGAATTCATGCCCTATTACCTTGATCGAGACGAGGCACAAGAGGAAACCCTAGCGGGTCGCTATGAGTTCGGCCAACCCTAAGCCTTATGCCAATTCCTTTGGTGGTCATCCCTCCTCCGCGAGCTTTCCTTATGGACTCATGTAGTTTAGTGTGCATATCTGATCTTCACTCATATCTCTTCATCTTACCCAAGTTGCATACAAATCGGATTACCTCACGGTGAGGATGGAGATGAGATTGATAGCATAGTTGTCAAATCGAGATTCAGGGAGTTAATCGCTTACAGTCTCTAAAAGCATATAGAATAACATGTTCCATTATGCTATAACATGTGTGAGAAATATATTCATATTTCAACACTAAGCAAGCTCGACTTTTTACATAACTTGCAGCTAAAAGAAGAGTTATAATGAGCTGTACCCACCTAAAATATAAGAATAGTGAAGATATAGGAAGAAATGTGAAGCAATGAACGATAATTTCCTAATAGATTGGAAAATAACATGAAGCTATAAGCCTTGGCCTCAAGAAATAGTGTATTCAATATTTTGAAACAATAAAAAAACATTTGCTAAACAGTCAAATACGATGCAAGTACTGTTTCTGGAACTGTTATTAGGCCAACAAGGCCATCTAGCTGAATCGATGATGAATCATATGAATCGGTCTGAATCGCAACTGAATCGTAAGATTCAGTCTCTTGAATCGAGACTGAGATAATTTTTTGGCCATTTAAGATTAACCCTCCATTCCCATTGTTTCATGGCATGGGTGAATCAAATTGAATAGCAGGATATGAATCGTCAATCGTAGAATTCTGACAACTATGATTGATAGAAATGAGAAAGTCACCGGACTTACAGGTATGCTTCTAGACCGTTTGTCAGTTCAGTGTGCCGGTCCTACGTGTGTCGTTAGGATAGAAGAAATCTACATGCCCTCTTCTTCTACTACTATAAATTAGAGTTTCCTCATTATAATATCTATTTTATTTGCTTGCTTTACGAGTACTGTTGTGGATCTCCTTAAACAAGTATACGTCTACTCGACTGTACGTAGTTGTAGGGATTAGCAGATAGGTCATATGGATTTGCTTATATGTTGAGAGGTACGGGGTAGTGCAGCACATCTGGGCCGCGCGCTTTTTCAAACTTTAATGGTCATAATACAGAAAAGTATAACATTAAACTTTCTCATATCAAATGTGAAGTAGCTCGTGTACTTTCCATTTCTTGGGTTTTCTCATATCATATTTCAAGTAGCACTGTGAGCAGTTCTGATCATTCAATCATTACCTAATTCGTGCTCGTTATACTTCCGATTGCTTTGTTTCCATCTTGCACCATCTGAAATCTCTTATCGTGTCTTGCGGTGAAGCGTGTCGTTTCAATGGACATTTGATGTCGCCTTTTCTTTTATTTTTTTATTTCTCGCTGTCCTTTGATCTAATGTTACTTTTGCATTTATTCATTATTTTCTTCAGTATCTGGATTATCCGGAAGTACAGAAACTGCTCAGAGTCAGGTTTCCGTTGGGATGGGCTTGCTAGCTGGGTCTACGGTGATGCTTCTTACAGTAATTTGGGGAACTTGCATCCTTGTTGGCAAATGTGACCTCCAGGATTCTATCGCAATAGATGGGAAAGATACAAACGGACTTAGCTTAACTGGTATTGATCTTGTTTTGTGATTCATCATCTCATTTTCCTCTGTGAATATGTACAAAGCCATGTATTGCCTGAAACATAATTGATGCTACGTGCAATTCCAGACAAAATGGATGTCTATCCTCTTACTCTCTCAACATTATCGTATGACATGAACGACTGTAACATGGCTGAAATAACATTTCTTCACTCGTACCTATCTATATACTGTTTTCAGACTTATTTTCTTCTTGTTATGAGTTATGAATCGAGTAATAGTTATCTTGAAATGGAAGGTGATAGTTCCATAGCATAAGATCGGTCTTATTCTTGTTCATTTCTCCTGTTACGTCTATGAATTCGCGGAATTTCATCTCTGTTTGAAATGATTCTGAGAAACTTTAGAATGTTAAACCAATGCCAGTTGATATAACCAAGCTTAAATGTTAGTTCTCTGTTTCAGGTTCTGGTGTCAGTACAGACATATGGACTAGCTATGCTGCAAGGATCATGGCTTTATCTGTACTCCCATTTCTTGTAGTCCAACTACCCCAAGCCATGCATTCAACATCAGGAAGACACTCGGCTGTCTTGATTGCACTTATCATCTCTCTCTTGCTGCTACTCGCATACTGTCTTTATCAGGTAAATTATTTTCCGTGCAGATATTATATGCTCCATATGTCAATATTTAATCAATTTAGAAAGTGCAGTTTGGTCTGTAAATATTCTGTAATACTTGTTCTACACGATAGTAAATTAAGTAAAGCCTGCAAGAATATAAGTTTCCTAAGTTACTAAAATTCTGTACATATACCAAATCTTAATTGACTAAAAGAGAAAAATGCTAAAGCTCTTTGGATTTAACCTTTCCTTGAGAACCAAAGTAGAATACCAGAAAAGGAAAACACTTGTTGGACACGCATGCTCACAGTTTCGACAAGTAATATTTATTTACTAATTTCCAAAAAGAGATCATACAATCTTGCATTGAAATATGCTCCATTTCTCTACTTCAACTGGAAACATCTTGCACCTTTTCTCTTAATCATCACGTTCTGCAATGGAGGCCAAAGAGTAGGGCAAATAAGTATGGAGTTAAGCATCTGACCTCTTCTCTAGTCCGTCCAAAGTTTTAAGCTTGCAATCAATAGTAGAGGTATCATATTTTCTAACAGAACTTAACTACAATGAACATTGTCCTCTTTTTTTTTGGCAAGAACATTGTCCTCCTTTTGTGTGTACAGCGCAATGTACTTGCAATTTCAACAAAACTGAACTTCCAAAAAAGTAGGAAGAAAGAAAATCCAAAGAGAACCTTATAGCGACTAGAACCCGCTCAAGGCCTCATGTGGCTATATCAACAATATTGACTTCTTTTGTCGAGTTGTGAACATACATGAACAGTTAATGCTGTCGGAAATACTTCAGTGTTTTTGTTGCTCCCTTTCATGTATTGCTTTAGATTACCTTAGTTGGTTTCTTTGTTGTCCAACTGATCATAATCCAACAACGTTAAATGTGGTCTTTTTCAAAATATAGAACACTGGACTGTGAGATACGTTATAAATTATACTTTTTGGGGTGTTAGACATTGGAAAACTCACTCCGCTTTTTCGGGATCAAACTATTTGAAGTAATTAGTAGTTGGTTTCAGTTTATCTGACTCTATTACCAGAAACTAGGAATCTCAGACCAGTGGCCAGATATCTCATGACTCGGAGCATGCTTAAATGCTTAGTCAAGGGGAACAATTATTATTTATTTTTATTAACAGACAGCTCTCTAATAAAGTTAAATGCATCATATTCTCCAGACTTAAATTCTCAAGAATACTTCGGTTGTTTGAATGCAGGTATTTCAGCCCTATGTCCAGAGGAGAAGACTTGATTATGCTAAGCATAAGCATGTAATATCAGGGATTCTAAGACATCTAAACAGGACTACAGTTGGAGGGCTCGTCAAAGATGACGGCGAACCTAACGAAGAAGTCATGCAGAGGCTGGTTTCCATTCCCATCTTCCTTTTTTTTTCTTCGTATATTTTGACAGCAGGGTTTCATTTTTTGATCACTCTGTCTACTTTTAACAGGCTGTTCACAACAATCGACGCGGATGGTGATGGATACATATCAGCTACTGAATTGAGGGCATTGATAGTTGGAATCCAGTTTGAAGAGGTCAATTTTAACACAAATGAGGCAGTGGATAAATTGATGAAAGAGGCAGATACATCTCATGATTCTCAAATTGATTTTCCTGAGTTCATGAGTGGAATATCAAAATGGGTTGGAGATGCGAGGCGGACCAGGGCTTCTTCTCGTGGGAACGGTCAAGCGACTACTCATTATATAGATGAGTTCCACCAGGTATGTTGCGTCAATTGACATTTTTTGATTACTTACAGCTACTACTGCATGAGCTTTATCAGATTAGCTAGTTGCAAACAAACCTAATAAGCCCCTTTGGCACATGGCGAAAAAACAAGCAGTTTATCTAAAATAGCTTTGAACTCCCATCTGTCTCAAACTCATGATTAATGTGTCGAAAAGTAAAAGAAACTTGTACCTGAATTGCTGGTTCCCAAACATTCTATCTAGTCAGGCTTAATGTTCTACTTATTTTTCAGCTAATCGGATTGAGAAACCTCATTAAACAATGCTTGAGTTTTGTCCGTTTTTTTTATATCAAGTTTGTTTAATTTGCAGCAAACTAAAAGAGAGCACTATCTTCTTGGAGATCAAGATGACGAATCTTCTGAGGGTGTAGAAAATGCTAAATCGACCACCATCAAAGCGGTTCTCTTTTTGATTGCGGGGACTGTAATTGCAGCTGCATTTGCGGACCCATTGGTGGATGCTGTTGATAATTTCTCAGATGCCACCAGCATTCCATCTTTCTTCATCTCATTCATTGCGCTGCCTCTGGCTACAAACTCCAGTGAGGCAGTATCAGCAATCATCTTTGCTAGCCGGAAGAAGCTGAGATCTGCATCACTAACTTTTTCAGAGGTTTGTTTATCTTGGATTAACAAATCAATATGGCAAGTAAATTTCATAGAAACATTTTTTTGGAAGTTATTGAAGTCTCTTAATCTTGTATTGCAGATATATGGAGCAGTGACAATGAACAATGTCCTCTGTCTATCGGTCTTCTTAGCTCTCGTGTATGCCAGGGGATTGACTTGGGACTTTTCCTCAGAAGTTCTTGTTATTCTTATCGTTTGTCTGGCTATGGCTGCATTGGCTAGCTTCAGGACAACCTTCCCTCTATGGACAGCTTCAATAGCGTTCCTTCTTTATCCGTTCTCGCTCGCGCTGGTATACGTTCTTGACTACGTCTTCGGGTGGTCATAGTTGCATGCAATGGAATTTTCCAAGACAACTCAAAGTCTCGAAGCATCTTAATTGTTTAAATTGTACATCTATAAAGTGTTTTAAAAGTTAAGTCACATTGGTAACTTTGAGTTGTTGGAACACTAATCTTTTTTTTTTTTTTTTTTTGCAAGCAATCATGTGTAGTAATAATAACATAGAAACAGGAACAAATCAGTTTCTTTTTCATACTTGTCTAATTTTTATAGCTATTAAATCATCTGAAGTTTTCCTTTCTCCAACAGCTTTGGAGCCACTTTGATTTCTCTTTTATCTTAAGGGAATTGTTTAGACCTGTGGTCTGGTGTTTATGGGAATCTCCTGCATCTATATGTTTCTAAAATATACTAGTCATTGCTAGGTATTAGCCTCTAGATTGGATATAGATCAAAGATTGTGACTCTGAGAATAATTAAGTGTAATAGGACAAAGGGACTGGCTTTGCCCTATTATGTTTCTAAAACAGCTTTAGCATCATAGCACATTTATGCTTGAAATAACTAGTTTCAAGAGATCGTCATAGTATGATTTTTAGGAGATGTTTTTGACTTGATAGAGTTAAAAAATAATTCCTGTCACAAGTTTTTTCTTGAGGAGTGAATTTTTTTGATTTTAAAATGATATGAATTGAGGTAAATGAGAAGTACGTGACACTGTTGATAAAATGACAGTTTCTTTGGGAGATTCAATTTACGAAAATAAGACAACTTTTTGGGAACGCCTGGAATAACACACAGTGATGTCAAGATGCCACCGTTATCATTCTTAGAAGTATCAACAAAAATGTCAACTAAAAGCATGAAATTCCTCTCGATGACAGACTGATGGAGGGGTCAAAATCTCTTCACTTAATAATATTAACAAAAATGTCAATGGGAGGGTGAAACTTCTCGATAAAAGACTGATCGAGGAATCAAAATATATATTGACCGAAATACTCATATGACGAGACTGAAGGGTGAAACTACTAGTAGAAAAAAAAGAAAAAAATATGCCGTAAAATATAAAATATCACACAAAGTGAAAGTGAAACTAGATTTCATGCTTAAACAAATTATGACAAAACTGGTTTGGACATTAGGACACCTTAGCTTGATGATTCCGTACATCCATTCCTCCACATTTGAAATGCTTCTTACACACTTTCAAAGTCTCACCACCTACAAGTTTTTCTTTCTGTGAGCACTAGTACATGTTATTTCTAATGAAGTTGATTTACCCGTAATTCCGCTATTGCAAGACTAATTTATAACTCCTTTGCTAAAATGATGACGAATAATCGGTCAAGATAGTGTTTGGTTACCTTAAATCTTCAAGTGGAGACAATTTTATCTCAGCATTGAAATATATAGTTTGTTTTCAGCTACGATGACACAAGATTGATCAAGACAACAGAAATAAAATTGGGGGATCTTGTGGAAAAGAGTAAATGTGGTGAGGTTGTTGCCAAAAACACAGATAAGTTTGTTGAAGGGTATAAATGTATAGTAGTGGTGTATCAACATTGGAAGCCATGCATATGAAGTTCACAACACTTCAACAAACTTAACCAAGTGTGGGTCATTCTTGCTCTCCTCATCACTTATATTATTATCTAGGGGTGGCCAGATTTCTAGGTCCCACCAGAAGCCACACAAGACAAAGTTAAACCAAGATTCCCATAATCCACAAAGCTAAGAGTTTGTTACCAATCAAGGGACTCATGCAAACATGGACCACAACCACCAAACCCATTTTGAAACTGAATATAAGAAGAAAATAGAACCCACAATACTCTTTTTTATTGAATGTTGTTATGTATTGCACAACATAACTTTCCAATCCTTCAAAACTTGTAACACCCAAATCAAGAACATATTTCTGTTTCATCTCTAGCTACCTTTCACCCTCTTGCCCACACTCACATGGCCCAAAGATTTTGCGGTCACTCTCAATCTCTCATACTATGAAGATCTCTCAACTCAACTACCTATTTATCCATTTTTCTTTTCTTCTATTTTCTTTCTCTCTTTTGAATTATAACCTCCCAAAAAATGAAAAACCCTTTTCATAACTTCAGGTCTAGGTCAAGCTCATCTCCTCCTTCACCATTGCACCTCGTACCGGAGGTCGACGCTCCGTCCGTCATCGCGGTCGCTGGAGGGAACACGCCGTGGAGAGGCTGCTGCTGTCTCTGGTTTGATTCACTAGGCCATGACTCGTTAAGTACCGGGATTTGAATATCTTCCTGATAAAGAAATGACAAGAAAACTACATAAGAACATATGAATGTGAAAAAAGATAATTAATAAGGATAGTGTCTGTTCTTTTTTCTTTTTTTCTTCTAATCTCACCTGATACGATAAATCTCCATTTCCTGATATTCCCAAGTTGAGGCTCAAACCATTGGATGATTGAGTATAATGATTCGAACCAGGTCGAATAGAACCTGTAGGTGGAAGGGCCAATGACAGGAAATCTCGGGTCAAGTTCCCGTTCTCCACTCCGTTTCCTTTTGAGCTCATATCAGGCATAGAAGACGAACGCCAACCACCATTTCTGAAATGCAAGTAAACAGACAGTTAAAACAAGCGACAAGCCAGACAACAAAAGTTACCATGAGAGTTGGGACTTGGGAAAACAATCATAAATAAGAAATCTTACCTGAGAATTGGGTGGCTCGGATCAACATTAAGGGTGTTTCCATTGCGAAAGGATTCATCCGTTGTACTGAAGTGAGGAATCATCCCGGTGAATGTGGACCCTGATGCATCACTTAGAGAGAATGGATACGGTCTCTTACGTCCAACCTGCTACATTGTATTATCGGAAAAAAATCTCATCAGTGATCTAATGAATAAATTGCACTACATAAGGAAAAAAATAAAAACCGGCCAATATGTGTATCTTCCTTAATTACAAGAAAGATATCGAAAAATTAACCTTGTCGTAGATGATCCAAATCTTACAATATATTGAGTGAAGTAAAGAAAATTAACAAGATGTTCTTAAAGAATGAGATGGAAAACTGTTACATTGAGCAACCTAATCAAGCATTTGAAATGTATAGACTTAATCTACGCGGAATAAACAAGAATCTTCGGTTAAATCACAAGAGAAAGAGAAATGAAACGTCGTAAAATCGAAGTGTGATTACCACAACTTGATCTTCCTCATGCCCCATTGTTGCTGTGTAGTCCTTGCCAAACATGTAGTGGACTGAAGGGTGCTCCATCTGCTGCTGATAACTGATCCCAGATGATGATGAAGTCCCAGATGAGACATTCACCTGCAAATACCATCACACAATTCCACAATCAATCCAAAGACCATGATTCAAATCCCATGATAACAAATTAAAAAAAAAAAAAAAGAAAAGAAAAAAAAGACAAGACTTGATTAAAAAACACTCACCATTGGGGAAGAGTAAGGTTGGTGCTGAAACTGCTGTGTCCTCTGAATCAGATTTGGGGAATTCCATATAGGGTTATTAGACTCATATGGCAAATTCCCATTTCCCCTAAACCCAAAACCATGGTGATCCAACCCCCCAATCCCATTTGATGGCTTTGACAAAGAAGGTATTAAGTTGGGATTTGGAAACTCATTGTTGGGAAATGAAGAGGGGTTTCTGAAAGGAGGATTTGCCATTGGTGGAGGTGGTGGAGGAGGAGGAGGAGGAGGAGAAAGCAAAGGGATTGAAGAAGATGAAGGATTATGCCGAAAACTCGGAACATTGAAACTTGGAGGGTTTGATGATGGAAACATAGGAGGAGTAACATGTTGTTGTTGTAATGAAGGATCTCTCTTATGTTGCTCCTCTAATCTCATCCTCTCAAGCTGAGCAACCCCTAGTCCTCTTTGTGGCACTTTCTTCTGCTTTGGTTTCTTGGATGATTTACTACTACTACAACCATTTCCTCCAATTCCATTAAACCCTCCACCACCACTACCATCACCACCACCACCACCATTACTACTACTTCCAAACCTCTGGGTCTGTTCTTGAGCCATCAGAGGTTTCTTCAAAGTAAAATTGAGGTTGATCAAAATGGACCTTAAATTTCTAAGATACCCTCAAATCTAAAGGGTTTTTGGGGAGAGAACCTAGAAGAGAAATCTAGACTAATCAGTGAAGTTGAGAAAGAAGAAAAACCTACCCCCCAATTCAGCAAATTGAGAGATTGAGAATCAGAGTGAGTGAGAGAATCTGGGAGGTTCAGATTTTTCTAAAACCCAGTTGGGTTTTGTCTCTAAAGATCAATCAAATGACAAAAAATTCAAGAAAAACTTTAAAAAAAACAGAGCAAAAATAAGGGATTTTTTTACTTGTTTTTAGTTTTCAAATTTCAAACCTGAAAAACCCAAATCTAAAAGTAACCATACTGAAGACTCTATATTATCTCATGCCAAAATCCTCGTTCCACTCCCTTTTTCATTCCTAGACCGACTCTTAAGAGATCTCTCTCTCTCTCCCTAAACCTACACAGACAGGGACTGAAATGGAGGAAAGTTGGATCTCTCTCTCAACTGAATTTTCTGAAATCTCTCTCTGGGGCTCTTCTAAATGTAGCTAAACACTCATCATAGAGAATTGCAGGGCGATTTTCTCTGGCTCTTTGTTGCCATTTAAATAGTGAAGATCTCAAGCTGGGTATTGCATATTTAGGACACATCTGGTGGGTCCTGAGTACTATTTGCATGCACCTCACACACACACACCTCTCTTAAAATTAAATTTTATGGTAAAAAATTAATTATTGGTGTTTACTATCTTCCCTAATTAAGCTAATCCTAATCTCATTCTCTCATTCTTTATTGCTATTGTTATTAAAAAAATACTAGTATATCCTAGTACAGCTGGACTATGATTCATGAGATTGTGAAAATCAGCTTAGTCATTTTTTTATTTGAGACTATATATTTTTTTGAGGGGAATAAATGAGACTATATTAGAAAGAAAGTAATGGCAATGAATGACAAAATCTCAACAAGTTAGGTTATATGGGTTTTAATAAAATTAAATATTTTGACAAGTTTTGGAAGATATTTTTCTATAATTGGAGTTTGGATTAAATGTATATAATGTTTCTGATGTTTATCTAGAATATTAGACTTCTTGAAAGATCGGATGATTAGTCGCAAGCTATTAGTTTTTCGTCTACGTTCTTTCACGCGATCGTAAATTCGTCTAAAATAATATACTAAGATAATTTAAATCCGCAAATTCGATGCTCTAAATCTCCACAGAATTCGCAATAATTGTACTAACCAAATAACGCCATCCATGTACTAATGAAATATATCCTAGTGCATGGCATTTCTAATTACTCAAAGCTCGAAGTTTAATACTAACACTTACTTATTTCCCATGTATATAACTTGACCCTTTCTCCGCGACATATAAACCTAACATGAGGTGACCACATTAATCGCAAGCTATTAGTTTTTCGTCTACGTTCTTTCACGCGATCGTAAATTCGTTTAAAATAATATACGAAGATAATCTAAATCCGCAGATTCGATGCCCTAAATCTCCACAGAATTCGCAATAATTGTACTAACCAAATAACGCCATCCATGTACTAATGAAATATATCCTAGTGCATGGCATTTCTAATTACTCAAAGCTGAAGTTTAATACTAATACTTACTTATTTCCCACCTATATAACTTGACCCTTTCTCCGCGACATATAAACCTAACATGAGGTGACCACATTAATCGCAACCTGTTAGCTTTCATATATGTTCTTTGACACAACTAATGGTGATACTTGAAATATCATACTAAGATAATCTAAATTATTCGATTATAACTGAACTTTAAATTTTAAATTCGCTCAAAACATGAAATTTTGAAGGAAACTGCAATATCTGACTTAAACGAGAACAATGTTTATGTAACTAATAGCGATCTGGGTGTTTGAGCACGCGTTCACACAATTGAGAATCGCTAGTTCAATACTATTGTCTTAATACAAGTCCACTAATTATTTCGAGTTCCCTAGAAAGAGAAAGTGATCTATGCTTTCTTCATCTTTTAGTGCTTGTTTGGTTCGAGATTAAAATCTCGTTTGAGATTAAAATCTGTCAAAAAATTTAATCTTGTTTGTTTTGCAAATTTTTTGAGTCAGATTTTAATTTAAGTTGACTAATAATCTACAGATTATATAATCTCCGATTTTGGAGATTTTTTGAGTGAAACATATAAAATATCATACTCTATCATCCTCTTAATGCTTGAATTGTTAATTTGTTCAAACGTTTAGCATCTGAAACGTATTATAGTTCAAATAAATGCAATTATTGTAAATTTTGTTGTAAAAGCTACAGGTATTGCCAAACGCAATTAAATTTTAATTTCAGATTTTCAGCGCATGCCAAATAGTTTTCAGATTATAATTTCAGCCAGCTTATTCACTCCAGATTATTTTCATCAAATTATTGAGATTTTAAGCTGGAACCAAACAGGCTCTTAGTTGAAGTTGTTGGCCGTGCTCCTGTCGGATGACGTTTGTTAATTGTTCCTCTCCTAGATGTTGTCTTGAATCCAAGTTATTGTTAAGTTTTAGTCCACCCCAATGCAATTTTGGTTACTTTGTCTGCCTTATTCACCACGAGCCACTTGCAGCGATCACATCCTGACGTTGATATGAGTATGCTACAAAGAAGTTTAGAAATACACACCTCTCCGTGCCGAGACGAGAAATTTTTATGTTTGGTACATCGACATTATAATCTAATGAACCTAACACTTGTTTTTTAGAATGGGAAATTGACCATATACTTTTACATATTTATTCTTTTATTTGAATTTATAAAATTTTAAATCCTTCCAAAAAGTGTAACATCTTACCACTAAAATTTCAATTTATAGTAAATGTTGTAGTACTCTCATTTGAACTCATCACAAAAAATTATACACATTGAAATTGTATACGCTTCTAATGCAAATGGAGTGTTTTTATAGAGGATTTGTTCTTCCTTTTTTAAGCAGTTTGCCATTTTACTTATTACAACATTATCATATATGCTTTACATCATAAAAAAAATTAATAGTTTGATCATAAGATCGAGTAAACTTAAGAGAATTGTTTGACATAAAAGTAAGCAAGTTAATTATGAGGAAATTAACATATAATAATTAGTGAGAATATTTTTCCAAAAATATATAATGTCATTTACATACATGTAGATGCTCGAATGCATACAACATATGTCTTTAAGAATATCATTTCTTACACTTTTACATGCATCAATATTCAATTTAAATATAATATCATAATCTTTTTATTAAATTTAAAACTATATAACATACATCAACTAAAGATTCATTGAAGAATAACTATTTTTAAAGAATAATAAGAATTACTTCTGTAGTTCATGTCCTTATATAATTTTAAAATTAATAATGCTATGATCTTATACATTTTGTGCCAATATTTAAAATATATTTTTATTCAGGTCATATGAACAAATTTATATTATTACATAGAATCAAAATATTATTTTTATATTTGGGACATATTCGTTATCCGAAAAGATTATAAACGTCCCTTTTAAAAAAAAAATTAAATTACTATGTTATCATCATAGCCTACATATTTTACACTAATATGTAAAACATACTTATATACACATTTAAATGTTGTAGTACTCTCATTTGTACTCATCAGAAAAATTTATACACATTTAAATTGTATAGAATGCTTCTAATGCAAATGGATTAATTTAAGGGTACCCTAATTTTAATAGTGGATTTGTTCAGCCCATTTTTAAGCATAATCGAAACAGTTTTGCCATTTAATTATTATAATATTATCATATATGTTTTAAATCATTAAAAAATAAATTTAATAGTCTGATCATAAGATCGAGTAATCGTAAGAGAATTGTTTAACATAAAAGTAAGCAAGTTAATTATGAGGAACTTAACATGAAATAATTAGTGAGAATATTTTTCAAAAAATATATAATGTCATTTGCATACATGTAGATGTTCAAATGCATGCAAGATATGTCTTTAATAATACCATTTCTTACAATTGTACTTGCATGAATTATTAATTTAAATTTAAGATCATAATGTTTTTATTAAATTTTAAAATTATATAATATACATCAAATAAAGGTTCATTGAAGAATAATTATTTTTAAAGAATAATAAGAATTACTACTGTAGTTAATGTCCTTATATAATTATGAAATTAATGATGCATTGATTGTAAACATTTTGTGCTAATATTTAAAACATATTAATGTTCAGGTCATAAGTACAAATTTATATTATTAATATATTCAAAATATTAATTTTATATTCGGACATATTCGTTATGCGAAAAGATCATAAATGTGCTTTACGCTTTAAAAAAAGTTAAATATATTATGCTATCATCATAGCCTACATATTTTACACTAATATGTAAAACGTATTTATATACATGTCATAAAAATCAGGCATGAAATTCAATTCTATTTAAAATTATAATATTAAAATGAGTAGTAATTGCTCATGAGTTACGAACTAAAATTGTAACCTTAAAACCATAATGACAAAACAATAGATAAGCACATATCGATTTCTCATTTTTTAATTATGAGAAGAGATAAGAGAAAATCGACATGTAGATTACAAATGTCATATTCATAATACTTAAACAAAGACAAATGCCAAACATGGTTTCACCTCGAGACTTTTCCGCTTTATATTATATATATAAGATTACATTTAAAGTGTTATATTGAGATAAGTAAAACATAATTTCTAAAAAAAATATTGGAAAATGTCCTTTGTATATTAGAGTATCAACGACCACGTAAATATGTAAAACATCATTATCTGTGTATGCTAAAATATAATAACAATCTAGTGAATGGCAAGAGCGAAACATGAAGATATATCTACGCTACTACAGATTATTACAGATTATGAGTTGGCGTCAGGCCAAAAAAAATTAATCTAGCTAAGTCTGCGGCATTATTTTCAGCTAACATTCATGTGAAGGTACAAAAGTCTATCAGTGAAGCTTGCGGAGTTGAAGCAGTAGAGCAACATGAGAGGTACTTGGGACTGCCTACAACAATGGAAAGAAAGAAAAAATTACTTTCAGTCACCTTCTTGATAGAGCCCAAAGCAAAACAAAAGGGGTGGAAGGAGAAATACTTATCTGTTGCAGGCAAGGAAGTTTTGCTAAAGTCAGTTGTTCAAGCCATTCCAAATTACCCTATGTCCTGTTTTATGCTTCCTGCAGGTACAAGCCAAAGACTAGAGCAAATCATGAGAGAATTCTAGTAGGGTAATGGCGCAAAGAGAGGTATTAACTGCTTAAACTGGGTTAGCATGAAGCTGCAAAAAGACAAAGGGGGGATCGGTTTCAGAGACATGAAAGATTTCAATAGATCCCAGCTAGCAAAGCAGAGCTGGCGAATTCTTATCAATCCAGACAACTTGGTAGCCAGAGTTCTCAAAAACAAGTATTTCAAGAATAAAGACTTTTTAAAAGCCGAAATAGGATCTGGTCCGTCTTTTCCTTGGAGATTAATAGTAGAATGTACAAAGCTGCTAACGAAGGGGATCAGGAAGAACCTGGGAAATGAAAGCACAATCAACCTGTTCGGAGATCCTTGGTTGAACCGTCCCCCAAACTTTAAAATGATTACGGCAAATCCTGCAGAAGAGCATCGATGGGTCAGCGAATTAATTGATCAAGAGAAATAGTGGAATAGACAGAAGCTTCGACAAATCCTCTTACCAGATCTAGATAGGACAAAAATTATTCTCCCAAGAGAGAAGCATCATCAAAGAGAGAAGCTTCCGATAGCTGCTTAATCAGCGTCTCTTAGGATTTGTCGAAGCTTCCGATAGCTGCAAAATTATTCACCCAGAATCTGGTTACAAAAATTATGGATCTAAAGACTCACACAAATTGGTTTGAAGATTATTTCAAGCAATTGACAGATCTAGATCAGACAAGGTTTTGCATCGAGCTTTGGACGGTGTGGAATAGCCAAAATGAAACAATTTTTAGAGGAAACAAGAGAACGACATATCACCTTCTTTTCAAGGCCGAAGCTTACCTCAGAGAGGAGTTGCAGACTGATCTTCACTCAGATCACGCAATCGACAGTGAACCTAACACATGCAACAACATCAAGTGTAGAATTCAAGTGGATGGTGCTTGGTCTTACATCAAAAAGATTGTCGGCGCCGACATCGTAATTTGGGATCATCATGGTGGTTTTTAAAGCTGCTAGCTCAGTAAATTTACAGTGGGGAAACAGAGAGAAGGAGGTAGAAGCTATGGCAATCGGACAAGGTGTGGATATGGCGATGAGGCTCAATCTAACAAAGATTGAACTGGAAAGTGACTCAGAGACGCTGATTAAGCAGCTATCGTACAAGCAAGCTCTCACCCAAGAGAGAAGCATCATCAAAGAGATAGGTTTGCGGATCAGAGAGAAGATGAAGAACTTTCAAGAGGCTTCATTGAAATGGGTGCCTCGCGACAAGAACAGACAAACTCATAATTTAGTCAGGCATGCGTTGAATGTGGTTAGCGAAGAGACGCGGCTCTCAGATAGCCTTTCATGGCTCATTAATGAGGATGTAACGTAGTGCTTGCTGTTTTGAGTTAATAAAATTCATTTCTAAAAAAAAAACACAATCTAGAGAATGATGAAAAAATAATTGTTCTAATCTGTAATGTAATCCGTACAAGATATTTATACAAAGTTATTAAATTTAAGAAAGGAAAGGAAAAAATAACATCTGGTCTGAAGGAGGAAATCAATCAAACTTAATGAATTTATCAAGAAAAAATCAAACTTAATGAAATGAAAAGAAAAAATGGATTGTTGATTCAAAGGAAGAAATCAAGTGGTCTTATTAAGTCATTGATCACTTTCCCCGGTTTACTACCATCCTTAGCATTAAGTACTGTAATCTCTCTCTGGTTGAGGAGGATCCCCCATCGTGCCGGTGGGAATCTCATCGGCTAGTTATAAAGTAATCTGGTCAAACAGTCTTGTCATAATGATTGGAAGCAACACATGTTGAGTCCACCGTGGTTGCCTCTTCCTCATCCTCCTTTTTCACTCTATCATTAACCTCCAGAACCTCACCCATAGATCTAAGGGATTTCCTAACAATATCTTCACGTATCATATATGTAACAACCTGAGTGGATTAATATCCCAACAACTTCTTTATCCGTACCATGGGATAAAAATGCTTAAGTCTTGAAGGTGCTAGTAGTAATCCATATGGTTTACTATATACCTGCCATCTAATCAACAATATCTCGATGTGGGATGGGATATCACAATCCCCCCCCCCACCTTATGCACATCATCTAATCCACAATGTCTCAATGTGGGACGAAGTATTAAAATATAAAAGCCCATGCCCCAGATCTGGACCCACAAGATCTCTCACACCCTCCATTCTTTCCGGAGAAGAATACATCCATCAAACAACCAAGGCCCTCTGATCTTGATTCTGTTCGACATTTGAAAACTTAAAGATGAATGTGTAGAGGCCCATCTCGAATATATTGATCGCATCTATCTTTCCCTAGATCCGTTCGTATAGATCTTTCATTGGTTTAGTATAGATCATCCCCTCAATCCAAAATCGGCCGATCAAACAATGCTACGGTACCTTCTTAATCTTTCTGCAATACTCAGCACCGTATTGGATTACTTCTTCTTCCTCTGTAGACATCAATCCCTTACTTGACGCCATTGGAACTGACGTACGAAAACCCTAACAACTCTGCCTATTTTCTCGTAGAGAAAACCTAATGTAACTCTTACCACAAGAATTTAGAAAACCTAATGAAGTTGATGCCTTCAAAGCTGTCGATGATTCATTCGGATAGCACAGTTTCACCCACCAAATCCATAACTCTTCTTCCTGTCTCCACCTTCAAAATATAGATTCAGATGTTACTTATTTGAATCCAGAGGTCTACCAAGCTGAACTTAACCCCTTGTAGAGCTTCACCTCATTTTCATGGTTTCAGAAGTATGCTTTTCCCACTAAAAATCCAAGATCCTCCCATGGAAACTCTTATGAGGCATGCTAGATGATGGAACACAAACAAGTATGTATTGAAATCAACTTCAATAATACTCACCTCTTCACCTCAGTTCCAACCTCGTCGGAACGTATCGCGCGTAGCCCTGAAATTTATTGATTCTTCCAAGATGAAAGATCCAATTATGCCCTGAGAAAAATCCTAGTCTCCTTCCTTCCAGTACTCCTCTTCGAAGACAAAAACCTGACTCTCCTTGGTCGTGAATCGGACGCTTGCCAGGGATTTGCTATTGTCGGCGCTGAGGAGGCGCTCACTAGGGTTTGCTGGGATCCGAATTACTCTGAGCTAAAGATGCAAATTAGCATTGTTACTCTCGAAATATCTTTTACGCTTTATGATTCTTTTGATCGCAGCTATTGGATTGCAACTATTTGAGGAATTTTAAGAAAAAAATTGGGGACTTTTTTAGGAAAGTTCTCAATGATTGCAATAATTGGTGAAATATCATATCTATATTACAAATTAGCATCGTTGTTATTGAAATGTCTTGTAGGCCTTATTATTTTGATCTCAACTATTGAGTCGCAACTACTTGAGGAAATTTTCTAAAAAATAAAATTGGGAAAAGATATTTAAAAAAATTCCAATTATTGATATAATTTGTAATATAAAATTATGGAATTAATTCTTACACCGGTTTATAGTGATGGTTACACATGATTTTAGTTGACGTTACATTTTTACCCTCATTAATAAATTAGTTATTTTTTTTTCATTTCATATAGACTACTTTATTTTAGGTAAACTTATGCATTGAATATTTTACTACCGTTTTTCCATTGAACTTTGACTTTTCATTTTTACAGTTAAGAATTTTCAAATTTGTGATACCCTACATTCAAATCAGTATTAATCCTGTAAAAGATGATGATAATTAATTTTTAATTTGTCTCTTAATTGAATCTTCAAAGGCATCGGGCGCCTTAGCAAAAGTGAAATATGTTGTTCCAGTTCTGCATTTCCGCGTTGTGGTATGTCCCTACTCTGATATAATCTTTGACTATAGGACAGAGATGAGTTAAGTTTCTTCGTCATATCGCAATAATCAACTATCGGAGATTAATCCGATATAGGAACAATATTCTGAATACCTTCTCTATAGTAAAAAACGAGAAGCCAAGTGAAAATTCCCCTTATTTCCTGATTGCTACTTACAAAGGTTATACCCATTATTGAGTCTGCCTTCTTCTTAACTGATCTCTTCAGTGAGATCTTGTAATCCGGCAAATGGTATCACAACGAAGTTAAAGTTTGTGTTTGGATAAAATATTTCATATTCCTAGTATGTTGTAATCCGGCATGGTTTTTGTTGAGTACAAACCCTACTGTTCATATCTTTCTAGGGCAAAATAATAAATTAATGTTTGGACGTGTTATTTATATAATGCACAATACTTTTGAGGCATGGTTTTTTTAAGCAAGTTTGTACTCCCACACTCACTTACATATCAATCCTAAATAAACCCTCATGTCTAGAGATTGATGTCTAATGTTTTTCCACCGTAACTAGAGATAGAGGTATGATGTCTCTTCTTTTCTTTTTCTTGTTAATCTACTGTTTTGCTCTATAAATATTTCTTTGGAAACAGATTGTTTTTATGGGTCATGGTTACCCCTTTGCAATTCTTTTTATTCCCTGGGTTGGCTATTAATTTTTTTTTGGGAGTTAGAAGGTAAAAGTTGTTGTATCCCTTTGAGGGTGTTTCTGCTCTGCCAAACCTCGTAAACCAGAAATTTTGGGTTCGGAATTTTGTTTAAATTCATGTATGATGGTTTTAATCAAAAGAAAAAGTGCATCCTCCTGAAGAGGCTTTAACCACAATCACTAAGTGGTACGAGTTATTGATATGCCGACACACATCAGACTTTCATATCTGAAGATATGAAATATATGATTTTTTTTGTTCGTAACCTGAAGTTACGACATGTTTTATGACCGGAAGTCATAAAACTTTATTACTAAGTATCTTCGGGGGAGGATCCCCGACCATGAATTGACATGCTTAAAAATAAAATGTGATTTCACACCTGAAGTTGTGAATTGGATTATTCGTTGTAACTTGAAGTTACATTATGTTTTATGACATGAAGTCATGAAATTTTATTAGCCGATATTCTTTGAAGACTTTTTTTTTTATTTCATCGATCCTCCTGAAGAGGCTTGAAATCGATGACCATGTATTAGTTTAAGTTATTAATACGCTTACAATACAATGTTTTCACATTTGGTGTTGTGAACTACATGAAGCTTTGATCGTAACCCGAAGTTGCGACAATAGCTTCCATACCTAAGTTATGGACTACAAAATATTTTTTTTATATATGACCTGAAGTCATATTGGATCTCCAGAAGTGATGTATAGATCTCCAGAAGTTCTAAACTACTTGATAATTTAATCGTAACCCAAAGTTACGATAATTTTATGAATTTATGACCCGAATTCAAATCTGTAATTACATCTCCTGAAGAGATGTCAGATAATTCTTTTAAACCTCCTAAAGTTTTGGATTGCACGGAGTATTAATCGTAACCTCAAGTTACGACAATCTTCTTATGATCTGACGTCATACATTTAGTTACATATCCTGAAGAGATGTCTTGCAATTTTCGTCTAAACTTCCCGAAGAGGTAATATTTTGTTACTTCGCTTTATTTAATTTTAACGCATTTTTTTTTTGTTCTCTCATTATGGATAAAAAATGAACCTATAGAAGAGGATTCGTAATCGCCATCGACGTTAAATACGGCCATGTCATATGTGCCCGAAGTTACATATTACATGGTATCATAACTTGCAGTTATGAATATTATAAACTGAAGTTCTACTATATTTTTATTAAAAATCTCCTGAAAGATATCTTGAAATATTGAATAATGATCCACCTCCTGAAGAGGTTATATTGTGTTTATTTTGTATCATATATCCATTTTAAAATCTTATCCAGTACTTTATTGTTTATACGCTTGTCATTAATTCAAGCAGAGCATCCAGAAGATGTTCTTAGTCCAAGAGTTTGGATTTGACGTAAGCAATTTATATGCTTATAAGACATATTTTCATACCAGAAGTTGTGGAAAAATATGAAGATGCTTATAACATGGAGTTATAAAATAACATAAAAAGATCTCCCTGAAAAGAGAATCTACAACCACTCACTTTTAAATAAAAGTATTGACATTTACGTCTCTTTTTTGGTTTCTTAGAAGAAACTTTGATTAGAGAACTACAGCATCCAAGAGATTGCTTATTGTCAATACTTTTGTTTAAATTTGAGGATTGGTTTATACAAAGTACATATGAGACAAATTGATGCCTGAAGCATCAATATAGTATCATTATGATAATGATCATATTGCTCACGTCATGAGGGGGAGAATGGGTCCTATTGCATGACGTGAACCAAAATATCATTGTCTCTACGGGTATGTACTAATGCAAAATCCCAATAAAATGGATAGCTTCTCAACCAACGGATGTCGATTTGGGTATACACTTTAAGTATTAAAGGGTTGCTTGTGTACATATGTTGATTCTTCAGAAGAAGAACATAAATCAAAGCATCCAAAATAATTTGGGATATGGTTAAAATGCTCTACAAATTAAGAACACAAGATTCTGGAGAAATCTTGGGGGTTCATATATACATCATCATAATGGATCAAAACTAACGTTGGTAATTGAATAGCCGTGGGAGAGGCTCATAGCACTGGAAGTAGCTAAAGGTACCGTAATACAATAGTATGATCCTATTAATAATGATGATACAATTGAGGAAGCGCTATATAAATCATATGATTATTTTATAGAAAAAAGTTGACTAAATATTGGCCAAAACAAAGTCAACAAGTGCATAGAAAACTGCTCGGGTACAATCATTTTGAATATGTAGAGCATAGAAACAACCCGAAGCAGAAATTACATACTATGCAGAGACTACATATCCGCCGGTAAGCGTGGGATCTTTGTAGTTATTATATGCCCGCTATTAAGTGTGAGACTCGTGTTAAGGTTATATGTCCGCTGTAATGCGTGGGACTCATATCGAGGTTTATGTCCGCTTTTAAGCGTGAGACTTATAAAATGAGAAACATGATATGGTTTGATCATGATAAATACTCATAAAATAATCTTCTCGTGGTGAGAATGATGATAATGTTGTTTTAGTCTTGGGGACTAATGCGCAACAAAATATGGGTTGAAAAGTAACTAGTTACATGTACGATCGTACGGACCACAAATTTGTGAAATTACATGGAGGCTGGTTCTCATGAGAAAATATTTGCCTGAAGCAAATTGAAAGTGTACACTCGCGAGTAGTTTTAGGTGCATATGCATTTTATTATGTTTAAGTAATTGTAAATTATTAGATTTTGGTCTTGCAATGGGTTTGTTTGTCAGGTACAAATGTGTTACCAAGAGGGGGAGAACCAATCCAAATGCGGCACTCTTTTTCCTTCGCTATGGTTTTTGTCCCACAGGGTTTTTCCAAGCAAGGTTTTAAAGAGGCTGCCAAAATTATTCGGATGCGTTCCAGAAGAATGTCATCAACGATGCTGAGCGAAATACAATTCACCGATGTACTCTTTTTCCTTAGTCATTGATTTCTTTTCCCACTGGATTTTTTCATGACATGGTTTTAATGGGGCATCGTAGTGGTGAATATTCAAGTGGGAGTGTTATGAAATAGGTTATTGGACTGATGTAATATCCACCACATAGTTGGGTGCATTTTGTATAATTATATTCTGGTCCAGAAGCCCACCTAATGCCTATATAAGGAGGTTTAGGGTTGGAGAATAATACACTTCTCATTACTATTCTCCCTACACACTTGTCTCTCCCTTTATCTCTTGTCTCTCTCAGTTCTCGTTTTACAACGATACATAAGTTTTCATGAAATAAATTGTTGCAAATGGATAACAAAAATACTACAAATAGACAAAAGGGCAAAATTGTCACGCTAACCAAAATCCGGTGTAAACATCAATATTAGCCGATGTCAGAACCAATTCCCTAAAATGTACATGTTGTAGACTTGTACCATATTTTTTTTGTGTTTTAGGGTAGTGCCCTGAGGGCACCGGCTATCCCCTAATTCCCTAACAAAACAAGAATTTGAGCAAGTTTTCCTCCATTATTCTAGAATGTTTATTCTTAGGAACATAAGAGTGAAAGTGGACAATCTTCCTAATTTCTACTAAAAATATTAAGAAAATGCCGCATTAAAGAGAGGACATGAATTCTCTACAACAATTCCGTATGAGCTCCTATTACCTTGCGAAGTGGTTATTACTTACTAGTAGTAGTATTATTTAGTCCACTTGACATTTAAAACAAAAACTTGACTATTCAAATTTATAGTGATTGAATTTGCAATTAAGAACTTGCTTATTTGAATTGATACTAATAAATTTAATTTCAAGTGTATCAATTCAAATATCCAAGTTCTTATTTTGCACGCCACATGGATCAATAAGTTATATGTGCACAGGAACAAATGTATCAATCATACTGTATCAAAATTAAACGCTCGACATGATAGTGGGTTCTCTGCCTTCCTTCTAGAGAGACAAAGCTAGAGAGTATTGTACTCCTTTTCGGAGGTTTCAAAGTCTTGCTTTCTGCAAGTTTCTCCTTCGTTTCCCTTCACCTTCTCTTCTCTTCGTCTGTGCTTCCTCCAGATCCATATTACTTGGTCATAGTTAGGGTTTCTGATGGGCTCGCCGTCGCCGTCTCTCTTTGTGGCGGCGAGCCCTCCCGCTTTTTCTTGTTTTAGTTCCATTTTTTAATCTTTGTTTTGCAGATCGAAGCATCCAGGTCAAGGGCGGCATTCCTGCCTCTTTCAGGTAGCTTTGGCACTATTTTTGTGGGCGATGGTGAGGCCGGATCTAAGAGGGTTTGAACGGATGTCTCTAGTGGCGGCCATAACCCTCTATATCTTCTTCGCCTGCTCATCTTTGGAGGAGACGGTGACTGTCCAGGTCCGGTTCTATTGACGTGTTTTGATGTCTTGTGTCATTTTTCTATTTTATTTGTTTCTGCCGAGCCTCTATTGCCCACCTGCTCTCACTGTTCTGATGAAGAAGCCTAAAACTTGCAAAGGTGGTTTTGAAGTTGGCCGATTTTTATGGATGTTTTGTGGTTATTTCATGTCTTTGATGGCCTTTCGGTGCTTTTCTGGTAGCTGTTTTGGTCCGTGATCGGAGCATCCTGCTTTTTCGGTGGTCTACCGTTCTTCTTTGGAAATTCTAAAAGTCAGCATGTGGTGCCGCGGAGAATCTATTTATTGATGTATTGAAAAGGACCACTTTTGTTTATTTTCAATGTTTTATTTTTGCTCTTTCCAAGAGCTTTGTCTCTCAGAAGTGGTGGTATGTACCACTCTGTTTGCTTGTGTATTTGGTTGTGATAGCCTCTCTTTAATGGAAGCTACAATTTTTTGGGTAAAAAAATGTGCAAGTTCTTATTTTTTTTTTCTCATTCTTTTTTACCACCCAATAGAATACGCCTGAATTAGATATCTTCATTGTAGTTGTGTTGTCATCCGTACAAATAGTAAGACCGGTCTTACAAATCGGTGGTTGTAAGTGATAACTTTGATGACTTTGTCTTTATCCGAGTCTATATATTTCAAAGAATATAATGTGATGATGGAGTGTTCGTCATTTGAACTAATAATAACCATAACGTATATCTAGATAAGGTAAGATGCCAAATAAAATTGTTGGAGGAGAATATTTATTTGTCATTCAACTCAAATTGTCATGCCAATTTGAGGCTAAGTGAGATTTGGGTTTGTCTTAAGCATAGGGCACTCAGCTCTTGTCTGTGATATTATTGTGCGATGTGGGTAATCTTTGTGCAATCTAGGCTTACAAAGTACCTATTGGGGAATTTAAAACCATATGAAAATGAATAAAAAACAGGTCAGCTATGGGGACACTTGTGTATTCAATCATAGAGAGCTAAATAAGGAAAGCTTTGGATCCAATGAACAAAGAAAACTCAGACAATAACCAAATTGAGAGAGAGGGGCCTAAGTGAAACATCATCAAATCTCAGTTCAGATGGATTTGCTTTTTCCTGAAGGGCCTACCTTCTGCCCTCAAGTCCAACTAACCATCTCCTATTTGACAATTAATTGTCCTTTTTCTTTTCTTAAATTAAAGAACATAATTTATTATTGATTGTAAAAACATAAATCAGACAGTTATTCTTTGTAGAGGTCTGCAGGGGAGGTGCTACACAGATTACCCTGATGATGAACTTAGGACAAAGAATGTTTAATTAGACACCTATTGAAATGCTGAATTGTGTTTTTTTTTTTTCTGTTCTTGCACTTTATTTTGGTTTCCATTTAATACCATTTTAGATGGAATACTAAATGTGGAAAAAATGAAACAGAAAATTTGTCTTTAATAGGCCACCAAGCCAGTAAACCGCAAACTCTGTTGGTTGACAAGGACAGTGGAGCCACCATGACACCTCCAGATTTTGTCTTTCTTAGAGATATTTGCTTTCTGAGATAATACAAGAAGACATGTACCCTCCATGCTCTACCATCTACCCTCAAGATTCTCCCTCTTTTCAGTGAAAACCAACTCTATCTCCTTCTAATTTTTAAATTATTCTAATGAAGCGCCACATGGTGCTATGTTTTATACTGCAAAATGATAAAATACGAATAACACTAGATACTTGTTCCATATTCTAGTATGTTTTTAGGGCTAAATTGCGTGTGGTACCAACATCTTTAAGTTTGTGCAGAATCGATATCCACAGTTGAGAAATTTTTGGTTGTTCTAGAGCAAATGATGTGTATTTGCTCTAACCATACAGCACATGACACGTCAGGAAGAAAGAGAATGAGTGGCAGACAAAAGAAAGTGGATTTCCTACATATTCCTGACGTGTCCTGTGATGTATTGATTAGAGCACCACGTCATATTTGCTCTTGGAGCAAGCAATAATTACTCCAGTTTAAAGGGATGCATCATTGGTAACTTAAATATATTCAGTATAATTTGCAGAATTGTGTATATAGACCAGTACGGCAGTACCCCTCATTCTCATACATAAAATTTTGCCAAATAATTTTTACCGTAGAGTTGTCCTTATAAACTAATACACTTGTATTTTTGTTATTCTATATGTAACAAGTATTTAATAAATTAATGTATTTCAAAAGTCAATTGATTTTACACAAATATGTGTCATCGCTATAAAGAAATATTTATTCCAAAAAAAAATTCTGGAAAAAATGAAATATTCAAAATGCCAATTTTACAGTTCTTTGTCGACTTTCTGAAAAATTGAAAATATTTAGTGGATAATCTTATATTCTTATGCATGAATATTATGAATAGTTTTATAATTTAATTGTTAACATATCTATAGCAATAAATTTATATGTATTTACATGTATAAACATAAGTTGTTAATCCAAAAAAAGGTACACAAAGCGTACTATATTTCAAATGTGTTTCATTAAAGAGGAAGATATACAAAGCTGTACCATTGAATTTCTTCAGAAGTCTAAAAATGTTATAAAATCAAATTAAGAAAAAGCAAATAAATTGGTCCCGTAGCTCAGTTGGTTAGAGCATCGGTCTTATGAGCCGAAGGTCGCGGGTTCGAGCCCCGCCGGGACCAGTTTTTTCACATTGCAACAATTTTCGTATTCCAAAATAAAATCATTTCATTTTACATGGGTTTTCTTTTCTTTTCTTTCCTTTTTTTTTTTGAGGGGAGGTTTTCTTTTTTACTACACAGCAATTTTTAATTCCCTTGTTTTCTTAACATGTGAATTTAAGATTTTCACAAAATGCATTATCTCGATTTTATATGAAATGACATTAGTTTTAGTTCCCGTTATTCATTCATCATTTCACATCATTCTATCGATCATTATCGACATGAGAAGCAAGTGAATGGCCTCCTATTCTTTCTTGTTACAAGATGAATCTCATGCTATTCTGCACATTTCTCTGTCTCATTGTCGGTTAAAAGAGAACAGTTTGGCCTCATACCTAAGATGAGAATTACAAAGTGAAGAAAACTGCTCATTATATTATAGTATTACTCTTTTTTGTATGGGAGTTTTCGTTTTGCTTTTTTTTTGGGTCAAAATCAACGTGATCATATGGAGACTCTGCATGATGTGCCTACCAACATAAGAGAATGTAGTTAAAAGAGGCGTGCAATTACTTGTTCATTCGTCTGCATGATATACTGAGTTCCCAAAAAGCCTAGACCCTTAATTCCAGTTGTTGAAGAATGCCATGAAAATCTTCAACTTGTAGTAGTTGACACTTTGTCTACCTTCTTCTTCGACATTTGAAGTAATGGTGTTGAAATCTCTTACAATACAGTAGGGTTGATTTCTCGGGAACAAATGCTCCAACAACTTTCCAGAAGTTGTACCTTTCACTTGAATGTTATAGCAACTCTGAAGAACAAAATATGGTGTCCATCCAATACAGAGGTCAGATGAAGAAATTGCATACCAAAAGGCAAAGTAAATTTTGAAGTCCTTCATGATGATCATTGGAAGCCAGTAAACAAGATTAGGTGCTTATCTTTCTTCGCCCAAGAACCATCTTAAACTCTGACTAGACTTGTGAAGGGAGGCGAATCCCTAGACCAGTTCGATTGCATGTCTGCTATACCGATTAAAATTTGTTTAAACATAAACGCTAGTAATCCTACTAGGCGGAATTAGGGTTCATACCTGCGTCCAAGCTATCTGATGTAGGTCTGAAACACTCCGGATCTTCTCCCGTATTCCTCAAGTTCCTTCTGGATGCAAGTGTGGGCTTGCTACTTTCAGAATCCTTCTTGACCTCCAGACGAATTGCTCTCACTCTCAAACCCTAGATTTCGGTGTGTATCTGAAGCATACGAATTCTGAAGGATAAGGAAACTTATATAGGCTACGGGAGGGACCTGGAGGAGAAAATACGAATCAGGCTCCTGACTTTATTAGGACTTCTGGTTCCACCCGAACCTAACCCGAATAAAGTTAATAACAGTTAGTAACACTAGATAACTGTTATTGCACTCATGTCCATATTCTCAAAAACTAATATTTCGAGCTCCTGTTATTAAATACTTATTATCTCCCCATGTTAAGATCACAGATATCCGTCGATTAAATTAATTACCGACTAATTCATTTAATCGACCTCTTACCAATTCCTTGATCCTTACCACTTAACTTATTTGATATGTCCAGATTACCAAATAATCTACCTGCAGGGTTTGACATAATCAAAACTTATAAGCTTCATCAAGGGGTTATCATCAATCCCGTAACCGGGACATGGATTCCTTCTATATATCAATTTACACCATGGACTCAATAGTATCACCCAGCTCATCGAGGTTATTGACTCCATAGGAATCTCACTCACTTGACTTGTCAAAACAATAACTACTAAATACATGTGCACATTGACTATCTAAGGATTAAGAGCATAAGTAATCATAATAACCATGAGACATAGCTTGTCTAATTAAGTCAGTACAAAGACAATGATCTCAACTTGGTCATGTTCAATATACACAAAGTATACTAGCACATTGAGTTGAAACTATAGTATGAACTATACTGTTTCCTGTAGCCAAGACAGACCTACTAAAACAATGTGCTACAATCGTTCCGATGATTGTCTAATTCCATCTAGATTGTGAACTCACAACTTTCATTCCACAAGAACCGAAGATAAGATCTTCTGTGTGTAAGCTAGACTCTACACACCAGATCTTCTACTATGTAAACCAATAGACAACTATGCACAATAATAATATAATGCAAAAACATTTCCCAAAACCATTATCATAAATATCAAATTCATATAATCCAATACAAAAAGCATGGCTTTTAGTATTCAATCCAACAACTTGTTCTTCTTTTGTTTTCCTATAACCCAAAACATTGTTGCCACTAAACTCAATACTAGAAATCTTCACCAAAACAAATTTTAGCAACAATAGACCAGAGCCTGAAAGCTTCATGCTTTATCTGCAACACTGGTGGATTCCGAAAAATAGAACCAGACCACTAGAGAAATGCCACCTGATCGGTCCAAACCACTGACGGATCTACTGATTTGGACCCAAAAGCCATTATAAGCATAATTGGTCTACAAAATATGATCGGGGGAGAAAAGATATGGGTTAGAACTTAGAAGAACAATACAGCAGAATTTATTGGGTCTCCAGCTTCGTCGGTTGGAGCTCGGGTTCAATCGAGGTTCTGTTCGGCTGGCTCGCAAGATTCAATAGTTGTTTGGTGGAGATGGATGAAGTCAGTTAGAACTAGAATTCGTGAATAGTTCTCAATTTGAGTCAATCAAGTCTCAATTAAGGGTTGTTCTAACTTCGGTTGAATTGCATGACTCAATTATCTATTTCGCATATAGTTTTTGTGTAAATGTTGTTAAAGTAAAAGGGGGTGAGAGACATATTTTTTGATATGTTAATCTACGTCAGTGAGGGGTATGTGTTTGACCGAGATAGATAGATTATTGAATGTGCAGTTGATGTGGGGAGAAAGAGACAAATACACATCAATCTATCTCCTCCAATTAAGGCCATTGTCCAACCCACATGTCACCAAACTGGTAGTGTGCCATACACCAGAGATAGTTTGTGTCATTTACAGTGCGAAAGAAGTCGAGGCTCTTGCTGCTCTAACCATAGTGAATCTAGGAAGTGTTTGTGTAGAAATCCATGTATAGCCATGGATGTTCTGTACATAAGCTTGAAGAACCAGAGAGCTGAAGAGAAGAAGAAGACGAAGAGAGAGAGAGAGAGAGAGAGAGAGAGAGAGATAGAGAGGGAGAGAAACTCAAAGAGAAATGTATGACCTTCTATAATAACAATCCCCAACCCAATCAACATCAGCATAGGCAGAGAAGATGAAGAAGAAGAATAGAGAGAGAGAGATAGATAGAGAGAGAGAGAGAGAGAGAGAGAGAAACTCATAGAGAAATGTATGAACTTCTATCATAACAATCCCCAACCCAATCAGCATCAGCATAGGCAGACAAAAGAAAATGAGTAGAAGAAATAGTGATACCTTGATGCAAGGTGCCTTTGATATATCTCGGCACTCTCTTCATAGCAACAAAATCAGATTGTGTGGGAGAGTGCATGCGTTGACATAGAGCATTGACTGCAAGCTGTATGTCAGGTCTAGTAATAGTAAGATACTGAAGAGCTCCCACAATGCTTCTAAAATATGAAGGATTAGGATAAGGTGAAAGATCAGACACAACCCCACTTGACTTCTAAGCACATGGAGTAGCACACGGCTTGTTGTCCAACAACTTGGAATTAGTAAGCAAATCAATAACATATTTAGTTTGGTGGGATGAACACCAGAGGTGGTATAGTCCAGTTCAATACCCAGAAAATAGTGCAGTTTGCCCAAATCTTTGACAGCAAATTGAGATTTGAGAGCTTGAAGAATAGAAGCCAACACAGTAGAAGAGCTTCCAGTCAAAATAATGTCATCTACATACACTAGTAACACCACCATATAAGAAGAAGTATGGAGTACAAACAGTGAAGTGTCTGCTCTGCTGCAAGTGAAACCAAGTTGAACCAAAAAGGAAGAGAACTTGGTGTACCAAGCTCTAGGTGCCTGTTTCAACCTATATAGTGATTTGTGAAGCTTACACACATAATTAGGGTACTGAGGGTGCACAAACCCAGATGGTTGAGTCATAAAGAGATCTTCTTCAACAGTGCCATGTAGGAAAGCATTGCTAATATATAGCTGCTTGAGAGGCCAATCATAATGAAGAGCAAGTGACAACACAATTCTTACTGTTTGATGTTTGGTCACATAACTAAAAGTTTCAGTATAATCAAGACCATAAGTTTTCAGAAACCCCTTGGAAACTAATCTAGCCTTGTGTCTAGCCACAGACCCATCTGGATGCCTTGATTTTGTAAACCCATTTGCAACCAATAGGCTTCCTACCAGAAGGCATAGGTACTAAAGACCAAGTTCTTTGATTTAAAAGAACCTGAAACTCCTCATTCATAGTTGTCTGCCAACATTATAGTGTAGAAGCTTCCTTATAAGATCAAGGTTAAGACATTTCTGGTGGAGCAACAACTGTATGAACTTGATACTTGGGATTGGGTTTCACAATACCAGACCTAAGTCTAGTAATCATTGAACGAGTTGGTGCTGGTACTGAATGGAGGTTGGAAGAATTGGATGCTGAAGTCGAAGGTGTATGTATTGGAGGAGAAGAGGATATTGAAGAAGGAATACGTGAAGAGAGAGGAGATTATTGAGCAACATGGATGGGAGAAGGGGGGGTAGTAGACATAAAATAGGAGGAAACAATGATTTATAAGATACATGTGTAGTGGAGAGTGTGGAAGAGCTAGACTGATATGGAAACAGATGCTCAGAAAACTGAACATGTCTTGACACAAAGACCTTTTACGTTAATTTGTCATAACACGTGTACCCTTTTTTGGTAGCACAGTATCCAAGAACACAAGGAGAAGACCTGAACTGCAGCTTGTGAGAGTTGTAAGGTCTAAGCCAAGGGTAGCATAAGCACCCAAATACTGTAAACTGTGAGTAATCTGATATCTTTTGAAATAAGCATTGAAAAGGAGACTTGTTATGAAGAAGCTTCTTAGGAATTCTATTAATGATAAAATTAGTTGTGACCAAGGCTTCTAACCAGAAAGAAGAAGGCAGATTAGCCTGGTGTAGTAAGCATAATGTGGTTTCAATAAGGTGTCTATGTTTTCTTTGAAATCTTCCATTATGTTCAGGAGTATGAGGACAAGAAGTTCGGTAAACAGTGCCTTGGGACTGTAAATAAGAGCTAAAGGTTTGGTTGACATACTCAGTACCATTATCAATCCTAAAAACTTTAACAGTGGCACCAAACTATGTAGAAATGTATGAAGTAAAAGCCAAATAGGCTTTGTGAGCATCTGACTTAGCTTTCAAAGGATAGAGCCAACACTATATAGATTGATCAATCAATAAAGAGAAGATAATATCTATACTGATTGAAAGAAGGAAAATGGGAAGGGCCCCATACATCTGAATGAACCAAATCAAAACAGTGAGAAGCATGTACTGAAGAAGTAGAAAAATGTAGTTTATGACATTTGGACACTTGAAAATGTGTACATAAGCTACCACTAGTAGTGGAGGAGAACTTGAGAAGAGAAGCCAGGAAAATTGAGCTGAATGCAGAAGGATGGCCAAGTCTGAGATGCCACGGGTGATGGGGTGAAATTTGAAGTGGAAGATACTGATAGATAAGTTGCATGGAATGACTCAGAGCAGATAGAAGAGCCAGTCATTTGGTATAAACCATTGCTACAAGGGCCCTTCAAAAGAGTAGTCCTGCACTTGTTGCCCTGAACATGAAATGCAGAAGCATTAAAGCTAATTGAACAATCAGTATCTGCAGTGAACTTAGAGACAGATAATAGATTGGAAGAAACAGTAGGAGTATGTAATAGATGATGAAGATGAAATGTGTGAGAGTGGGTAGAGAATGTACTAGTACCAACACCAGCAATAGGCATGTGATTACCATTGCCTACTTGTATGTAATTAGCTCCATGATAAGATGCATGTGGATGAGTAAATGCAGTTGTGGAGTTGGTCATGTGATGATTGGCTCCACTATCAAAGAGCAAGGGAGCTCTAGTAGAAGCACCAAGGATACCAGTAGAAGAATTGCCATAAGGAGCTGGACCAGAAGAACCAGGAGAAGTAGAATAGTGAGCAGCTGCATATGCCCGAGGTCTTGAAAACCTTGGTTGAGGAGGTTTGGTAGGAGCAAACTTGGTAGTGTTGAGTCTATACCAGCAATCAAGAGCTAAGTGTTTAGTTTTGCCACACATTTGACATACAATAGAGGAATTGTCATTTGACTGTGATCTGGATGAGAAGCCTGACTGGGAGTAATTGTGATGCTGTGGTGGTGATTTGAACTTATGTTGATAGCCAGAAGTAGTTGCAGGCCTCAATTGACCCCCATTGTGGTGAGGAAACTTATGCTGAGATATCTTGTTACCAACATAAGCAGTAGAATGATCAAGTGAATAAACAGACACTGGAGAGGCTTGCAATGTAAGCTTGGACAAATTGAGATGAAGTTCTTCAGATATCAATAATGCCGTGAGTTCTTGAACAGAAATAGGAGTAGCTATGATCCTGATGGATGACTTAAAGTGATCATACTGAGGAGAAAGACCTTTGAGTATGTGAAGAATGAGATCTTCTTCTGAAACAAACTCATTAACTTGTGCTTGACTATCAGTAACAATGTTGATCTGGCTAAGATAACTATCAGTACTAGAGTCATTCTGTTGAGATGTGTGGAGTTGCATTTTCAGCTGATGGATATGAGATCTTGGTAGAGAAGCAAATTTCACTTCTAATGCATTTCAAATTTCATAGACATGACTTAAATGTAACACAACAGGTATCATAGAAGGAGAAATGGAAGCAATAAGGTAGCTCTTCAAATGTTGATCAACTTATTGCCAAACAAGAAAATTAGGGTTAGGAATTCGTGAACCTGTAGCTGAAAGAACAGTTTCTAGAGGTGCATTGTTGTTTTCAGTCAAATAGGAGAGAAGATCATTAGCTTTCAGAATAGTAGATATTTGAGCTTTCAACACACAGTAGTTAGTAGAATCCAGCTTTACTGGAACAAGAGAGGTGAGATTCCTGATTACAAACTTCAATCCATGTGGTATGAGCTTGGCCATTGAGTATTATATCAAGAATCGGTTGAAAAAACCCGAACGGCTAAACTCGGTCAGAAACCTCTGAACTCGGCAAAACTCGGTCGAAAAACCCCTGAACTCGGCAAAACTCGGAGCACAAACTCATAACTAACTTAGAAATGAAACCAGAACGCCATAGCACTTGAATGCAACGAATCTTGGACCAAATTAATGTGCAGAGAATCAATCGAGACTCGAGAACGCCATTAATGAGACAGAGAAGAAGAATAACCTTGTCGGAGAGAACACCGAGATCCAATCGGCCGGAGAAACGAGATAAAACGGAAGCACCTGTACTATGTGGACAGAAACGAACGGCGACTAGCCTTAGAAGGCTCTAATACCATGTAGAAATCCATGTATAGCCATGGATGTTCTGTACATAAGCTTGAAGAATCAGAGAGCTGAAGAGAAGAAGAAGACGAAGAGAGAGAGAAACTTAGAGAGAAATGTATACAGAGAATTAGTTACATTCATCTACGAACTAACCCACTATTTATATGTAATTCTGTTACTAACTTCTGAATATTACACACTGACCTCATACACTAAACTAACTACGTAATAGCTCCTTGTGTCACTTGATCTTGTCTTTAACAGTTTGGAACCTCAAGTGTCATCATGGACAGAGATCCAAAAGTTCTGCTATGTCTGTTGAAGAACAAAATTCGACGGGAAGAGTTAGATGACATCTCGGAGGTGAGAGACATATCTGAAGCGGTGAATGAGGTGGCAAAGTTCGCAGATCTAAAGGTGAAGTACCACCTATGTTCCCTCTCTTTCTTCCCATTGTGACTTTTTGACTTGTATTTGAGTCACTTTGACAAGGTGATTTGGATCACAAAAATCGATATAATTTTTTTTTTTAAATTTTCACTTATAGAGTAGCTTTTACTCTACAACAGTATGAAACTATTATAAAAAAATGCATCATATTGCTATCAAAATCACCGGGTCAAAGTGACTCAGTGAATAGTGACAAAAATCACTTTAAGGAGAAATAGAAGGAACTGACTAGTACACGAGAAGAAGAGCCAACTATACAATCCACATGATCACAAAAACGGCAGGGATATTACACGAATGCTCTAAGATGGATTTAAGACGTACCCAAATGGATTATAATGGAAAATGAAAAAAGAGTGAAGAGCTGTAACGTAGAATATGATTATTCAAAAGGGGTCCCATTTGTTGGAAAAAAAGGGTCCCCATTTCGCTCCAAAACCATTACCTTCATCTGAAATCGTATTGAGATTTCTTTTTCAAACATTCGATCAATAACTTCTAAAATAAAGATTTCTCTTGTTTCAAGGTTGATGGAGAGCTTAGAGTACCCTTGCTTAGTTAGTTCTCTAACCCTTTCTTGATCAGTTTCTTTGAATAGGAAAAAAGAGTTATTCTGCAAGGTCCAAAATGAATGCGCTTATTTTGAAAGGCCAATCTTTTAGGAAGGCCTATCTCGTAGGCATAGCAATAACCACGAATCAGTCTCTTGAAGTTCATCATCTTCATCTGGAATGATCCGCTTGCCCTGAAATGACTGGAACAATAGGGAAGTCACAGTTCATTGATCTTCAGGTTTATAGAAGTATGCTACGTTTTGGTTTTGAGGTTCCCCCTCTCCGAAACCTCAATACCATAGTTGTTTTGGGATTCCTCTCTCAAGACCTCTACCCACTTCCATTGCCAGCTTCACAAAGCCATTACAACTATGCCTCCGCCCACAACCGCTACCATAACTTCCAACACCCTCAGACACAATCACCTAACTCATCATCTCGAATTAATGTGTGATTCTTGAAGACACCCTCGTAATAGGAGGAGGAGGTCAGGATGGTAACCAAGGCTACGGTGAAGAGAATCGGAGTTGATATTTTGCGGTGCGCGGGGAGAACCAAAATGGAAGAAATCCCTTCCATCCCAGTATGAGCTCCGCAGTCTAAATTTTCCCGAGATTTTTCTCCCTAAATTTTAGGGGAAAACTTTCTTAAAACTTTCAGCGAATTTCTCCACATTTTCCTTCACAGAATTTCTTCATCTCCAAAACACAACAAAAAAAATTTAAGAAAACCACACTCATTCCTTTTATATTCCAGCTACCAGACATAGGGTAAAACTTAAGCTCACACGACGAGTTTGAAAATGGTTGCTCAAACAAGTACTTTCAGCAATATGGATGTCCGGCTAGGTCTTACAGGTCAAACCCAACAGTCAACATTTAAGAAAATCTGCAGAAACATAACAGTTACGACAAGAACTTTTGACAAGGTTCTTTACCAACCATCTCAGCTAATAACACATACAATCACTGCAAGGCTGCTGACAACAACAACGACAACAACTCCCAGATGCCGACCAAACGGACTATGATTTTGGTCGGGTGTTGCCTACCTTCATTTCCACACCAACTAACAATGATAGCAACAAATACGACAGGACAACATAAAAGGAAAGACACAATACAAGACAAGATTGAAATGGGATTTTCATAAAACTTCCAGCGAATTTCTCAACATTTTCCATTCCAGAATTTCTTCATTTCCAAAACCATTAAGGAAATCACTTTCTCTTCCCTTTTATACTCCAGCTACCAAACATAGGCTAAAACTTCAGCTCAAACAACAAGCTTGAAAATGGGTGCTCAAACTAGTATTTCAGCAAATATGGATGTCCGGCTAGGTCCTAACGGATAAAAACCCAACAGTGAACATGTATAAAAACACAACAGTGAACATGGATAAAATCTGCAGAAACAGAACAGTTACGACGAGAAAGTCACTTTTTTCAAGGTTCTCACCACCTCAGCTAAAAACACATATAATCACTGCAAGGCTGCTAACGGCAACAACAACAAATCTCAGAAGCCAACCAAACAGACTATGATTTTGGTCGGGTTGCTTACCTGCAGTTCCACACCAAGTGACGGCATAAAAGGAAAGACACAATACAAGACATTTGTCATCCAGAAGCAAGCATGTAGAGGAACAACACAAGAACAACACCGCAGTACACCAAGCCAAGGAACCAACTACGGATCTGGTTTTGCACAATACACTTGTACAGCTTATCCCTTATGTCACTTGCAATCATTCTTATATATACAAGGATGCAAAAACTGACATGAAAAGCATACCAAAGTACAATGAAACAAGTTTTTACGACTAAAGACATCCAAGGACAACACCAAGCTTCATCTCCACAAAGGCGTCCGCCGGTGAGACCCTAAAATGCACAACTACACAGGTAAGTCTCTACTACTTTTCATCATCTAAAAGGCAACCACCACTATCAAACCAGACTGTCACAAACTAAAACTAAAATATGCTGTTCTGCAGCAGCAGCACCAAGCTCTTTATCCATAGCTTTTTCTTGTACATATATATAGTTCTCAACATAAGAAAACCATTTGAGAGATTTAATAATCCAATTATAGGTTCTCAGCCATACACCACCTAGAGACCTCCATGGGGACTATCCCGCAGCAAACTGGTACGCGCCGCCAACTACTTTGCTACACAACGCTACATGATGACTGTTCCCAGAACTAGGTCGACCAACAACTGCCCTATGATGTTCCTGCCAATTCAAAGAAGGCACACATTAACAACACATTCACGCTTACAACACAAACAATACATAGATTAAAGGTATATTTCAGCTAGGTAAATTTATACGATATATACAGAATCAGTTATTGTTATTAGATCTCAGAACGAAACAACATTTATTACCAACGGACTTGTTGTCTAATAGTATTATCATGTGTTTTCCAAAGACCTTCCAATGTTTGAGCGACAGGTCTAAAGTCCAACCAGTGGCGGAGCCAGGAATCGGACAAAAAGGGGGCACCATTTACAAATTTTCCATTATATATTCCCACTGAGCTAGTAAATTATGATACTCCTCTAAAGAAAACAAGATAGTCAAAAAAATATGGCAAATTTTAACAATTTTAAATAGCAGCTGAAAAAAAAGGGAGGAATGTGCAGTTACAGGGTCATGCATATTCACACCTACTACTATGTAAAGGGCGCAACTTAAAATATCAGCCAAACGAGGGGAGGTATTGCATTTATTGGAAACTTTGGGGGGGGGGGGGGGGTGGCGGCAAGTAGCCTCCCTTGCTCCATCCCTGGATCCAACTCCTCCCCCTCCCATATAGCAGTAGAATTAGTTGTAGGTTAATTATGTTCTGACCATGAATAGGCACACTTAATTGTCTTCGACGTCTAATGTGATAGACCTTCAACAAGCAATTTCCCGTCTTCAGATAGTAATTTGTTATCAGAAAAGACACTATCCAGCACCTTTACTCGAGTTTGGATCACATGATAGGTCAGCCTGCTTCATCGGTTGTCTTACTACAAAAACTGAAATGGGAATACAAAGCACCGAGCTAGGTTAAATGACTTAAACAAGCCAGTTAGCCGAAATTTCCAGCGAATCTTGGTTTGCACTACGACAACAGGTCTCCATTCCAAAGGTACTGGGCATAAAAGGCACAACTGTGGACATGGGCTATGAGGAAATACCTTATAGTTGTTTGGATATTAGCTATGAATTTGGATTTGGTTCAAAACAAAGATTGTTGATACCTTGTTGAAATACGAGGTTAGGTGGTGGAAAGAGTAATACCAGATGTAGAAAGAGAGTCCCAATGTGTGTATGAAGGAATTTAAATATCACGGGTTTTTAGTAGTTATTCGAAATCCAATAGGCAGTAGAGGAATTATTGGGGCTAACATACAGTGGTCCACCCAGATCAAATCTTGAACCTTGTTTTCTACTTTAGAGTTTGTCCCCAATGAATTTTCTGGAGTTCAACCTTTGATTTGCTATGTCAAAAGATACTATTTAACTAGCTACATAACTAAACATAATATAATGAATACACAAGCCATCTTCAAGGGGGTGACTAAAAGGTCAACTTGATAGGAGAGGGCTCTTTATCTCCACAGATAGTCACTGCATGGAGGTAAACCAATGACTGAAAAACACTGTTCTGTGACACCGTTACGGAGTAGAACGAGATCACACAATTCTATTGGTTGTAGATTTCAGTTACACAGGAGTACAAATATCTGTCACTAGATAGAGACACTATATCTTTTGAATGTAAAGCCATAAAAAATACTCATTTCTTCTTTTGCATTTTACAGGTGGAGAATCTACTATTGGGGCAATTATATCATGACCTATGAATTACACATTGATTTGATCAGTTTTCTCACATGGGTGTTGTAGGTGTGTGCCAAATTTCATTTGATAGGAAAAATTAATAGATGACCTAACAATGAACTGCTCTTGGACTCAATAAGTCTCAATAGCTGTCAGCTTTAATTCATTCACCAAAAACAAAGTTGCCATACAAAGTACAGACTTCTAGCTTTTTATACTGAATATAGCGTAGAAAAGGTAAGAAATAAACTAAGACGAAATCAAATAACATTTGTTTTTATGACTTGGGAACCCGCAGCCGCTACCCTTCGAGTGCGCACTGGGTAAACCGCTCTAGCGAAATAGCCTGCAAACCGCACTAGAGAGGTAAACCAGTCTGAGAAAACCCGAGATGACAGGCTTGCAATTGAGAAGGCCAATAGGCAGCCCTTGGGTTACCCCCAGGTTCGAACTCAAGACCTCTAGGCAAATGCCCAAAGCCTTAAGAATGCAAGCCCGACCAACTCAACTACAGGCCAAAGGGTAAAATCAAATAGCAATTACGGTCTGTTTGGAATCTTTGGATAACATCCGATTTGGGGTGGATGTGAAATTGGGGTGATTTCGGATGAAATCTAATGTTTGGATGCATTATAGCAACTTGGATTTGATTAGGAACAAATTCAACCCCCGAAATTGTGAATAAATTGAAATTCCAACATACGAGGTGTCATTTGAAAATCTGCACGGAAGATGGCCCGATAGTGGAGAAGCCGAGTGATAATCATACGTTTTAAACTTTTAAAATCGAATTTTCAATTGTAGGTTTCAAGGGATTTGTATAAGAAAAAAAAATCTGCTTATTCAGGGAATCGAACCCCGCACCTCAGCCTCACGCACGCGTGAAACTCTTTAGGTTAATGCAGCTGGGACAGGGCGACTTATGAGTAGCTTTTTTACATTAGATAATGAAAAAACAATCAAATCCAAACTCATAACTAGGCTAATAATAGCATTCAAGCGGAAAAATTCAAATCCCTCGGAATTTTAAATTTTAGAATTTCAAATTTCAAATCCAAATCCATCATGGTTACCAAATGCAACCTTGTTGGTAAATAAAAATAATTTAAAAAGCTTAATTGCTGATTGGAGATTTAGTTTCCCTAATTGGCTCAAAAGATCCGGCTTTGCATAATTGTTCATCAAAACTTTACATGTTCTTCCTAATTTGAAGATTCAATGAGGATATTGCCGTGCAGACTTATCTTACGATTACAGAATCAGAATTGAGCCTTGTCAATCAGCTAGTGATCCCAAGACAAGGGCTTCAGTTTCTTGGTTGGGTGAACAAGCCTATTCTGACTATTTTGGAGCGGAGTTTTGTTTTTAGCCAAATCATCAGCAAGTATAGCATGCTAAGGTCAACAAAATTCAAGAATACAGCGATTTGATTTATTAAATGTAGCATTTTTAGGCGACTGGCCTTGTATCGCATTAAGTGTTCGAGACATGGATAAGACAGCGTTCAGTCTTATCGCACAGCTACAGAATCAGAATTGGGCCTTGTCACTCAGTTGGTGATCCGAAGACAAGGGCTTCAGTTTCCTAGTTGGGTAAACAAGCCTATTGTCACTATCTTGAAGTGGAGTATTGTTTCTATCCAAATCAGCAAGTACCACATGCTAAGGCCAACAACTTTTAAGAATACAGCCATTTCATTTATTAACGGTAGCCTTTTCAAGCCACTCGCCTAGACCCTAGTAACGTATTAAGTGTCTTATTAGTTCTTTGAAGACAAAAAATTGAGACTTGGTATTGGCATGAAACAAGGGGCCGACAAGTACAAAATGTAAATTTCTTTCTCTTCTACTTGTTACAAGATCCACCATTATTGATTATACAGATTTTGGACTCCGGTCCTGAAGTTGATAGGTAGGTCCATTGGTTGCTTTACCAAGTATGAAGGAATGATTTGTTCTCGAACTACTTGAAGGCAGTGGATTTTACACCAAGCTTGTTACACGGTAAAGGAAATCAGTTTGTGTAGTCATGACATCTCAATTCCATGTTGAAACAGTAAATGGAAGTGCCGATCTCAACTATTTTCTTCCATATCAGAACTTCACTAAAGAATATCGATCTGCTTGACTGGCTGCCAGTGTCATTCATGGCACGGTGTAAGTTGGAAATATTTTTCTTGTTGGAAGAAGCATTTAAATTTCTTGTTCCCCACGATTTATTGACTTGCAACTTATTTCATCAGGCCAATTTGTTGGTGGTGATTGGACAACTAAGTTTTCTGTTTACAAAAAACCTAATAAAAACAATGTGTTTGAATGAGACTTGTTTTTTTTATTAAGCGGATCCCTGGATTTTTTCATTGATTAAAGGAACACTTCTTTTAAGTTTACTCCAATAACCGGCATCCTTAACCGGTACTCAAAATTGAAAAATAATTACCTTTTATTGTTAACCGTCAAAAAGGTGGAGCAAATACAAAACGGGGGTCCACAACTCCAGATTCCCTAAACTACCATTAGTCAGATGACGCGTGTCAAGGGTTGTACCAAAAAAACATTAATATTTAACCAGCGCCCTCCTTTTGGGGAAAATCGAGACTTGTTTTTTTTAATAAGCGGATCTCTGGATTTTTTTCATTGATTGGGGTTTATTCCAATAACCGGCATCCTTGACCGGTACACTCAAAAATTGAAAAATTATTACCTTTTGTATTGTTAACCGTCAAAAAGGTGAAGCAAATACAAAACGGGGGGTCCACAACTCCAAATTCCATAACCTACCAATAGTCGGCTGACGCGTGTCAAGGGTTGTACAAAAAAAATTAATCTTTAACCAGCACCCTCCTTTTGCGGAAAACGGGGGCTGGGCTACACTAACAGGGCTCTGGATTGAACACGTCAACTTGGTTATTTTTTTGGTTTTAAAGGCCTAGAATCTAGTTTCTATTTTTCACAAAAAACCAAAAAAACAATTAATCCAAACAGTCTCGTTGATTGATTGATTCATTAGGATATGCTACTTCATGTTAGGATTCATGGTGATTCTTGGAAGTATTTGGTTCATTGGCCAATCCGTCGAAAGATCTCTGCTCGTGATGCTTACCACTAGTAATTGGTGCTTTAGATTAGTAGCTACAAGTTTTTCTTTTCAAGTAATCATTTTCTGAAGCCGGGGAAAATGATGCGGAATGAAGGATAAAAAACCGAATTGGGATTATATCAATAAGGAGTTAAATAAGAAGTCAAAAGTCTTAACTAAATTTTATGCATCGTCTTTGTTTCTAGTACGTGTTCTCATCTATAAATAGATAGCCTCTCCATACTGTAAGGCAGTTTTGTTTGCGAGTATTTGAATAGAATTGAGAGATTGCATTGAAATTATCGCCATTAATTCAGGGAGCAATTCACGTGTTGAAATTGTTCCTTATGGTTCTGCATCAGTCAAATACTCAAATTAATTCTTTTGGACGAGTACCGAAAATAGAAATTACGACACTTTGAACTTCCTATTCTTTTGGTAAAAAGGCAATCTGAACTTTCATTAGGACTCAAATATGTAGGGTTGGAGTAGATCATGCAAGGAAGCACAAAAGAGTAATCTGGGCTCAGTATTCATAGTTGAAAGAATATATAAGCATTCACTTTTGCTACTGATTTGTTATGAAGTTAGCATTTATGCCAATAGCTTCTAAAATTTGAAGTTCTGATTCATTATCCGGAAGTTAATTGAATGTGTTGTAAATAGCTACGCTGTATATGCACTGAATATAACACTGACGCCAAAAAAATAGCAGTTTCATAATGCATATTCAATGAAAATATTACAGCAGAAGTACAAGAAAAATCCACTTACCTACTAGGCTTTAGGTGATTGCCCTGCATCCGATCCATATCCAGATGAACTATCACTATCAGAATCTGCAACATCATGTTCAACTAATAAGTATACACCAATAAACGCACTATACGCATGCATGCTATACCATTACAATTAAACATAGTTGCTTACCACTAGAAGATGAACCAGAGTCGCTACTAGAACTGCTTGAACTACTCGAATCGCTACCATTAGGACCTATCCTATCTCCCAAAGCAGGAGCAGTTGTGAGATTCTTTTCACCTGCTCAAAAGACCAACTTATTAGGATGCATATGACCTAGGGTGCCATGTGCCCATGTGGACCCATCTATGTCTGATGTACTTCTTTACTATAAATAAACATATTCATTAAATCAAGCACTTGTGATTCTCTAAATAAAAGACTGACCTGTACTTGGGTGTTTCTGTGTCTCCACAGCCCCTGGAACTTGGTTCTGCAAGAAATCAATACAGCTTATTATCAGCCAACGTACATTTTGTAAGAGAATATTGAAAAGAGGTATTAGTTCAAACTTCAAAGGCTTACCATTGCAGAGACAGGTGGTATAGCTGCAGCTCTTGCTCGGGCAAGTTCAGCTCTTCTTCGGTTCTTACTCAAACTCTTCTTGTAGTTGGTCACAAACCTATCAAGCTCCCAAAGTGTTTCTGCATCAACACTATCAATGTCCACCTCAATCTCGTCATCATGTTGGGAAAGATCTGAATTCCTCTTCTTAATGATCTGCACAATATTGTCCAGTTTCTCCAAAGGTAAAGTTTGGAGATTTTTGCTGAGTCGCTGCTTCTCCTCATAAGTCATGTCCCTCTTATGAGGATCATTTGCTTTGGGCTTCTTTGGAACTGGAGTTCTGCCCACTGGAGCACCGGGTTTCAGTTTTGGATCAAATGGAACTGTCATGGATTCTGATCTCTGCAGAGTATGAGGAACGATTCTTGAAGTAGGAGTAGGCATACCCATATCATTGACGACTCCGTAAGTCCAATCAACACCACGATAATCATTCTCTATAGTAACCCACTTATCTTCGAAGATCTTTAGAAACTCCTCAGCCATAACATGAACTTCATGTCCCTTTGGATTATATGTCATGGCATTATGGAATGTAAGTCTGACATCTTCAGCAAATTCCATTGGAGTTTTGTACATATTCTTAGACATCTTATACTTAATTGTCCCCAAATCCATTGGTTGTTTAATTATATCATGATAATCATGAAGATTCATTGCTTGTGCATCGACTGGCTTATCAAATACCCAAGCATTCTTATGCTTCAGTAACCTTGTCAGCAAGTTGTTACAATGCTTGAAAGATTGCGAAAGACATTTCTCTATTCCAAACCCATATCCTGCTTCCCTACCTCGCTTCCTACCAGCATTGGATTTCGGCTTCTTATAGCTTTCTGAAGGCAATCTATCCTTCCCTAGAAGGAACTCTGAGTTCTGGTAATACGGATTGGCCTTTGGAGTTCTCTTCTCTTTCTCAACATATTCTCGAACCCCATTATTGTTCTCCGTCACCATAACACTCAGATGCGGGAAAGGCCTAGGAGTATGATGAACCACAGAGCCTACATCCGAACTCATCCTCATCAAAGACCTCCCATTGCTCACAGGATACAACTCCGAATGGTTCCTCATCAAAGACCTCCCATCATTTCCCAAGTAAGGCGGGAGAACATGACCTCCAACACCCTCAAAAGTGGTTGGCGTGAGCTCAGCCGCCTTGGAATCAAGCCTCCTAACCGAATTCCTCACCTGATCAAGCTCAGTCACTAGCTTCCTCTTCAGCTCGCGAACATCACTCTTCGACTTCTCTTCCAAATTGATCCTAACTCTATCATCAACCTTAGTGAGAATCGGCTTAGGCAATGGCTTCACAACCCCATTCGCAACGGCATTTCCATCGCTCTCTGGTGGCGCCGCGGAGCTATCCGGTGGTGCAGCAGCTACAGCCTCATTTGATGAATCATCGGAAACAACTTCAATTGGTGGCTGAGGTTGCTGTAGCGGAAAAGAATCCCCCTTTTCTGTATCTAGGGTTTGTGGAGTCTGTTGGGGAACGGTTTCCGAATCGTTCAGCTGGTTATTGTTTTCTGCTGTGGCGGCGATGGCCGCGGCTTCGTTGGTGGCGGTGGCGACCGCGTCGGTGGCGGCGGTGAAGGTGGCCAAGACGGAGGACGAAGTTGTGGTGGTTCTGGTCTTGTTTTTGGGAAATTTTCTGGTGTAGACCCTCGTACCATCACCCCATCTCAACCTCTCCCTCTCTTTAGCCTCCTCTTCTGCATCTAATAATTTCTCTGAACCCATCCCTAAATCGAAAAAAACCCCTCTTTTTTCAAATCTCCAAACGAAAAAACCCTAATTTCTCCCTCCACCATGCATATCGATTTTGCCCCAATCGATAAACTCCAGAAAACAGCAAATCTCCGATTAATCTCCGATTCGATCTGTTCTTCAACAAACAAATCCCTAAACTCCAGCGATTACACACAAAAAAACACGAATCGAACCGAGAAAAAACCAAAATCAAGCAAATCGAACAAACCGAACAGATCTAGGGTTTTAGAAACAGCGAAAGGCGAGATATTTACCGAATCGATAGATCTAGAAACGACGAAAGCTAGGGTTTTGATCGATCGAAGAGAAACCCTAGAAAGTTGAAGATACAGGAGGTGGTGTGTTCCGATCCGAACTCGTCTCTCTCTCTACTCTCTGTTGCAGTGACTTCGAACACTCTCGGAGTAGCGAGTGTATATCACACGCGCTCCATGAGGTCTGATCTACGGTCGGAGGGCGAGCCACGTCGGTGAGGGCCGACCAGAGTGATCGTGCGGGTGCGAGATCTGATTCTGTGGTGCTCTCTGGGTGTTTTTATAACCCAACGTGCTTGGCAAATTTTAGGGGTTTCTAGAGAGAGAAAGAGATGAGAGAGAGAGGAGATGGAGGAGAGAGAGAGACTTTAAGCTGAGTGTTTGGGCTATTGGGCTTTTTCGTAGTGAGGGAAGAAGAAAAAGAGCGACAATGTAACGGTTATTTAGACTCCTACCGCTTGATTTCCAGATAATTCCAAATAACGCCCCTGCTTTTTTGTAATAACTTCTTTATATTACCTTTGTTCTCGGTTTATTACAGCATGGTCCCATATTTCACAGGATCCACAGTTCCACCCTGGTTACGTGAACGTTTTCGAGTTCTTCGGCATGTACGTAGCGACTAGTGAGTACATTAGTCCAAAACCGTCGCATTTATAGCGAGTAGATTAGTAGAGACGGCGAGTAGTAGATTGGTCTGTAACTGTCAGCTGGAGAAAATTGTCTGTTGCGACTAGCGAGTACATTAGTCGACAACCGTCGCATTTACGGCGAGTAGATTAGTAGACACAGCGAGTAGTAGATTGGTCTGTAACTGTCGGCTGAGAAAATTGTCTGTATAAGTCAAAAAAGTGATAACGACAAAAATGAGTGTAGTCTCAACTTGATGTGAAAAGTCGGCGTCAGATTTATAGAGCAATAACACTTAATATGTCTGTTGCAGATTTAGAAGACACGTTTTGCTATCTAGTTAAACTGATATTTTACAATCCATTTTCATCCCTGAGTAAAGCACATGTACCGTCGTATCTGGAATTGGTTGTCCATAATCCATCAAAATTGGCTTTAATACAGATAGCTTGAGGTATCTCCCATCTTCCACATTTGGATAATTACGTTGTTGTAATATGCATCATTGAGATAATTATGTTCGTTCACTTTACTATATCGTTGTTGTTGGTTTCCCAAGTACTACATATTTTTCTTCTTTCCAAATACATGTGCTATGACTGAATATCATGATTGGCCTTTTGAAATTAAGATATCTTTCAAAAGATCTTGCATACTAAGCACATTCAGAAGAAGAATCATTCTTGTCTCACCTTAATATTAATTATATTTCTTTTTAGGAAAAAATGGTACTAAACCCTCGCGGGGGGAGAGAACTGTAGTTACATTACCAAAAGAAACTGAATTAAATAGAGAATTGGGAAGTGGCGACCCCACTCTTGACTTGTCTCCGGTTCTTTAACCAGTGTGGCCAAAGCGGGTGTAAGACCATTGTACTCCCTTCTAACGTATTTGACTGTCTAATTTTCTGATGAGCGGAGAGCTCTCAGGGTTCTTTAATAGCATCTCCAGTCTCTATCAAATCGATATGTGGTGAAGCCTCTCTCCAATGATAAATCTCTTCATCGTATACCTTGTCTGATGGCGAGCTTCATCGCCTCTCTCGTCGCAATGGCTTCGGTCTCCTTCACAGATTGACAAATTCCTACCGGAATTGCAGCGGCTACAATCTCAATGCCATTTTTGTCCCTGAGTAAAGCACATGCACAGTCGTATCTGGAATCGGTCATCCATGATCCATTAAATTTGGCTTTAATCCAAATAGCTTGAGGTATCTCCCATCTTCCACATTTGGAGCCTTCGAATTTGATAAGTGACTATACTTCTTCTATGCAATGAATTCCTCAACCCTCGCAATGATCTTTTGAACTATGTATTTTGCGTTTGTAATATTATGCTGGGAGATCTTAAGGTTCCTATAATGCCAGATTGAGTGTATTGTCGTGAAAATTACATTTAGCTCATTTTATTGACAACTTTTGATCTTTTATGCCTACTAATCTAGATATACCCCCCCCCCCTTTAACCATGCACAAATTTAGACTCAAATAGTTTCCTACAAATTTTCTTGACATGTGGAAACCGCATGAACAAGTGGGTACTCGATTAACCCCATTACCCCATATATTAAGGTTCATAGGTGTGGGCAGTGATTGTCTAAAGCTCCTCCAGACATTATGTAAGACTTTCTTTGGCACTTTTGTTGCCTAGAGGGTTTGGAATGGAAACTCATTGGACGATGATAATTCCTCCCCCGCCCCAACCATCTCTAGTCATGCGTCCATGGCTAAATCATAACCCGTTTTAATTGTATACGCACCGATACTACTAAAGTTCCACACTATTTTTTGTCTGGGTGCTGGTGTACAGCGAGTTGATGTAGCATCTATGCTCTAGATGAGTTCATTAACTTTTTACATATCCCATGAATTGGTTTCGTGTTGTATTAAGTCTTTTATTTTTAAATATGAATTTCCAGAAAGCGAGGTTATGAGCTTGAAACAAATTATTATGTGGAATTCAGTCGTCCGCTAGTTTAAGACTATGCCCATTCCCAAATTCCAACGCAATTATTTGTGCAAGATCTCTCAGCCAGCAACAATACCACGCCAAGCGTATGAAGGTGTGTACCAAAGGTTTGCTTCCACAATTTTTTTCTCTATGAAGTATCTTGCTTTGATAACTTTGTCGCGTAATGACTCCTTGTGCTATATAATTCTCCATCATTGTCTCGCCGGAAAATCTAAATTGAATGTTTTGAGATCCATAAATTTCAATCCTCATTTGTCTTTAGGCTGTTGTAATTTTTTCCACCCAATCCAGTTAATGCCTCGTTCACTATTTTATTTGATCCACCAACTAATTAGGATTTGCTACTCAATTCTGTCGCAAACTCCATCCGGCAATTTAAAGCAGGATATCACATAAGTGGGGAGCGTCGTAGCCACGAGCTTAATCAGGACATCATTTCTAGCTGCAGATAAGTGTCTCTCCTTCCACCTTTATGTTTGTTGCTCAGTGGCTCTGTTAAATTGTTGAAAGTTGTCACCTTATTCCTACCCATGGTTGTTTGTAATCCCAGGTGTTGATAATATTTTTGGACTTCCGTAATGCCAGTTTCCTGCTTAATGCCCTCCTTGACTACCTTGGAACATTTAGATAGAAAACCACCATCGACTTCTCCAAGTTAACATTTTTGTCCTAAAGATTTTTCAAAGGTTTGGAAAATGTGTAGAGCTTGTATATTTTCTGTATCCGCTTGCGTAAAAAATATGTAATCGTCAGTAAAGAAAAGGTAGGAGACCACTGGTCCTCCCTTAGATGTTTTCACGCTTGATAATCTATCTTCTTCAACGGTAAATGTGACCGCTCTCGAAAGCATCTCACTGCAAATCAAGAATAAATATGGAGATAATGAGCATCCCTGTTTAAATCATCTCTCTACTATGCGACCAGTAGGAACTCCAGTCCTCATGACTGAATATGTTACCAAGGAGACACATTGTAAGATCATATATATGAAATGTGGCCTAAAATCGAGGTGGAAGAGCACTTCTTTTAGATAATCCTACTCAGTTCTATCGTATGTGACACGTTCCAACTGCAAGTGCACAGCCGTCGTGTGTAGTAATAATTCCGGTAAATCCGGGTTTGTCGAACCCAAAGAACTTCTTGTAAATTAGTTTATATTTCTTAACCTTGTGTGGGCAAAGTGCGTTAAGTTTTTGCTAAATCCTACTAAAACTAAAATAACAACTATCTCAATTAATCGGTTGAATGATCTCACGATTAATGAAGAATGATTACCAAAGTTACTTATGAATGACAAAGTTCAGGATATCTCTACGGTTTCACTAGGAAATTCCACCACTTAGGATTTATGTTCAAGTAAAACGAATGCGTTTTATTTAGCTAAACGAGCACAATTACTTTGAAGATTCCTCAACCAAAGACTGTATTTAAACCCTTATACCTAATTCCTCTAGCCTACTCAAGTTTAAATACACGTTAAGTTCTTGTGATCTACTCTTAGTTCTTAGCCAACTAGCAAGATTCCTCAACCCTAGATACAGCTAGTGCACGATTCAAGTTCCGGAAATAAACATTGATTCCTCTAACGTTCATCACCTAAATCAATCCTATTGTTACGTCTAACAATAAGAAAGAAGGATTAAAATCATAATCGCACATAACTAAACAAAACACATTCAATTAAGCTAACTAGCACGAAACCAAATCCATAATCCTTCTTTCTTATTGAAGAACTCGATGTTGTTAAGCAAAAAGTAGCGTAAACAGGAGAAGATAGGGTATTTTCTAGAAGAAGGGTCAATTTCTTCTACTTTAGGTGCATAAATGACTGCGTGATCGTAGGAAACTGGAAGCTGCGAAGCAAGATCGGGGCACAAGCCCAACAAAAGAAGATTCTGGTTAAAAAAAAGGTGCTCGAAGCAGCCACGTCCTTTATTTAGGTCAGAAGATTCTGGCACCAATATAGACTAATTAGGAGCACCAGAATGATCAAACTACCGAAGCGGTCCATGTGACACACCTACCTATAACTTGAACTACTTTCTTTTCTCTTTTCTGTTGATATATTCGTATTTGACTAAGCCGGCTCTCCAGGTAGTGAGAGTTGGAATTGAGGATCCCGGTTCACGGGCTGACTCACGCGGTATTTTTTCCCCTCGATCGGCTACTGGGGAGCTAGACATTTCTTCTATTGGGCCATCCAAGAGGGAAACTTAACCTTCGAACGACCTCTAGTGCCCGTCAATCAACCAATCGAAGAATCGGCTTTATACTACCTTTGATACCTGGTGTTAAGCAGAGGCTACTGAAAGCGCCATTCAGTGGACCTCTACTCCTAACCTGACGAAGTCGCTTCGGCAGCTCTAAGTCCCCTGAGAAGGACAAACAAAGCAACGCGAAAGGCTGCTTCCAACAAAATCAATGGCCCGTCCTTCACCGCTCGCTCCTGGAAGAAGAGGTCTCTCCATGACCGTGAAAAGAAATGAGTCTGGGTAGGAACCTAAATATTCTCTGGAATCGGAAAAGAAAGAGCGAGCTATAAATCCCCCAACTAAATATCCTAACTGATACTTGAGGGTAAAGCTGCACATAAAGCTCCGTTTAAATAATGACCTTGTCATACCTAAAAAGAAGGAAGAATGAAACTCATTTTTTCTTCTAATTTTCATTTTTTCAGGTCCCCTTTATATTTTATTAGTCAAGCGCTAGCGCCCCTATAGAGTAAGGCTTTTCTACTATCAAAGAAACCGAAAGAAAAAAACCAGTGCCTTTCGACGAGACTTGTAGCTTGATTCTCTATTCATTCCATACTTGGAAGAATTGCAGGAAATCGTTCGATAACACTTCTTCCTATTTATTTAATTTATCAAGGATACCCGACGATCAAGAAAATTCCCGTGAAACTCTTTCATTTCATAGAAGTTCATTCTTATTCTTACGAATCAAATAGCATTTCCTATTGATTTGTCCCCTGGACTGGACCTATTCTGAATAATCCGTCGCTAGGCTGTTCCCAAGGACTAGCAAAATCGAAATAGCGAAATTCTTGGGTCATCTCAATGGGTTCAGAAACCACACGTTTCTCTGGATCATCATAGCGTACTTCCACATATCCACTCAGAGGAAAGCCTTTTCGTAATGGATGACCCTCGAAACCATAATCTGTTAATATACGGCGTAGATCCGGATGATTGATGAAAGAAACACCAAACATATCCCAAACTTCTCGCTCCCACCACTTTGTAAAAGCCTTCCTCCCTATTGCTACGTCTAACAATAAGAAAGAAGGATTAAAATCATAATCGCACATAACTAAACAAAACACATTCAATTAAGCTAACTAGCATGAAACCAAATCCATAAATCACCAAAACGTGGTGTCAAACCCTAGCTCCCTACGAGATTTCGAATAAAGGGTTTAGCTACGCATACTCATGATCACAATAGCAAGAGTTTGTGTGTTCATGAGCAAAAACAAAGAAAATAAGAGAAAGAGAATCCAAACGAATGATCCAAAAGCTCCAAGCACAATCTCCAAGCTCTCCCAAAGCCAACGTGCCTTCTCTATATCTCTCTGTCCTTCTCTAGCACCGTTCCTCACTCTCTAATAGTTTAGGATACGATTTTTAATCATAACTATTACAAAATAGCACAAAAACCCCAAAATTTCGAATCTGACAAGTAGGGTGATCGTACGATCACTTGTAAGATCACTGCTGCTGAAATTTTTTGCTAAGTGTAAGGTGATCGTACGATCACTTCGTAAGATCACTTTGTAAGATCACAATATGAGATGCAACTCTTCCCTTCACCTTCTTGTTCTTTTTCCTTTTCGTCTACAACTCCCGAGCATTCCTTTGAGCCTCCTACTTTTCCGAAGTTCACTTTTGCTCCAATGCAACGTCCCGAGCTCCCGATTCCAGAAAACCACAACACGAGAAACATACCGGAAGATCAAACGTGATAAAATATCATAAAATTAATGCAAAAAGTGCCCGGACTCCACAATGACGTTCAAAAGCTCAAACATGTTTATTTTCACAAGATTTAGTCTAAAATTCCTAAAAATGCACCCGAAACATGCAAAACGATAAGGAATCACATAAGAATATAACTCCAATTATGGAATTATCAGTATGTTTTGATCATGTCCACCTTTTTCAGCATTATCAAATATCAATCGCCCTTGTACGAAGGCACTATGATTTTCAGAAATCAGACCAGGAAGAACCGACTCCAATTTATTAATCATATATTTAGCAATAATCTTGTAAATAGTCGTACATAAGCTAATCAGTCAATACTCACTTGGCGTATGGAGTTGTTCAGTCTTAAGAATCTTTGCTATGATCGTATGACTGTAATCCCCCTTACAAGTGATCTCAAAACTTACAAAGTTCCATTGTTTGTGAAAAAAGCCACAATAAAGCCATCTACACCCGGGCCTTTATCCGGTGCCATTTGAAAGAGTGTTACTCTTAGCCGTAAAGTTTTCCTCTAGCTTATTCCGGTCCACAGCCAAAACATCGTCAACCGAGTGTATTAGTATGGGCTCAATTTCAGACGTGCCCACTTTTATAGAGGAGACAAGTTCATTAAAGTGCGCCTCAAATACTGAAGTTATCTGATGTTCGTCCGTACCCACATCCCATCTCTATTCTCAATCAACTTAAAGATACTTCTAATCCGCCAAATCTTCGCTTTGAGGTGAAAAAACCTCGTATACTGGTAACCGAGCTTGATCCAGTCTTGGTGAGCTCGTCTACTCCAAATTATTTCTTCCATATTTTGTAGTTCATTATACTCATGGGTTAGCTCCCACATTTCCTTCAAATTTTCCTCATTGGGCATCAGACCATCAAGATATTGGCCCCCGTCCCTGAGCCAGTTACTCCTCCTTGCTACTTGACCGAATGCTCCACTGTTCCATACTTTACATCTAGTTGCCAAGACTTATGGCTTCTAACGACTATTGCTGCCGCTATTTCTCCAAGACGAGTCGATCACTTCTTAGAAGCCCGAATGTCTTTCCCATACAATTTTCATACTGAATATTCTCCTACATTGTGCTCTTGATTGGATCCTCCATTCAAGTAGTAGGGGGAGAATATCGAAGTTTGGCCACCATAAGTGCGAGACTTTTTTACTGTTTTAACGATCCATCCAAAAAATGTTTACTACCACTCTATCGAGTCTTTCTCTAATATTTTCATCACAACTCTGGTTGTTACTTCATGTAAAGAGGTTGCCATAAAACCCCAAATCTAGAAAACGTTCATCAGTGATAGCCTCCTTTAAGCGGTCTAACTGAGAATGGTTTGTCCCTACTCCTCGGTCCTTCTCGATGAATGAGGTGATTGCATTAAAATCACCCGAGACACACCATGAAGCTCCTGGATGGGGTGTCAAATGTCTCAATAATTTCCACAAATGATTTCTCTCTTTTTTGTTTGGGTTGCCATAAAACTCTGTGAACTTCCAGCTCGTTACTTCATCTTATCCTCTCACATTTCCGTTAATATGGTGAAAACATTAACTGTTGATTCGAACTTTCATCTTATCCTTCCTAAGCTAAGCAAGCGCGCCACTTCTCCCTATAGAATCCACAACATGTCCGTCGGGATAACCTAGTCTGGCTCTTATGTTTTTCATATCTCTATTCGATAATTTAGTCTCCATCAATAAGACCAAATCAGGGGACTTTTACCTCACGAGATCACAAAGCGAGAGGAACTTACTCAAGTTTTCAATCCCTCGTACGTTCTAACTTAGGAGACTCATTAACCTTAATTTAATTCTCAATGCGTCTTCCTTTGCATTTGTCTTATATACAAGTGGCCCTTCAATTCCCTGAACATGTGACGTTTAGGTTTGTTACCTTTTATCACTACATGACTTCTACTTAGAGACTTCAATATTGACGAGAGTATTATTAGGTTAGTTTGGATGGTTGTTTTTTTGCTTTGGATTTTTGGTTCTTTGAAAATGAGTCGTTGATGTGAGGAGAAAGAGTAAACTGTATGCTATCTCTTCCCAATTTAATCACTCGTTCTCGAATAACAAAAAAAAATTGAGCTACCCAAACTACCTCCTTGTAGTCCTAAATAGAAGCCACATTGATTCCGATCTTACTTCTCGACAAGCTCTTGTATATTGGAGAAAAACGAATCAGTAAGGAATCCAGCAGACTGACATGACATTTTTTTAGAAATCTATCATGACTTTCATAAGTATGAATGGCAATATCCGACCCGGTACAAAATTATGAAGTTTGGGTCCACACAAACCCGCCATGTTTCAACGCACACAACCCGAACCCCACCTGGTTCAACCCCTGAAGATGATTCTACTATTTTTCAATGTTGACTATTCTCTCAAAAAGACACACAATGCATAAGCTTCAAAATATTCAATTTAGACATGACAAGTAAATTAGTGAGTTTGGATAAACACAAAGTCACAAACGCGCCAACAAAAATGTGACATAAACGGGTCAAGTTTCTGTCAACTAGCCTATGTCCCTACACGGTTTGACCCGAGCCATAACCCGGGATGTTGAGCGAATTGCCAAGCCCATTCACAAGTGCGCCTACCAATCGTCACATTTTTTTTTTGTCAAAGGTCGTAAAATTTATTGGTATGATCTTCTTAAAACAATTATAGAGACGAATACAAACACTTCGCTGTTGACATAATCAGTGTGCCCCAAAATTGGTTGCTTCATTTAATGAGAAATGCTCTCTAAGCTTCATCCGCTGCACTTCGATAAATGATAGTTAATTCAAGAAAACGAAAAGCTAAACACACAAGACAAGTAACGTACTGGTATAAAACATGATCACTGTTTTGCTCGTGGACCGATGTATCTCTGATTTTAGAAGTGTCCTTTTAACAAGTGAGTTGAGTTGCAAACTTCATTTTTAGCAATTGCCAACTTCATTTCAATCACACATCAAACAATGTGTCCTGAAAATTTGAGATATAGCTGATTTTAAATAATACTTTTGTTTTTTGTATTTTTGTCACCTTGGGAAATCTGGGGACTTCGAGATATAATGTAAACTTCTTGTCACCATTGTACCTGTAAAACTGCAGCGCTATCGGCTCGGTAACTATTAAGCAGCATGTAGAAGTAATTAAGTCAGTCACGGAAAAAAGACGGTAATTAGTCAAAAGCCCAAGAGATCATCCTACCGGTTTGGTATATTTTTAGTAAAATTATCCAATTCCGTTAATATAGTTCAATGGCAAGTTGAACTAAATGATAGGATGAAATAAGATATATACACATAGAATTACATAATTCGACAAATCCTTCATTTAATATAGCAATAATAATAAGTAGCCCACTCTATAGCCATAACGATAGTCCGGAAGTTTAGACTTTATACCGCACACCGGTAAAATCTAGTGTTATACTCTGAAAGCGCCGCGTAAGCCAGTAGAACCCGAAACTACCAAACGGCTAGAAAGTGTGGAGTAGAAAGGAAAAGAGGAATAAATATATCAGAAGCGCACTTGCCCCCACTAGCAACAACCAGCCTCAGATCAAGAAGCAAAAGGTATGAAGGAGAGGCATAGAATCATAAATCTTTAATAAAACCACAATAAATGAATACTCTTGGGACCAGAGAAAATTATAAGTTGTTCGTTTACGAGGTTTTATTGCAGTAGTTTTTCTCTTCAGAGAACCATATTCACCCACCAATAATGTAAATACGCAATTAAGAATGATTCATCTGAAGTGAAGTAAAAAACTACAATCACTTCAATTATTTTAATTTAAAAAGAAAATAAAAAATATTTGTGACTAAATATTGATCGTGAATCTCAGTCAGCCCGCGTTACTAGAAGCTCATTGACAGTGGCGGATCCAGAATTTTGATCCGGCAGGGGCAAACTTGAACAATCTAATTAGGTAACAAATAATTCTACAATATTTTTCGTAAATTTCACAAAGATCAATGCAAATATGTGAAATTTTTTACAAAAAATATATGTAATTATCTAATTTTGTAGGGGCCAACTACTTATATTTATATTTAGAAACCATAATTTATATGAGAGTACTTGTGCAGTTTTTGGACAAAGGCCCGTGACCCCCACCGGCCACCCCCTAAGTCCGCCACTGCTCATTGAACTGTTAACTCCGGACTTCGTTGATTAGTTGAGGACAGTATATAAAAAAAAAAAAAACAAAAAAACAAAAAAGAAAGAAAAGAACACACAACTAGCTAGACTATTTTTGAGAGAACATCTAGCTAGATTTGAATAGTGCAGCCACGAAAACGATGCTTGAGAAACTAGTGATGCTTTGGGTCGGGTCCTCCCGGGCTGACCCGATCAACATGCTTCTGATTCTCCATTACATTTCTTCTTCTAGCCTCGAATATCTCTTCCGCAACTTCAATCAACGAGGGTTTAGTTCTTCTCGGATACGACACAGGTGCAGAAGGCTCAAGACGGATTGATGTTCCAACCCGACCTTTAACCATATGATCTTGTTCTACTGAGAACGGGTTTAGAAAACGGGCCTCGGGCCCGAGCAATGAAAGGAAGAGAAGGACAATGCAGAGGCAAATCCTCAAGCTTGCCATCGTTGGAATTTGGATCTTGGATTCTCTTTGAAAATGGCAATGTTGTGAGAGCAATGAATTGATTTGGAGCCAAGTGTATTAGTGTGTGTTACTACATATAGAGGGAGCTAGCTTCATGGGCAACACACTCAATTATTATTAAATTAATTTTGTTAATTTTCTTACTTAAATTATTTTGAAGCTGTAATAATAACTTAAAGAGGTCGAATGAGGAAGCCCGAGATTGTAGGATTCCACTTTGGTGTTCCTCTTCTACTTCTTAGTGGGTTCATGTGTGATGCTATTTCATTCAAACCAGTTGCGACATATGCATGTTTTTTTTTTTCGAGGCAGACATATGCATGTTTTTGGTTAACAAAGAAGTGTCTTCTCACTAATAGCACACAAGTTAGAATTAATCAAAAATAATTTATGCAGTTTGTTCCTCAAAAAAAACTTAACCAATCTCTTTCTTTTATTTATATATTTAAAAAGTTCTTCTAAATAAATACCGATTTTAGTATTATGTTTTTTCAGACATGAAACTGCCATGAAAAACATAGATGCTTGCTTGATAACGAAAAAAATCCATTTAAATAAATTTTGTGATGAATTATTTAAAGAGATTTGTTGTCATCAATTACGTATCGATTTTGTATGTATTTTGGAGGTCAGATCTTGTTCTATTTCTTTTCACGATGAATTTTTTTAGGGAATTTATAAGAAGAATCTTTAATTGCTTTGTTTTTAGAATTACATCATATAGTGCGGTTCGAATCCGAGACTTCATGCAGGGGCTTCAAACGCTCTACTGCACTGAGCTCAAGCCCATTAGCGAATCTGTAATTGCTTGGAGTCTATTAATTGGTGTTGAGTTATTTAATCGAACAAACAAATTATTAACAACAACAACAACAACAACAACAACAATAATAATAATAATAATAATAATAATAATAATAATAATAATAATAATAATAATAATTTGCTCTTGTATATATATTCGTTTTACAAAAGAATGTGATCAGAGGACCTTGATCAGAACGTGTACTTGTTATCCCGGACAAGATCTAGATAAAGTAGAAACATTGTCCACCATTTTTAGTAAAATGTAGTAGAAGTTGCTAACATGTGAAATGTATTTATTGACAAGAATTACAAACACACTTCAATCTTGTTATGGACAAGATCTCAAAAGTAGAAAGGTATTATTGTCCAGCAATCGGATATGATTATGTTTAGAACATGAAGAGTGTAGATTGCATTTACATTCTGTATTAGTAGGAAATGGAACTGTTCATGGTTCTAAAACTATCATGTGACAATCGTGTTACATCATAACTGTGACTTCAATTGGTGTAAGTACTTGTGACAATTTGCCGAATGTCATACCACTCTGTTTCTTCTCTTTTATCTCATTTGATTTTTTCGACTCGTATTTGAGTCACTTTGATCCATGATTTGGACTGCAAAACGATTTGATTTTTTGATAAATTTTTCATTTTGATATAAAGCAACTTTTACTCTACAACACCATGAAAAAATCATAAAAAATTACATCATTTTACTATCCAAATCACCGAGTCACTGCCAAAGTGACCCGGTGAATAGTACAAAATGGTCAAATGGGGTGATAGAGAAGAAACACAGTGGTAGTATTTTCAGATACATCCATAGTGTGAGATCACAGACAAACTGCATGTACATTTACTATCAATAACCCTAAAATTTTAAAATGAACAATGACTTTATTTGGCAAAGATAAATTATTAATTAGATATATTATTGAATGATTGGTTGAGATGAATTATTTTTGTCTCTCTCTTCATCTCAGCCACATATTCAATAATTTATCCAATTTTATATCTTTTTCAAGTAGGCCAATATACCTTTGTTTACTTAAGGCCAATTAACCTTGTTGCTAGGTAGTCTTGTGCTAACAAAAATTGGTAATGTTGTTTCATAGATTGATGGATCATTTCATCAGTCTACCATGATTCCATGCAAATATTATCTCCTATTCGGCTTGAGCTTGACCAAACATGAATTGAATCTCCCTTACCTGAGGGTGAATCAAGGAATTCGAGGGTTCGCTCTACTTTGAAACTGTATGTTATATTTTTCGGACTAGCATGATTGGATAGAGAATTAGATCAGTTAGATACCGATGAATTGGATTGGTTAAAATATAATTAATAATCTGTTTGGTTTTGTGTGATATTAATTCCGTATCATATTACAGATAGTCCAATCCAACTAATTCCGTAATGTCTGCAAGAGCGGACAAACTTAGGATATTAAAAGCAATCTTCTTACTATTTAGTACTTCACTTGTCAAGAACAACTTAACACAATAGTAGTAGACTTTGATAAAAAAAAAAACAAAAAAAAAACATATTAGTGGACTATATTTAATCCAATTCCAGCCACTACTGCTAATTCTGAAAAACAAAACGTGTCGTAAAGCTAGTAACCCAATTTAGCGCTCCGTTATCCAAATCCTACTATGTATAACACTGTCTCATGTTTCTCAAAAAAAAAAAAAAAAACACTGTCTCATGTCTCTGAAGTAATTGAGTTAGCACTAAAACTTTGCTAATTAATTGAGAGTTTAATTGGAACAACCCACTCAGCCCTCCCCGAAGAACAAAGATGATCTCACTTTTTTTTTTTGGGGGGAAATCTTGACGCAGATTCAAAAGAGTCAATTTTGGAGGGCAAATTCATCAACACCCTGAGGACCACAAGAGAATGTTTCTTGCATGTTTTGTTGGAAGAAACAATGGTTTTCACATGTTGGGATTTGACTCTTGTCTCAAACATTCTATGGATTTCACTCTTAAGATACTCTAATTAACATGGAGTATCTGAAAACAATCAATTACAAAGACTTGCCGAACTCATACATATAAAATTAATGCGAAAGAAAAAGGAAAACAATCTAACAGTATTTTAGAGCGTGTTCATCAATATTATGTACCAACTAATTTTAGTACCAAAATTCTTATAAAATTCTTATTCACATTTACAAAGATTAGGGTGCCCTGGCTGGAGGAGCCCCGGGACACAAGCTAGCCACTTGAATGCTTCCCAAACTGTCATATGGTCACTTCAAAGTGCTCAGGTGTCTCTCTTTCACAACCTTATAAAACTGATAAATTATCACATCAAAAGGCTTAAGTCTTGCTCCAGTGCCCGAGTGCTACAAAATCCCCATCCTAGTCTCTTACCACTCCGTCACAACTCTTTCTTCTCATCTGACTTTTTTGACTCGTATTTGGGGCATTTTGACCGGGTGATTTGGATAGCAAAATGATACGATTTTTTTAATAATTTTTTCACCATATTATAGAGCACCTTTTACTCTACAACACCATGAAAAAATAATCAAAAAATTATATCGATTTGCTATTCAAATCACCGGGTCAAAGTGCCTCAGTGAATAGTGACAAAAGTTAAATTGGGAAGAAAGAGCTGGGACAGAGTGGTAATGGTTACCACACTCCGTCCCAGCTCTTTCTTCCCATTCTGACTTTTTGACTCGTATCTGAGTCACTTTGACCGAGTGATTTGGATAGCAATACGATGTGATTTTTTGATAGTTTTTTCACCGTATTATAGAGCAACCTTTACTCTACAATGCTATGAAAAAATTATAAAAAAATATATCATTTTGCTATCCAAATCATCGGGTCAAAGTGACCCAATGAATAGTGGTAAAAATTAAATTGGGACGAAAGAACTGGGACAGAGTGGTAAGAAATAGTGGCAGACCTAGGCTTGGCTGAGGGGGACTGTCAACCCCGTGAAGTTCTGAAAATTAAGCAAAGCACCCCATATTTAGTACTAATTTTCTAATTTTCAAATATTCTTAGTTTCGCCACCCTCAAAAAAAATGTCTCATATTAGTGTGTTAAAACAACGATTTGGCATCCACAATACGAAATTCCTGAAGCAGTCATGCAAACAAACGGGATCTTGTAGCATAAAAGAGCTCATGCATCTAAATAAGAATAAATGTTTAAGGATTGATAATGCTAAAGCTGAGAGACGTCTCTCAACTTTTTGTGGTGTCGTAGAGTACACTTTGCAACAACAATTTGCTCTACATAATTCTTGTTTCTAGCAAAACGATGCAAGGATTGATAATGCTACGGTGTACATAATTAGAGAATGAATGGACTTTACACTAGTAAGTGCTAAATCTTGTTGAGGATTCGACGACTTACTTGATTATGATTAGGGTGCATGTACTCAACAATTACTAATTCAACTTACACAAGCAAATTAAACCCTCTACTGTTTTACATAGTAATGTGAGAGAATTAATTTGCAAAAAATATAGATTAAATGATCTGCAAATTTCACCTCAAACATGTGGTTGTTTCAAGAAAAACTAATGCCACGGCAGCTGGAAACCTAAAAAATCGGCTGAAAAAATTGTGTGTGAAAAATCTAGCTGAAGCTGAACTGAAAATCAAGATTTGTTTGGTAGAAGCTTAAATTCTAGATTGTTAATTTAACTCATTTGGAAAACATTAAAGATATTTTTAAGACAATTACTTGCATACATCCACTTATGAGTGAACTGTGGTCTTGCTAGTATTAAAAACACGTTATAATTAATTTTCTGAGATTTAAAACTGCATAATTCTAAATTTTTGAGATTTTACAATTACACTGAGATTATTTAATTTTGTGTCATAACAAATAAAATTAAATTAAAATGTCCAAGTTCAATCAAAACCAAATTCCCAAACATGCACTATATTTTAATCTGTTGGTATTCCCAAACAAGCACATATTCAACCTAAGACAGTTGAACAATCTGTAAATAGAAACGTGGAAGAGATTTTTTTATTTTAGAAATGACATGTTGTATACATCTTTTGGTCAATCTTGAAAACAATTGACCAAAGAAAGAGAAAGAGGGAGACAGGTGCTTAATTCATAAAGGTTTGACCTTGGAAAAAATGGGTGGTTGCATAGAGATAGTGCTCCCAATATGTAAGGGTTATTTTTATTTATTTTTTATTTTTTATTTTTTGATGTAGTATTCAAGACACCTAAAGTTTTCTGCTAATAGAATAAAATGACCAACATTACCACATATGCCAAAAAATGGGAGTGACGTTTTTATTGGTTGGAGATCTTATCATCATAATAATCTACAAAAACCAAAGGGTAAAAGAAAAAAAACCACCCCTCGAGTATGGGGTATATACAAAACCACCCCTCGTGTTAGGGGATATACAAAAACCACCCATGTCAGGGGACGGCAGCTAACAGTGAGTAACGGAGGATGAGAAAGTCAAAAATACCCCTGAAATTTGAAGAAATTATCCCACTATATATAACTTTTCCTTCCCTTCTCCTTCCCAAGCCTAAACAAATCTTATCTCTTCATCTCTCTCTTCTCTCACGTCTGTAACCTCCACCAACCATCAGAAATCTCCACCAACCTTATCCTCCATCTTCTGCCGAGGAAGCTGCAGCCGAGCGCCGGCACCGGAAGCCGCAACCGAGCCCCTCTCCTTCACGATATCCCTCGCCCGCCGCCCGATCGAACGCGCCGAGGCTTCCTACACCACCTCCGCCCTCGTCGGCCCCCGCCAGAACCTCTTCAACCGCCACCAGGCGCCGGAGAGGTCCGATCTGGCGGTGGAAGACGACACGCGAACTCCCCTGGACGCGAGGCTCCGATCTGGATGTGGAGGCTCCGATATGCTTTCTCTCTCTCCTTCTTCTCTCTTGCAATGGCGTTCGTTGGTGGTGGCCGCCGATGGCGGTGTCGGTGGCTGTGGCGGTCGCTGTGGTGGTTCCTTATAAGCAATCTGACGATAGGGTTTTGGTCGGAGTAGATAGGGGAAGCAGGTGGCGGTGATGGTGTCACGCCCGTAAACCGGGGTGATTTTTTTTTTGAAAATAAATACAAGGAACGGACCGAACAAGTGGTGAACTGGACAACTCCAACTTTTATTACACAACTGAAATATATTATAGAGTAGTCAGAGCTACTAACGGTTCCCAACCCAACTATATTACATATAAGACAAGTTTAGACTCGTCTCAAAAGCTATAAACAAGCTAGCACTCCAAACAGCTAAGACAACTCAGGGACTGAACCGTCATCACCACTATAACTTGTTCCTGCTAAATGTTAGGGGTGAGCTTACTGCAAGCTTAGTAGAGAACATCAAAGAGACAGTCCAAGCACGTATTGTTTCATGGTACACGTATCACATAATCATGCTATCACAGTTCAAAATAAACATGTATATGTCAAGTCATGCATATTCAATTCTTTAATCGTTTTATTATCTTCATGGAACCTGGGGTGCTCACATACGCGCTCGCAGCTAGGAGTGAGTCAGCCTACCTCCGCATACGCGCTCTCAGCTAGGAGCAGAGTACCTACCTGCCATCAAGCCGGCAGTGCTTTCTGCACCAGGCCTCGGGTGGAATCAGGGTCTTTGACCCAAGGGATGTACAATCCCTAACCCCGTCCGTTTATCTTTCCACTTTCATATTTAATTTCACATGCAAATCGTGCATTAACAGCAATATCGACAATATCATCATGCTAACAGCATATCAACAATCAACACAGTTGATAGCATGTATCCAGCATAGTCACGAATATCAATAGCATATTCGAATAGCAATTTCAGCAGCATTTCTGTATGATTCAAATACTCAAATAACAATTTCTTAAGCACCTCCACATGAATCATATATCAATTACCAATTTCACAATAATTAGGCATAACATCGATGCAGTAATAGCAAGTCGATAATTACAACGATTATATCTAAGCAGTACAACGACTAGCATATAAACAGGCAACGCAATATATTTAGGGCTATAACGTTGAGATTCCCTACCTCGATCCGACGAAGCTGCTAATAAAATAATAAGAATCTCCAGAACCTCAGAGTAATATATCGAGAATATCCTCCGCAACTCCCACTATCTCTCTCTAGTATTTGACTGAATTTTGGAATGAGAATAACTCTAATGACAAGTTCTATTTATAGGGGAGGGCGACCAATCACGTTGCGATGAGTCGCGGGACACGTGGCATCCATGCAGGGAAGGAGTTCCCAGGACATGACACGTGTCTGACACATGTCAACCATGCACAAAGAAGGTGCCACGAGATGACACACAGCAGGGGCGTGTGTCAAGCATGCAAAGCACGTCACTGAATCGCGACACATGTCCTCCTTCGTGTCACGCATGCATAGTAGTACACCAGACTGTGACACGTGTCCACCAGTGTGTCATTTATGTAAGGATAAGGCCCCATAGCGTGACACGTTTCCCCCGACGTGTCGCGCATGCAAATGCAGGAGGCTATGACGGTGACACATAGGGAGGTTATGTGTCAGAAGCATCTAAGTTGCAGTAGGACACATGTCGTGTATGTAACAGAAGCTACCACACGACGACACGCAGTAGAGCTGTGTGTCAAACATCTGGGACAGGGGCTAAGGTAGTGACACGTGCCACCCTACGTATCAATCATGCAGTAACACATATACAAGCTAACATACTGCATGTCATTATGTACTAATCATGATTAATTAAGCTAATTAGCACTTAAACAGTATGATTAGTACTAATTATTCCCTAAATATTTTTATCCTTAATTTAGCGATTAGAGAAGATATTAGGACTTTTGGTGTCTTTCTGGACGAGCTTAACTATTATAGTTTGGCAGATATGGAAACATCAAAATACTAAGTGCTTAGTCATGCAATTCACTGAAGTAATATAAGCTTCACAAAAATGCGGTCATTACAGATGGCTATTGATGCCGGGAGAGGCCAATGGTTTTTGCCGGAGAAAAACAGAGAGGGTCGGGAATGATGGGAAGAGGTCGAAGAGAAGTAATGGCTGTACAGAGGGACAAGGTTTGGCTCCTCGCAGTACTTTCAACCTAAGTACAAATTTGCGAAAGACTAATCCTGCAAGTGAGACCAGCAAAATCCGATTAAACAGACCCTCGAACGATGGAAAAAAACTTGTTTGGACCAAAATTCTTGTAAGTTTTAGGTGTTGCTGTAAATTTGTCAAATTTTAGTTTGCTAAAAGCAGGTGCGTCAATTGTGGTGGTTTATGGGAAGATGGTGCTGGTGAATTGGTCTGTTGGTTTTGGACTTGGCTTAGGTGAATTTGCCTCATTATTGTTGTTGTTTGTGGTGGTAGTGGTGTTGTTGTTGGTGATGTGGTGGTGGTGGTCAAGAACACCAAGAACATGAAATAAAATGCAAGTAGGGGCAAAATTGTCACAAAAAAGACAGATGCACCCTTATACTACTTGATTGTAACGGGAGGGTGCTTTTCGTCTAACGTCCATCCACTAATAGGGGTGATTTTTGTCTCGACAAGGGTGGTTTTGTATATCCTCGAACACGAGGAGTGTTTTTGTATATACCCCAGATTCGAGGGATGGTTTTTGTCTTTTACCCAAAACCAAAAGCTCCAATATCTTGCGTTATCAAGACAAGCTCAGAAACAATAATAGTAATGTTTTTGGAGGAGCAAATGCACACATTTTGAATTCTTTTATTCTTGTTGACAGCCATTTCCAAAATAAATTTAGACATTATTTCTCTTACGCCTGTTATCGCACCAGGTCGGAGAGTCATCATTAGTGTCGCACGGTGTAAAATACAACAAAAATTGACATGTAAAAGACTGAGTTTTGAAACACAAAAGTATGAATTTTGAAAAGTAATTGCATCATGATGTAGATCTCATTGACAAAACGATGCCAAATTGAGGAAATCTCCCTCATATTCATCTTCATTTTCAGAGCGTAATCATATCTCATTCATGTATCCTCAAACACGTGCTCAAAATGGAAATAATAAAAAATGCTTGTTTGAAAATATGTGAAGGAGGGTATTGTTGTCATTTCTGTCAATGGAAACGAACGGCAATGATGTTCATTGATAGTGGACTAGGGGATTGGCCGTGCCCGAAGGCACTACCCTAAAAACACGTTTCACGGCCTATTGTAATGTCATAAATAAAATGAGTATTTTCATCTACAAACATGGACAGAAAACGAAAACAACATAAATTATTGTATTAAATAATCAGAAACAAAGAAAACCCCTTTTTATAATTATAATAGAAGGAGTGGGTAGTTAAGTGGGTAGTTAAGTAGTAGATAGTTAATTTTAAAAAAAAAGTAGTTGATAGTTAAGAGTGGTAGGTGAGATCTAAGGGCTGGAATTAATTTAATCTAACGGTCTAAAAGACATTTTAAAATTAACCGTCCTAATTTATAATATAGACTAGGGGATTGCCCGTGCCCGAGGGCACTATCCCTAAATTAGATAGTGTTTAAATTTATTAGTGTTTGAATATGCTAGATTATATATAGTAGTTGGATATAATTAAATTAATAGACAAAAATAGAAGTAGATGTATAAAAGCCTGAAGGAGATTTAAAAAAAATGAAAATATGTTTTTTTTTTACAACTAAAACGGAATTAGAAAAATTGTCAGTAATAATAGACAAAAAAATGAGAAGTAGGGATGAACAAATCAAGTCTTCAAATCCCGGCCGCGCAGCAGGCACCGTAGTCTCGCCATACTGCTTTCTGCAAAGCTTGATTCCTGAATATCAAATTAGGCATTGTTTATAGAATTTGGACGTTAATCAATCACATCGCTAGTTAAGTTCAAAACAATGCTTAAGAAAAAACGTTAGCAACACAATGGGGGCATTAGCATATAGCAACTTTTTCTATATCCTTCAGTTCAAACTTAAAAGAACCTGAATTTCAAGCTTTTTTTCTCAGAAGCTCATTGGCAAAGAGGTTGCATGCAACTATTTAACTAAAGAGATTCTGAAAATTGAAGGTCTATAATATGTATGCTTCATAAACACTGGTCTGCTTCTTCAAATGCACAGAGAAAAGGTGAATTCGAATTTTATCAGGGGCAGGACAAAAGGGGCGTATCTAGGGTTTTAATCTGCAACCTTTGTGAACAAACGCCTACAGTCCAATAACACCCATTGATTCTCTTCACGGATTAATACATTGATGTCCATTCCGAATCAGAGTAGAATCAAAATTCAAACACCAAAAACAGACAACAACAACAACAACAACAACAACAACAACAACAACAACATACGCAGCAGAACCCATCATCAAAATTCAAAACTCCCAATTCAAACCACAATGTTGCATACAAAATCAGAGATCTCCTCAGAAAAAAATACCTTTCCACAGAGATCTTCATTGAAATCATCGGACTTCTTCGAACTGGAATACCCATCAGCCATCATGATGACCCCGAACAGTGACGACCTTCGTCTCCAGAAAAAGACAGGAAACTTACCAGGAGTTTGTTCTGAGAGAGAGAGAAAGACGAATTGAGAGAGAGAGGCGAAGGGTGGAGGGTTCGTGGGCTTCTTCGAGGGTCGTGTGTGAGAGACGAATATTTTTTTAACTTACTGAATTTTTTTCCCCTAAAGTTGGTGAGATCTAGGGCTGGGGTTGATTCAATCTAACGGTTGAAATAAAGTCAACCGTTCTAATTTATAGAATAGATGTTCGTTAGTTAATGAACACATTTTGCATAAATAATTTCCGTCCCCCGAGTGACGGAAGCGTGTAATTACCATTAGCTACAGTGGCTCATGAATCATGATAGTCGTTGTTTGCGTCATATAACATATATTTGGGGACTTCATGTAATATATAGAAGTACAAGGGTGTCGGTTTTCGTTATCCACTTAATTGGGCCAGATTTTTGTAATCGAATAGTCCAGGCGGAATTTCTGAAACCGCTCATTTATTTCGTGTGCGTGGGCTTGAAATTATGTTTTCTTGAATCTTCTTATGGGCTCTTGAAAAGCATGCAAGGTGGAGTACTTTTTTTTTTTGAAAGAGAGAAGAATGCATTGCTAAAAAAATGCAAGGTAGAAAGAGGGAGAGAGTAAACCATTTGGAACTGCAAATTTGTGGGTTCTTAGTTTTTTATTTTTTTAGATGAAAAAGATCTCATTAAGAAAGAATAGTAGTGGGTACATGAACCATTTGGGCTACATCCTGACCAGGTCCAAAATCAGTCTGGTCCATCTTCAATCCAAGCTACTTTGTACACTAATTGAGACCCAAATTAAGCAAACCCATGTGCCACTTCATTTTAACGTCTACAGCTATATTCCACCGATATTTCTACCTACTTTATAGAAAGGACCGTAGCAAGTTAGTAGAGTAACTTCGACAAAAAAAGTTAGTTGAGTAGCAATTCACCTAAGAGGATCTCCAACCATGTGGGTGGGGGGGGGGGGGGGGGGGGGGGAGAATTTATGGGTGGGGATTGTTAGGGTGCATTTCTCCCCTAACATTCCCCTCCTCCCTCCATTATAGCTAATTAATCTAATTTTGGAATATGTTAATTACACTTTTACTAAATTATTATTATAATATGCATTTTTAATTGCAATTAACATATTTTAATTCGTTAAAAAAAAACATATTTTAATTACTATTTTTTATTATGAAACAGTAAATAATATTTTCTTCGATACTTGAACATTTTTGTGAAAATATGTTTATATTAATATTATTTCATTTATTTTTATCACTAAATAATTTATTTTAAATCGTTAAATATATTTTTAAAACAAACCTAGTTAGGTGCGGGGAGGGAAATTGTTGAAGATGAGTAGTATTTTGGGGGAGGGGGAGGGAGAGGGGGAGGTGGGGGAGGGGGAAGAATTTATGGGTGGGGATGGTTAGGGTGCATTTCCCCCCCTAACATTCCCCTCCTCCCTCCATTATAGCTAATTAATCCAATTTTGGAATATGTTAATTACACTTTTACTAAATTATTATTATAATATGCATTTTTAATTGCAATTAACATATTTTAATTCGTTCAAAAAAAAAAACATATTTTAATTACTATTTTTTATTATGAAACAGTAAATAATATTTTCTTCGATACTTGAACATTTTTGTGAAAATATGTTTATATTAATATTATTTCATTTATTTTTATCACTAAATAATTTATTTTAAATCGTTAAATATATTTTTAAAACAAACCTAGTTAGGTGCGGGGAGGGAAATTGTTGAAGATGAGTAGTATTTTGGGGGAGGGGAGGGGGAGGGAGAGGGGGAGGTGGGGGAGGGGGATATGCTACATGGTTGGAGATGCTCTAACAAGACTTAAATAAATAATTTTTAGATATAATTAGATAGCTTGAGAGGCACACAATTCTTTTTGGGGTGCAAATGTTTGCTACCTTAAGACATAAAGCGTTTAAAAGTGTCTGCATGAAATCTTCGGTTCAAACCTAGCAGATGACAAAGTAAGATCAAAAAAAGTCTTTTTGTGGTAGTTTACATAAACAATGAAGGGGCAAATTCCGTATAAAGGGTGTTACTGATCACTTTACTGCATGTCGTGCTTTTTGTGAAGTAGATATCACAAGTCAACATCCTTTCATATTAAGAACATTTCATATGTATTAGTCAATTATATAATTGTTTAGCAATTACATACGTATTTATTTCGTGTCTGTCACTGTATGTGATCACAGCAAATTTGTATTTAAACAGTAGAATAAACAGTAGAATGATTCTAATTTAGGTAACGAGTATTTAACCATTGGTGTAATCCAATTCTCAACTATTACAAGGAAGATGCAGCCTGCTGCACTTCCTCAAACATAAGATACACGATTAAGCAATATTCTGACTGCTTAAAACACAAATATCGTACTCTACATCCACTTATCCGCCAAAAGGTGCACATACATTTTCCATCGGTTCCAACACGCTGACAATAGCCGTTAAAGTTGGCAACTTGCTTAATCGAATCAAAGACCACGTACTCTATGTGATCAACTAGCAAATCTATCTTCCACATTGTTGATTTTGGGGACCAACGATTTGGTGAGCGATAACACCCACACCCACCCACCCACACACACATGGAGTCGAGTGCCTCAAGAACAAATTAGGGTTTTCTTTTGAAGGTAGCTACATGTCCATTTTTCAGACGGCGACATGGACAAGAGCAGCTATCGTTCGCAAGTGGCCTATCTCTTTTCATGTTGCAGCATAGGAGTAACTTGCAATGGTCCTTTTCAGAAAATCAGAAGATCGATAGAAGAAAAAATGCTAGCAACTTTAAGCATTGACCGCGTAGTGTGTACTAAGGACATTCTCATTCTAAGAATTATATCAAGAATATAAATGGAATACGCCTCCCCTATATAGAGACAGCTAATATCAATAAGAATAAGAATTCGTAATAAGAATCTATGAAAGTAGTCAATTATGAGTCGTCGGCTTTAGATCTCTTAACGATGCTCTCGTATATCTTTACTCAAGTATCTATTTAGGTGCCTTTAAGACGACTCTGTCATTCACAAGAAATGAGCCTGTATAGAATGACTGGTTAAAGAAGCCTGAATGAAAAGAAACTTCTTTAGAAACCTAAAAATTTGGTGTACTATTTGTTTAAATATCGGTGCCATATCGCCCAGGTCCGTGACCGGCTAGAATTGCTCCTGCCACTAAAAAAATATATTCAAAACTTCGCCTTCCAAACATTAACAAGATATAAAAATACTTAACCTAAAATCCCAGCTATCTAATCATGTAGAATTAAGTATCGCTGTTTTTCAATCCGGTTGTTTTACTATCCTTTTCACATTTCTTAATTCTCGGAGGAATTTTTATACCTTTTCGCGATATATAATAGATGCTTTTCAAAAAGGAACAATCATCTTATCCCGAAAAAAAGTAAAAAGGTTAAGAAAAAGATCAAACTTTGCTAGTTTTCTTTCTCTTTTAAGGAGTGACAGGAGTAGGGATCGGGTGTCACCGTCGTACCCGATGCATGAAAGTGACGAAGCATATTAGATCGTTTACATTGCTTTGGCTTTGCATATACCACCACTATTAGGACTATTGCTCGGCCTGCCCTCCTTTAGAAACAAGACCTTGATCATGCCCATAAAGCTGAAAATGCAGCATGCCTTAAAAAGGACATGCACCATTTTTACATCTGCACGTTACTCATTTATCGTCCTTCCCATGACAACACAAACATCAAATGAGTGATGGATGTTAACATGCTTGGAGGGGCGTGGCCAGAGGCGAATCAAGGATTTCATAACAGTGAGAGCTAACTTAGAGAGAAATTGATAACGAAATAGTAGAATTTAACTTTTGTGATGTTCAGTGGAGCCTATAGTGTAACTATTGTGGGGCTAAACTATCAAACAGGCAAAATAAGAAAAAAAAAAATTAAATTTTAAAAGTTGAATGGGGACTATAGCCCCACAAGTCACCATTTGCATCCGCCCCTGTGCCTGCTGCGTGAAAGGTGAAACAATTTATGTGGCGGCAAGGGATGACGTCCCCCTGACTTTTTCCGAATTCTAGCGATATATGTGCTTGCTGTAATTTTCTGGCTCCTCCACTACATTATACATGTATAAAGTTGCCGACCATGTAAGCATTTTAAAAAAGAGGATGTTGGTTGAGTATTGTAAAGGTTCGTTTAAAACGTTTAGTAAGCTTTGAAATGCTATACAATTCTGAGAAATGAAGTAATGTTATCTGCAAATGACAGGGCATGAGCTGGTTGCTGTCACGGCCACCTTATTTCAAATAATATATATTTCGCATCCATGTGAATCAGAAAGAGGCAATTCAGTGAGCACATGATAACAAGAAAGTAAATCGCATTGATCGCACCATCAACATCATCACAGTTGTGAAAGATCTTCAAGAACAATTATTAAAATGCATATATGTCCAACAATATCGACCAAACAGCTATCTAAAATTAAACCCTAGCTCGCTAGGATACTCACCCTACATAACGAAATCACGCATCCTAATTGGTCGTTGGAATCTAACTGGGACGTCAACATCTAACTTGATCTGGTCGAGCAAAACGTTAACTTAATTACTGCAGTTTAATTATCATTGATTTGAATAATATGTAAGTAATTCACACGATGATAGAGTTGAAGTTTTTATATTTATGCGAAAAATACTTTGAGAAATATGTTCTTTTTTTCTTGCTCACTTGGGGTGGGGTTGTTGACAACGACTGATAAACGTAAGAAATTACCTATCAGAGGGAGATATAGGTTAAACATCATGTTATTTTCTTTGTTTAATATGTCTAAGTCTTTGCTTATTGTGTCTTAAACTTGGCCTAACGACAAGTGAACACTGTTGGATGAGATTTGCCTTATAAAATACTAGAACAATCATAAGCCACTTGCATTTTAAGGAAACAATTCAGTGATGTGTTCGTTTGTCTCATATTTCCTTTTATTATTCAGGTGTATTTTCATGTTACCCTTCGTTGTAATCAAAGGTGGTCGGAGAAAATATAATACAAGTTGTTCGCTATTTTATGATAGATATTGTTTTTTCAACGGTTTTAGAACAATTTAGCGTAGCTTGTTCGTAATGCCATTGACATATGCCAGTGCTTCGCGTGCATACTCTTTATTTAAGTGCGTGTTTGGAAACACAATTTTTAATTCAGTTGGACGACAATCTATCATTTATTATAATCTTGTTTAGGTGTTTTTGGATTCCAGATTTACATTTATTTTTTTGGTGAAAATCTGCAGACTGCCTTTTCTTATAGTTTCCTAATCATCTCTCCTTTGGCAGGTTCTCATATGAGTATATCAGAACGTGTTTGGATTGATTTCAACTTATTACATTTTTAGGCATTTTTATTCAAATAATCAGACAACTTTAGCTAATTATTTGAATTGAGCAGTTAGTACGTAACATGCGCTATTGAAGAGCAATTTCAAAAAACTAGATCATCTCAATAACAAGTAATTTTTTTTTTCATTGTCATTTAAAAAAACGTGAATTTATCAATTAAATCCCATTTATTTTGTTTGTTTTACCAATATCACATCAAACTTGAAGAGTTATTTATCAATTGAGTCCCATATATTTAGCTTGTTTTTACCAATATCACGTCAAACTTGAAGGGCTATTATTGAAAGGCTTAATTACTTAATGGATACCCCCAGTATAGAGAAACTATCACATTGCAATACCCTGTTTCAAAACTTGCTAAAATTGTACCCCATTTGCAATAAATTAGTCAATTTGAAGCTGGTAAATTTTTCCATCCAAACACCATCATCATAAAAAGGGTAAACTTGTCAATAATGAAAATATAAATTAACATAAGGAAGAATGTAAGAGTAGAAAAAGAAAGAAAATAAAAAACAAGGTTGGATTTTTTTCCTGAAAAAGAGGGTTGAAGATGTGGATGGTGAAGGAGATGGGCCTGAAGATGTTCTCTCTCTTTTCCGTCTCTCGCTCCATCTCGTCTCCATCGCATCTCACTCCGTCAGTGGTGGTGGCAATTTTGGTTCAGAGAGGCTTTCTTCCATACTACCACAAGTTCTCTTCTATGCTCCTCTGTCTCCCTCCCTCTCTCCCTCCTCTTCTTCATTAATCGCCGTCCCTCCTTCTCCGTCCCTCCTTGTAATACCCCGTTTAATTAAAAGGGGTAAAATGGTCATTATAGAAGCATAATAATTATTTTTATTGGCAAAATAATATTTGAATAAATTTTCGAGTTTTGTTTGTAGAAAATTTTAGAATAATATTATATTAACAATCGTGAATTAATACGTAAACGTTTCGTAAATTTTAGTTTTAAACGCGTACCCGACCACCGCGAGACTAGGTGAGCTTGTCACACCCAATCACTAGAAGTAATAGTACTTCACCCACATGCTACAACTCCTCCCTCTCTCTCATCCTCACCAAGTTGTGCCTTCACGGCAAAACAACATTTCACCGCCTCCAAACTTTCAAACCGCCCCAACCTTCGGGAGGCTTCACCACCGCCCCCTTGTACTTGCCCACCAAGTAACCTACACTATTTAAGAACCTCACCAGCCTCCACCTCCTTACAGCACCAGCAGCCACCACCTCCCTCTTCCCCGTCCACATCGTCATCACCACCATTGTTGTAGCTTCGGAAAAAGGCAAACCCACCACCACCACCACTTTCATTTCTCTCTCTCTCTCTATCTCTCTCCCTCTCCACCTACCTGCGACCAGAAAACAGCAACAGCAGAAGCAGAGAGTGGCGACAGCCACAACCACCGCTGCAACCGCTGAAGCTCCGGCAGCAAGAAGCTCGAGCAAACCCACTGCTCGGGTTTTCCTCTCTCTCCCTTTCTCTGCCTCTCTGCACTTCATCCTCTGCCCCGAAACAGAGGCCAAGAAGCAGCAGCAGCAGAAGCCACTGCCGCCACCGTCAACCTCCATTAAAACCGGCCAACTCTACGGCCAAGCTCCGACGAAGTGAACCAGCGACTCCCACTCCCTCTCTCTGCTTCCATTAGGCTCCTGAAGCCCCGACCAGGTCAGCAGCAGGTCCAGAACCGGCCAAAGAAGCCATTAAAGCCGGCGGGTGAGCTTCAACTCCGGCGACTCCGACTTGAGACTTCGACTCGACTTATATCTTCACGGTTTCCGACTATTTTTGGCCTAGGTACGTCCAACCCTCTCTGTTTAGTTGTTATACGCAATCAAAATCAAGACTTGGTAGCTAAAGTCATGATTAGAGAAGCTAAAATGAGATTGTTCTTGAAAAGGGGTTAAAGTGTATTTTTCATAAACTTGTTAACATGACAAAGGGGGGGCTGTTTTGTATTTTCAGAAACTAGGTGGTGACTAGTGTCTTTTAACATAACTGTTTTGAAATAAATTAGGGTATTTGTTGATTTTTTAATATAAATTAGGGTTTATATAATTAAACTACACACTTTTAGATAATAATAATAATAATAATAATAATAATAATAATAATAATAATAATAATAATAGTAATCATAATAATAATAATAATAAAATAATTTTAGATTAACAATAATTTCTAAAAATAGTAGTTTTCGTCCTCGTCTCGGAAAGTTGATTCGGGTAGAGAAATAGTAAACTGGTTGTTTGTTAAAAATTTAAATGTTTTTAATGTTTAATCACTTAGCTTATAAAATTGGTGGCAAACTTGTAGAATTGACTCTTCACTAAATTATAGTATCGTTTTCTTAAAAACATAATAGTCGAAAAATCATTCGTCGTTATAAATAGTTCTTAAGTATAATTTCTTTAGCTCGTATTTTTAATAATCTAATTAGTCACTTTTAAATAATTATAATAATGATAATAATGATAATAATAATAACAACAACAACAAAAACAACAACAACAATAATAATAATAATAATAATAATAATAATAATAATAATAATAATAATAATAATAATAATAATAATAATAATAATAATAATAATAGTCGATTAATAATAGATGTGTTGTTTCGTTTATAGAAAATTATAACTAAATGATGAAACGATAGAAATTTAACTAGCAGGGTTTGGATTGGTATAAAGAAAATACTCCTCAGAACTTATAGCATTTTGTTTGAGTAATTATTGACGTAGAAGACACGATTTGTAGGTGACGTCTTTGTAGGCCCGAGCCATTGCTAAGACGTGCTTTTGCTGCGGAAAGTAAGGTAAGTGAACATGCCAAGCCTTGCGTGCCAAGCTCCTTTCGTGTCACAAGTTGATTTAATAGTTGTCTTGAAAAGTACTTGTTATTTATTTACATGTTTATTTCAGATTTTCTTGCATCTTAAAAAATTGTTTTGTTTGATATTGTCACACGAAAAATAATAATAATGCGTAACTAACGTAAAGTGGAAAGAGTTGTACGGGAGAAGCGTATTATTGTCGTGTTGACTTTGTTTACTCGGCCTGAGATTAGATTGGTCGGGTTGGCTTCGTCCACTCGACCCGTTTTAATTTTAATCCGGTCGCAACCTGCCGGGTCGCTCCATGTACTCACCTCTCTGGCCGCGAGAAGTCTTAGGGGGGTGCCGGCACTTAAGGTCTTGGATGCGTAGAGTTAGTAGATTCTTCCCCGTGTCAACAAAGCTAATAATACGGATTCTCTGAGATTTGGATAATTAAGAAAGAGAAGAAGAAAGAGATTAGGACTAATTCTCCCCGTTTGAAGGTAAAGGAAGATTAAAAGAATGAGAATTTTATAAGTGTTCTTACTGGATGCATCAGGTTCAGTTTTACAGTTTTACAGTTATTACTTGAATTTCATGATTTACCCTGCAAGCTTGCATTTATATTTTCCTCTGTATATTTATTGTGAAAAGAAAGTTATGCCTCATCTTCTGTTTTACGAGCTTGGGTGTCACTTACACAGTATTTCCATGCTGACTTTAAAAACTGCGGTTCCTGTTTCCTTCCCGCCGCAGGTTTAGGAGCTGAAGACTAAGGTGTAGCTGGGTACGAGACTCGCTTAGTTGGATTTCACCCTGAGTAGAATCTAGCTTTGGCTAGTTAAGAATGATGTAGTAGTTTCAGAAACGCTTGTGTAATATCTAGAAACTTTTTTAATGTTTAATATTATGTAATAAATAAATAAGTTGGGATGTTATGCTTTTGATTTCCACCGTTACTTTTAGCATCGCCCTCCCGGTCTTGTCCGAGCCGGATAAGGGGGTTGTTGCACTCCTCCTCCTTCTTCTGAGTTCAAATGCCTAAATACGGATCTCGAAACGACTGGAACTGAATCGCCGTTGCGGGTTCTCGATTGGATTCGATCTGATTCATAGCCTCACTTCGAAAATCATAACATGAGGCCCAATTCGAAACCCAGCCACAACTAGCAACAACGCAATTCGATATCCAACATTGCCAATAAACAAGTTCAATTCTTCGGCACCCAAATCGATTGTTTCGAGGTTCATTTGCTCTTCTCAAATTTTACTTTCTCTTCGACTAAATTGAAGTTATGAGTCTTCAAACTGGTTGAGTTTGTATGGTTGCGGTAATGGGTGCTTTGTGTTCTCACTCGGATAGCATAAAGATGGTGGTGCTTGAAGTTCTATCATCGGGAGATTTGGGGAACAGGTTGTGGCGTTGGAGGGTGGATCCTGGACGTCGGCTGTAGTTTTCTCAGACGAAGGAGAACAAGAAAGTGGAGGACTGATCTGGTTGGGGTTAAATTTTTTGGTCGGAGGTCTGGTTGGGGGTCAGAATCTAGGTTTATTGACCGGATTCTAGGTTTATTGGCGGTGATGGTGGCGGTAATGGTGAGGATTGTTGTGTTGTTCTTAGTCTCATAGATGTAAGGAATAGACAATTTTACCCTTGAACAAAAGGACATGAAAGCCAACTAATGGCATATTCCGTTAACGTTGGACGGAAAAAAACTTTCAGTTTCAAATTGACTAGTTTATTGCAAATGGGGTACATTTTTAGCAAGTTTTGAAACAGGGTATTGCAATGTGATAGTTTCCCTATACTGGTGGTATCCATTAAGTAATTAAGCCTTATTGTAATTCCTGAAACATTATGAAATGAAAAAAAAAAAGATCACAAAATGATTTAATGTGGTTCACTAGCTATGTACTCGGCTAAATAAACCCAATTTATTGATGAGAATCCGATTACAATCCAAAAAACCACACACGAGCTAATAGCCACGACCTACACCCATATATAGGCATAAACTACTGACTTGTGCCCAAAGCAGCACTCAAAAGTTACCAAAATCGATAAGGAAACAACCCCAAAAATTTCCAGCCCAGAAGTAGGTTGCACGAACTGCTAAAGTAGGTCGCATGACCTACTATAGTACCCAAATGCTGCAATCTTTTTCCCTTACCTTCTTGCTCGTTGCTTTGTCAATTCCAATCTAAGGTTTTGATCACCCAATTCATAAGAATAACTACTTCTATATTTCTTCTAAATATTTTTGAGTCACTTTTAAATGGTCATTCTAACCCGGACATTTGCTTAGGGAAAACGTTGGAAGAATTTTTAATCTTTTCACTGTGTTTTAGAGTACTGATATTGTTGTAGAGTGTACAACATCATGAAAAGATTACTAAATTCTTATATCGTTGTGCACAAGAGATTCCGGCGGGGAGACCTCCGTGTACACCGTATGTAGAGGATCAGAGATCGCACAGGAAGAGTTGGGTTGTGTGTAGGGAGAGAGTAAGGCAGTAGTAATGTCTGAGAGAGAGACAGAGGTTTGGCAGAGCTTCCGCGTATGACAAGTGTGTTCTCCTTTTTGTATGGAAAGGTTAACGTCCTATATATAGCAGGGAACGTGACCGTTGTAGTGTGGTTAATGCGCCCATTAATGGCGGCTTAATTAGCTTAACCACAACGGCACGTTCGTCCGTGTATATAGGGACCGTTATAGCACGTTATGCGCGAATACCGGAACCGTTACGAGGTTGACCGGGTTTGACCGGATTGACCGGGTTTATGGAGCTCGTGCCATAAATCTCTCAAAGCAGTTACTAAAGGTCGCGCGCGGGCTTGGCTCGCACGCGACAGGGCTTACTCTAGCCTCCAAACCACTAAGTCCCTACAAGTCAAGTGCGGTGGTATGCGAGGGCTCTGTCTCGCAGCCCCCACATGGATCAGCTCGGCTGGTGATCCAGTGTGTGTGGAGCACAATATGGTGTGCTGGATGGTTGCCACGTGGCCAAGATCTGTCAGCTCAGAAAGCACTATCTACATTAGCCCCCTTTCTGCGCGTGAAGACTCATAGCTGTATAGACTTCCATGCGCGGAAACCAACATACGCGTCGCCGCCACGCATCAATTCAAATACGGGTAAGTTCAGCCCCCGTGCGTGCCATTATGACCTAAAACCCCTAGAGTCGTGCCGTCTGGCCTTTAGGGTTTTAGGCGTGACGTCAGCTTGTCCTGTGATTGCGCGATTCGACGGTGACGGTTGCGATTCGACTACTGAAAGGACGCAACCCTTCATTGTTTTTGGATAAATACTTTGTATCCCCCACTGTTGCAAAGCATCACTTCTTTCTCTTAAAGTGAATGGTACCCGGAGGTCTTCGAGAGCAGATTCAGATAATCAATCACCAGTTCAGAACTGTAAATCGTCTTCTCCAACTGTGCGTATCCAAGCAGGCTTCGCGAAAACAAGGTTGGCCCTGTTCGATTTCGATTTAGAACACCAATGTAGGCTTTGAACTGTGTTGGATCTTCAAACTCATGAAACTTGTGAAGAAACTTTGATCTTTGAACCCACTTTTGCTTTAATCTTTCAATAATAAGGACTTCGGATGTGGGGTTTTGAAATTGCTGATAATGCAACCCTCTAATTTCTGAAATTGATACCAGAAACTGTTCATCTTTCTTTCCCATAGATCTTGACTCTCGAAATTCAAACTGAAGTGTGGTATATTTCTCCCCCCCCCCCTTTTTTTTGCTCTTCCGCAGGAATGGCCAAGACAAAAGGAACCAGACCCACCAAGGAAGACGAAGAGATACCCGATCTTCCGCAGGCTTTGTGGCGAAAAGCCCCCTATCTAGGTGGCAAAGATTTCTACCACGCGAGGGTTAAGGCGAAGAAGATGCCTGCTCCTGTCCCTAATGAGGGATTGCTAACACTGACTCCCCCGGTTAACTCAGCCCTGCTCGAGTTAATTGGCTCCGAGGATGTGGTTCGATTGGGAATCGAAAATGGGTACTTCCCCTACGCTGCGATTTCTACTCAAGCTTTTGTCCAGAAATTGGACTACATGGATGAGTGGATTGACCACGTATTGACCAATCATGCTGCGACTCTTGATGAGGCCGGCGTATACTTCGCTGTTCGTGCTATGAAGGGTGCTGCCGTGAAGCTGGACCAGTCCATGCTTCTAAACCTTCTTTCCCGCTACTCGCCTGCGACTCATACTTTTCACTTTGCTGAGTTCGAGGCTGCCCCTACACTCGAGGACGTGCACATGATGTACGATCTGTCTCCCATGGGTGAAGTGGACCCTTTGAGTCCTTTGAGGACGGCTGCGGAGATTGCTTTGTACACGCAGATGGAGGAGTGTCTGTCAGAAGTGAAGAAAATCTCCACCCGGTGGACCACTACCAAAGCCCTTCCAAACTGGCAGTTGGTTGATACGTCCGCGAAGAACACCTGGAACAAATGGTTGCAGTACTTCTTTCGTGACTATGCAAACAGCAGCATCACTAAGAAGCTTCTGAGTGAGAACCCAGAGGCCAAGAATTACAAGAAGGGTAAAGGCTATCACTTGACCCTTTGTGCTTTCCTCTGTGCATGGTTGTCGAGGTACTTAATTGATGGTCACCCACATGATGGTGTTTTCTACCACGTTCTGCCACTTTCTGTGAGGCTCGCCCTTGGCCAGAGAGTCGCACTCGGACCCTTGGTCTTGGGCACGCTGTACTATAGGCTTGATCAGCTGGTTGCGGCCATGAAGGAGTCGCGTGGCCGCCTCGATATATTGACTTTCGTCAACATTTCCTTCTTGACGATGTGGGTCTTCGAGCGATGGCCGTCCTATGCTCCAACTGCTCTTAAACCCGACAAGTGGTGTCCCCCAGGCGAGACGGAGGAGCGTAACAGTGGCAGGGCTGCGAGGTGGTTTGGAGCGAACAATACCAAGTGCGTTTGGAGCCTGATATGCGACAAGCGGAAAGAGTTTACTGCCAGGCCCTATGCCACGCGCATTGAGAACGTGCGATGGTTTCCAAAGCTGTACCCCTCTAAGGGTGTTGTCTTCTCAGAAGAGCTTCTCTTCGAAGAGGGATCGCATTTCCATGAGCGCTATCGCGAGTTCTTTTGCTGGTGTCTGCGAGGTTCTCTTCCTGCCCTCGCAGAGCATATTCGTGAGCTCGCGCCAAGGTATGAGAGGATTACCGTGGATGTTGACCCCACTCGAGTTTCTCCCCAGTTCGGCTTTGATGCAGTGGCACCATCAATCTGGCCCCAGTCCATTATCAGAGGTTGCTATAAGCGCTTGCTAACAAAGGAGTGCAAGACAGTCTTCATGAACAATCTTCCCTTTGAGCAGCCTGCAGGTACCGGCGAGGGCGATTGTTCCCAGAACTGGCTCGCATACTGGGTCGCCCAGCAAACGAGAATTGAGACACAGTCGGCCGCTCAGCCGAGTAGAGCTCCCTTGATCAAGAGAAACTCTTTTCCGTTTCGCCCCAATTGCAGTCTGAGCGAGTCTGAATATGGTTGCTACTCATTGTTGGATCATGAGAACCATCTGTGCCCTGACGTCATTCTGAAGGAAAAGATCGCCGCGGTTAAGAAGGGCGACATGCATGTCATCAGATATAGCGAGGCATTTGCTAAGGTAAGCAACTTTTTCCGCGTGCGTTAAGCTTCTTGATTTCCACATGTTGATGCCTTTATTTTGTATTGTTTGCTGCAGTGTCATGTGCGGAGATTCGCATCTGGTGATCGTTCCAAGTCGTTGGTTAACACCATGGTTGCCACCAAAAGACAAGGACAGTCGTTTCTGCTAGCATGGAGGATGGACCCCGAGGTCGAAACCAGGATTCGCGCAGTCATGAATGCTTTTGCTGACTCGCTGATAGATAATACTCCGGCCGTGTCTCCACCCAGAGATAATCCGTCTCCTCCAGCGACTGCCGCGCCGAGAGCGAAAAGACCCAGGCAAAAGGGAATTACAATTTCTTCCCCTAGAAGTGCTCCAACTTCCCCTCCAGCGAGGTCCCTTTCTGTCAAGGATAAAGGCAAAGGTCGCATGCCCAGTAGAGCGCGGAAGGAACTTGCAGTTGAGACCTTCGTTCCATTTGACCAGGAGGAAGAAGAGGAGAGGCAGGAGCAGGAGCCCAGAGAAGGTGATGAAGAAGAAGAAGAAAGAACAAATGTGATACATGAGGAAGAATCAGGAGGTACCTCCATCGCGTTTCCCCCATTATCGTAATTCTTTCGCAATTCTTTCTTAAACCAATCGTTTCTCCGCAGATGATGATGATGATGAGACCATCGGTGGCCTTTTGGCCAAGAGACAAAAGAAGAATGCTCATTCTAGCATTCCAGACGAACCCATAAGCGAGGACGTTCTTGCCGAGTTCAGGAAGACAGCCGCGTAAGCTGCTGAAAGAAGAAGGCAGCGCGAAGAGGAGGAGCTCGAGCGTGTGAGACAGCGGAGCCTTGAAAAGCAACATGTTGACGACCTAGTGCGTCCCACTGATGAGGAAGATATGCTTCCCGAAGAGCTAGCTCCTCAGACTGAAGAGGAGGATGTGGCTCCAGAAGAGGATGCAGCAGCTTTGGAGCAAGCCCAAGCGGATTTTGAAGAAATCGCTGGCGGTAATAAAGGTGAGATCTTCAATATCGCAGTAACTTATAGAGATGTCGTAGTGGGTGCATTAAAGCATGGTGTGTCAAAAGCTGACATTCGCCGTTGGCTAGTAGGCAAATGCGGAGAACCTTCAGGTAATCATTTGAACGATATGCATGATCTAGACCTTAGCAACTTGAAACAGAATCATGACTGGTTTCTTCGCGTCCCAGGTCACGCTCATTTTAAAGACCTGCTTAATGAGGACACACTAATAGGGCATGGTTCCACGTCTTTAGTGTATGACGAAGATACATCAATCCCACCTTCGCGTGGAGGTGCTTGCTCTTAGCTTTAGCAAAGATAGTAAAATAACATACAATGTGAGTTACCTCATACTATCGCATTTTGTGTCGTAGGCAATGCTGAGGAACCTGTTCTGGAGCAGAGAAGTCAGCCTTCTGCATCCTATGTTCCAATTCCGAGCCCCCATACCGAGAAGCCCGTCGCAGCTACTGAACACACAGGAGAGCCTCTTGAGGACATCATCGAACTTTCCGATGATGCTGAAGCTGATGCTGTGCTAATGGAGGAAGATGCCCATACTGGCGCTGAGGAAGTAAGAACAAGTGCTGCTGATGCTTCCGCATCTGAGAGTGTCCCTCGCCAAGCGACTTCGGCTGTCGCTTCGCCTCCGGCGATGACTGAGTCGGCGGCACCCCTTCCCGCGTGGAGCTTTTGGGGCTCGCAGGTTGGGAATGCAGTCGCAGCTGGTGCGGCCTATACTCTTCCTCCTAACTACGAGGGGTTAGAGCTCGCAGCTGACAGGAGAGCTATGGAGCGAGGGCAGTCTTCGACCACTCCGGCAATGCGCATCCCTTCTCTTCGTGAGGTTCTCGAAGGGACTGGTAAGTAGAGATTTGCTGTTTGCATCTCGTATTATTCATTTGCGAGTTTGACATCATAACTTAGCTTTGACATTGCTTTAGGTCTGAAGCAAACTGATGTGGACTGGGTAGTTCGGATGCGCCTCACCTATCCTCAATCATTTGAAAGATCTCTGGAGATAGGGCATTTCGACAGGAGGCTGTTTCTTACCGAAGCCATTTGTATTTTGGAGTAGCTATCTATGGCCACGCCTGCGACCATTTCTGTTCAGAGTGCCTATCTGCTTTTCGGCATGTTCCAAAATCTTCTTGCCAAAGTCCAAGGCAGATTGGGTTTCAGATTTCTTATGAAAAGAATTACCCTGATTCGCGCAGCCGTAACTTTGAAACTCGGCCACCAAAATCTCGCAGCTGAGAAGCAAAAGGTGGAGCAGCAGAAGCAAAAGGCTGAAGAGGCTACAAGGCTCTATCATGAGATGAATGCCAAGTGCGAGAACCTGAGGCAAGAAGTGGAGCAGGTAGAGAAGCTGAGCCATCAGTTTGCACCCCATGACTCCTTGATCAAGAACTTGCTTTGACTTTTTTTTTTGAATTTGAAAAGTAGCAAGGAAATAGCTGGAACATTAATGTAATGCGGAAACATTAATGTAATGTTGCTAGGGTTTCTCCCCCTTTTTTTTTAAGAATCAACTTGCCCGTTTTGCCCTTTCCGGGATTTGATAGGATATCTCTGTGCATATCCAATTGTGACATCAGCAATTGATGCTCTGCTTAATTTTCGCGCTAATTTCTCGGAAGATAAGCACGCTTTCCTTGGGAAGTCCATCAGAATCATGACCATCCGTCATTAATTAGGATACGCAACTGAATCGTCGTAGCCTTTAGTAGGGGAATTGATCGTTACCGCTTTTCAAGGCGTAAGTGATTGACCTTACCCTCTTTTCAAATTCTGCTGACTCATCTTTGGCAACCGAAGAGTCTTCACAGGGTTTATATAAACCCTGTCTTTGCCATTTGGGTTCTTCATCCAAAAATGTGCTTTGCCGTGAGTCCTTACGACTGCTGGCTTCAACGCTTGTTTTTCGTTGATTCATGGCAACTCCAAGTTGTGAATCCTGAGTTTGCGCTTTGTGCTATAGAAATAGTTTCCAAGATCCGCCTTATGAGGCTTATTTCTCTTTATAACCATCGTCAAGAAGATGGATATGATACCTCATGTGTGTTCGAAGAATTTTCTTCGTGTATTATGTTTGCAGGTCGTGTTTCCGGCCGCCTCCCGGAGAGGTGCAGCGCCGTAGTGACCGTGCTACCGATTCGTAATGGACGGCGGAATTCTCCTCCAGCATCCCTGGAGGAGAATTTCTTGCCTCTTCGTTCTTGAACTCAGGAGGCTCGTCAATGCCCTTGTCAATCATGACAAGGAACCCATCACCAGAGGAATGACTGCTTCCCCTGTTTTGCACGACGGCATACGCCGGAACAGGAGGTTCCTCCGGTGCATATCTTGATCAGACAGAGGCCTTTGTCAGCTCCTGGGGTCTTGGACGTACCGTTACCCAGATCTTGCTGCTAGGGACGTAGCGAATGACGAGTTGATCTCTTCGCGGCAGCATCCCTTTTGCTATAGATCTTTGGCCGCAGATCTGTGTATCGCATAGACGGTGTTAGGACCGTTTGGTTCATCCTTTTTAGTCAGGATTCCCGTGGTGTGTCTCTGCTGGCTTGTCAGTTACTTTTCGAATGTATTGTAAGCCACGTTGGCTGCGTAGTTAGATTTGAGCTTTTTCACTTGTAAGCTGCTATGTAGACAGATAAATTGTAAGTCTTTTTGACTCATAATGATAAATAGCTTTTGTATTATGTGCTGTGCTGTTGCAACAAAATACAATTTCGCATGCGTATCGGCATATTTCACCCTTGCATAATGCTATATACATGTTTCGCATCTGCTATCTACCATATAAATTCGCAGATATTTTCACCAGATCGTTCGAGATCGTGTGTGCGCAGCTGTGCTATCTTGGCAGATGGGCTTGCGATTTGCCTTCAGATTGAATAAGTGCTATCACATCAGATAGACTTTTGTAGATCACTTGATATCATTATGTATGATGTTGCTATCACAATAGATAGGCTTAAGGATGATTTTTAGATCGCATTCGTACGAGTCGCTATCGTAGCAAACAAACTTTGTAAGATCAATTAAGATCATTTTGCGTAGGCTGCTATCGTGACAGATAGACTTTAAGAGATCAGTTAAGATCATTCTTCGTATGAGCTGCTATCGCGGCAGATAGGCTTTGGAAGATCAATTAAAATCATTTTGCATATGCTGCTATCATGATAGATAGGCTTAGAGGATCAGCTAAGATCGCATTTGCTTAGGTTGCTATCGTGGCAGGTAGGCTTAGGAAGATCAATTAAGATCATTTTGCATATGTTGCTATCATGACAGATAGGCTTAGAGGATCAATTAAGATCATTCTTTGCACGAGTCGCTATCGCAGCAAATAGGCTTTGGAAGATCAATTAAGATCGTTTTGCGTAGGCTGCTATCATGATAGATAGGCTTAGAGGATCAATTAAGATCGCATTTGCATAGGCTGCTATCACGGCAGCTAGGCTTAGATGATCAACTAAGATCGCGTTTGCATGGGCTGCTATCACGGCAGATAGGCTTAGAAAGATCAATTAAGATCAATTTGCATATGTTGCTATCATGACAGATAAGCTTAGATGATCAGTTAAGATCGCATTTGCATAGGCTGCTATCGCGGCAGATAGGCTTAGATGATCAGTTAAGATCGCATTTGCATAGGCTGCTATCGCGGCAGATAGGCTTAGATGATCAGTTAATATCGCATTTGCATAGGCTGCTATCGCGGCAGATAGGCTTAGATGATCAGTTAAGATCGCATTTGCATAGGCTGCTGTTGTGGCGGATAGCCCATTGTTAACAGTTATAACAAACTAAAATGAAGCAAAATTGACATCCAGAAATATGAAGTTCTCATTTGGGAGAATTCTCTTATTATAATGCTCTCATATGGGAGAGATGAGATTACAATCCTCTCATATGGGAGAGGAGATTGTGCGAATCGTAGCCATACAAGACATTAATCGACGTTATAATAAAACGCATGAAATGAGAGAAGTCAGGGATAGTACTTCTTAATCCAGCGCATGTTGACTGAACTCGGGGTTGAGGTTGTACCGTGCAACCTTCGTATGCTGCAGTAGCCGCTGTCAAAGACTTCTGTGACTTCGAAGGGTCCTTCCCAATTGGCTGCGAACTTTGGGTGAGCCGCTTCTCGCATGCAGTGGTCAGATGCGCGCAGGACCAGATCTCCAACTGCGAAATCTCTTCGTTGGACCGTCTTATTATAAGCACGAGCGATCCTTTCTTGATACCGCTTGTTGGTCTTTTTGGCTTGTTCTCGCTTTTCCTCTAGCAAGACCAAGTCATGTTCACGTTGATTTTCGTAGAGTGCGTGGAAGGCTAACCTTGCCGAATTGACTCTCACCTCCGCAGGTACCACGGCTTCGGCCCCATAGCATAATAGGAATGGTGAGGCCCCCGTGGGTGTCATTGGAGAAGTTCGGTAAGCCCACAGAGCTATGCTTAGAGAATCGGCCCATTTCTTGTGGTCATCTGCGACCATCTTGCTCAAGATCCTCAACAGTGTTTTGTTGGTCGCTTCAGCTTGCCCGTTCCCCTTTGGGTAATAAGGGGTGGAACATATTTGCCTGACATTGTACTATGCTATCTTCGCAGCTACCTGGCGATTAACAAAAGGAGTACCATTATCTGAAAGAATGGTGTTTGGAATTCCGAACCTGCATATGATGTTTTCCTGGATGAAATTGACCACAGCTAGCGCATTTGCCGTCTTCAGTGGTATCGCTTCCACCCATTTGGTGAATAGCTCAGTTGCAGTGAGAATAAAATGATTCCCGTGTGATGTTGGTCGGATGGGACCGATGAAGTCTAGAGCCCATGTGTGAAATGGCCATGGCGTCCCTAACGCATGTAGATCCACAGCAGGAGCGTGCACTAGGTTTCCTTTGAATTGACACTCCTGGCAGCGTCGTACTTTGGTGCGACAATCGGCCTCCATCGTGGGCCAGAAATATCCAATTGATAGGAGCTGTATGCATAATTTCGCACCTCCTTGGTGTTCTACCTGATGAGAGAGGTCCATGACTTCTTGTGCTTCCCTGTCGTCTAGACATCGCAGCAAGTTGCCCTCATGACCTCTTCGCCAAAGCAAGTCCTCCTGCACCACATATCGGGACGCTTTCCTCTTCAATTTCTCAGCTTCTTTTCTCGATTCAGGCACGGTGCCCTGAGTGAGAAAGTCAAAGAGTGGCTTCCTCCAATCCGTGTCATCATCAGTTAGAGCGATGAGTAGAGAATCTTTGATCAGTGCGCAACTTTCGCACTTCCCCTGTATCAGGGCCGCGGCTGTTGACATGTCTGGCCAATGAATGCCATATCTCTGAGCCTTCCGATAGATTGACACCTCACTTTCTCCGCAAGCATGTTGGTGAATCTTTTCTAACAATAGCTGCCCCTCTTGCTCGGAAACGCATCGCATGAGTATTCCGCCAGGACCCTTGTAGTAAAGGGTGTTGTCATGTATGCAATACCCCTTTGTGAGTGCCCAGCTTTCACTGCTTGTGCCTTCCGCGATAGCTTGTAAGACTGCTTTTCTCCAATCCAAATCATCCATGTGTTCGTCGTCGCACGCATCTTCTGTCAATGCTGACGATGTTCGCACTTCGATCGAAATCTTCGCGGGACATTTGTCTGTACTGACCTTAGATCCCAAGGTAGCCAAAGCATCTGCATGCCTGTTGTCTGCTCGGGGCTTGTGCTCGTACCTTACGTCGCAGAATTGCTGTACCAGCTTTTGTACTAGAGTCCGGTAAGATAGAAGGTTAATCTCCTTCAAACCGTATTCGCCCGCGGCTTGCTTGACGATCAGCTTGGAGTCTCCCATGACCGTCAAATTGCTTACTTCTAGAGCCTTTGCTGCACGGAGCCCCGCGATAAGAGCCTCATATTCCGCTTCATTGTTTGTGACTGCGAAATTGAGCTTGGCGGACATCTGTATGACCTCTCCATCTGGCTTGGTCAAGACTATCCCAATGCCTCCGCCTTTCCTTGTTCACGAACCGTCGAAGTGGAGCGTCCAATAGGGCACGTCGATTGCATAGATTTCAGGGCCTTCGAGCTCTTCTTCGATCACGGGCTCGTGGCTGTTATCGGGGAACTGTGCCAACAGATCCGCTACCGCCTGTGACTTGATCGCTCGCGGTCGCACGCATGTGATATCGTACTGAGATATGGTCATGTACCATTTCGCCAATCTCCCCCCAGGAGTAGTGTGAGTTAGCAGATATCGTATGGGATCGCTCTTGGTGACCACTACCACTTTGTGCGACGCAAAGTAGTGTTTCAACTTCTCTATCACAAAGAACAAGGCAAGGCAATGACGTTCGATGTCTGTGTACCTTGATTCAGCAGGCTGCACAATGCGAGAGATGTAGTAGATAGGCCTCTCTTGGCCTTCGTACTCCTGAGCCAAGAGTGCTCCTATGGATCTCCTTGTGGACGTCAGATATAGCAGAAACGGTGATCCCAGTTGAGGTGCGATCATTATTTTTGAAGACGTCAGCAGATCCTTCAGCTTTTCGAATGCAGCTTCGTGCTCCGGAGTCCAGTTGTATACAGCGTCTTTCTTGAGAAGGGTAATGTAACAGCAGGTGATTTCGGCAATCGCTGGGATGAATCTCCGCAGATATGATAGCTTTCCCAAAAATGTCTTCAAGGCACTTTGATTATGGGGTGGCATCATGCCAGTGATAGCTGATACTTTCGCAGGGTCAGGCTCGATTCCTTAACGATGAACCACGCATCCCAAGAACTTACCTGATGTTACCCCAAATGCGCATTTCACAGGATTCATCTTCAGTTGAAAGCGTCTACATCTATTGAACACTTTTCGTAAATCTGCGAGGTGATCTGCTTCCTGCTTGGATTTGACTACAAGGTCATCCACATAGAACTCCACCTCTTTGTGCATCATATCGTGGAACAGGGCCATCATGGCTCGCTGATAGGTCGCACCCGCGTTTTTGAGACCGAACGGCATTACCGTGTAGTTGAACACCCCCACCGGAGTGATGAATGCAGTTTTCCGCGCATCCTCGGGGTCCATCTTGATCTGGTTGTACCCGCTGAAGCCGTCCATGAAACTGAACATGCGGTGGCCCGCTGTTGAATCGATAAGCAAAACGATGTTGGGCAGTGGAAAATCGTCCTTTGGGCAGAAACGATTGAGATCCCGGAAGTCCACACAGATGCGAAGCTGTCCGTTCTTCTTTACCACTGGCACAATGTTGGCCACGTGGGATGATGATTCGGCTCTATGAAGTTGGCATCCAGGAGTTTGACAATCTCCTGTTTGATCTTCACGTTAAGCTCCGGCCTGAAGCTTCTTGTGCTCTGCTTTACCGGTTTCGACCCTGGAATGATGTCCAAACGGTGCATGGTGATGCTTGTATCCAGACCTGGCATCTCATCATACTCCCATGCGAACACATCCTTGTATTCAGTTAGGAGCTGTAGCAGTCCTTGCTCCTCCTCGCTTGTGAGGTCTGCACTTAGAAAGACTGGCCTCTTCTTTTCCTCGTTCGGGCTGAGGAACACTTCCTTTAGCTCTTGCTTTTGTGGTCTGGGCCTATCTTCCATGCATTCAGGTGCTTCTTTGAGCTTCTCGTCCGGAGTGCTCTGCATTGGCTCTTTCATTACCGCAATCTGCTCGATTTGATTGATTTGCTCAGGGATATCCCCATGCCCGTGTGAGGACATCCCCGCGCACCTTCATATACGATAGCACTTCTTCCCATTGGCGTAGAAGCTCTCTATCTCCTTGCCTTCGGGGTCGTGCTTTGCAATTCGCTTCAGTGTATACACGCTCTTTCGCTGGTACGCGATTCGTGGCGCCTCTTCGCGTGTGGGCGGCTTTTCCTTGGCATCTTCCCTTGTCACCATGACTCCCGCCGGTGACTGGTCCTTGATATCCTCCCATAGGGGTAAAGGAGTAGGGTTGAATGGTCCGGGTGTTTGCTCGTCCGCCATCTCGGTGAACCACACAGCCTCGCTGAGATGTGCTTCATCCAAGTTGAATGGATTTGTCGAAGCCGGTATCTCGACTACTCTGTCGTTCCAGATAGCTTTCATAACCTGGTGAGCCGTTGAAGGAACCGCGTCGAAGCGATGAATCCAGGCTCGACCTATGATCATGTGATACGTAGTGTTCGCGTCTATGACATAGAATTTCGCTGAGCACTTGATTTTGCCAATCTGAACGCCCAGGCGGATCCATCCGATCGTCATTCTAGAGTCGCTTCCGAATCCCATCAGCGGAGATGGACGCATGACGATCTTGTGCTCGGGGATCCCTGCTAGGTTCAGTGTGTGGAGCGAAACAACGTTGACTGCTGCTCCTCCATCGACGAATGCTCTTTTGAATTCGACGCCGTTGATGATGACCGTCACATAGAGAGGCCTCTGGTGGCTCGCATCTGTCTTTTTGTCGCTGGCAGAAAAGGCCATAATCTTTTCAGTTGAGCGAGACGCCCTGATGACTTTCCCGTTGGAGACTACAAGATCCTCCTCGTAGTCCTCTGCTATCCTTAAGATCGCTTTTGTCATTTCTGTCCGGCATTTCTCCGAGAAATTCATCTGGTCGAAGAATCTGCTGAAGCCGTGCGACCCCTTCATCCGGTCAGCACGTTTATCCTCTGTGTCCATGCTGTAGTCTTCGTCTTCATGGACCTCGGCAATGATGGGTAGACCATCCTCTGCGACTTCTTCCAAGTCTACAATCGAGATCATGGTGACCTCTTTCCCTTTCGAGCCCTGCTCCGCATGAGCAGGAAGCGGATTATTACGCACATCCTTCCTGTGATCGCTGACGATCAGCTCGCCGTTCTTCATCTTTTGATTGAATACAATCCTGAGCTTCTTACATTCCGCTGTAGGATGCATGACCTTGCCGTGGTACTCGCACCACTTTGGGTCCCTCACCATATCCTTGGAGGGTACCTTCTCGAGCGGCGGTAGGACACCGTCCTTGCGCCATTGCCTGCAGAGATCGCTTGCCTCTTCTACCGAACATGGCAGAGGTGGTATGTCGAAGTCCACCACCTTCGCCTGCTTCTGGGGTGAAACTGTATTGACCTCAGCTTCGCGTCCCCTCTTGTAACTGAACCTTCCGATTTTGTAGGTAGTACCGCTCGAAGATCGCTCCGGGGCGTTCTTCTTTTTCTGTCTCTCGACTATAGGCTCGATGTTCTTGGTGCATTCAATGAGCTTTGAAAACGTAGGTGTTTGCAGATTGATGAGCATACCCTTGTATTCGTCTCGCATGCACTGCAGGCATATCTCCACGAGCCGGCTTTCGAGCATTGGATCTTTGCATTCCAAGGACTTCGCCCTGAATTTCTTGATAAAAGTGATCCCGTCCTCCTCGCGCTTCTGATACATCCGCGAGAGGTGGATCATTGTCACCTTTTCTTCCATCTGGAAGAACTTGGTATAGAACTTCTGGACCATGTCGTCCCAAGTCTTCACTGATCCGGCCTCCAGCGTTCGGTACCACTTGTACGCTACGTTCCCCAGAGATTTCGGGAACTCTCGCATCAGTAATTTGGGATCGGCTCCGTATGGCCCCATGACATCAATGAAACGCATGACATGCTCATGAGCGTTTCCGTTGACATCTTCGAATTTGTCCCATTTAGGAGCCTTGTACCCCACCGGGTTAGGCATGAGATAGATCTCCCGCGGGATGGGTGGATCGTTGTCTAGCTTCGGGATAATGGTATCCGCGAATGACTGGTGAGCCAGAATAGTGTCCATGCGCTTCTGCAGAGACGTCATGCATTCTGGAATGCTTCCCTCGGTAGCAGAAGAAGGGGTTGCCGCAGGCGGAGGCGACACATACGCCGCAGAAGGATTGGGGACATATTGACTACTCGCATTGCCCCAGACCGCCGTTGGAGAAGGCAAGGGGTACTGCGAAGCCGGGTTAGATGCCAAAGCCGGAGGCTGAGGAGTGTGAGCGGTGAGAGGCAACATCTGAGCTGTTGACCCCTGAATCGAGGGCAGCTGCGTAGTCGCCGGTAGAGTTTGCAGATTAGGGTTGGGAGGTGTGGTTGACACTCCCAGTCCCGGAGCGGTAGGGGCTCCTCCTCCTTGAGGGACGGCGGTGGCTGGCGAAGGGTTTGGCGCAAGGGTGCCCAGAACGGCCAAGATCCGTTCTAGTTGCGCAGACTGAGCTTTGAGAGCTTTCGCCTGACTTTGGACAGTGGCGTCCAAGGACTCTAGCGTCGGTGTCTCGCCGGGAGTGGTAGGAGTACGGCGGGTCTCCTCTCCCGAGGCAGTTTCGGTGGAAGACGATCTGTTGCTGATATCATCCACCTGAGACATGGTTGCTTTTGTTGGTAAGTTCACGTCGGGTTCACCAAAATGTGCACAAGAGATTCCGGCGGGGAGACCTCCGTGTACACCGTATGTAGAGGATCAGAGATGGCACAGGAAGAGTTGGGTTGTGTGTAGGGAGAGAGTAAGGCAGTATTAATGTCTGAGAGAGAGACAGAGGTTTGGCAGAGCTTCCGCGTATGGCAAGTGTGTTCTTCTTTTTGTATGGAAAGGTTAACGTCCTATATATAGCAGGGAACGTGACCGTTGTAGTGTGGTTAATGCGCCCATTAATGGCAGCTTAATTAGCTTAACCACAATGGCACGTTCGTTCGTGTATATAGGGACCGTTATAGCACGTTATGCGCGAATACCGGAACCGTTACGAGGTTGACCGGGTTTGACCGGATTGACCGGGTTTATGGAGCTCGTGCCATAAATCTCTCAAAGCAGTTACTAAAGGTCGCGCGCGGGCTTGGCTCGCACGCGACAGGGATTACTCTAGCCTCCAAACCACTAAGTCCCTACAAGTCCCGTGCGGTGGTATGCGAGGGCTCTGTCTCGCAGCCCCCACATGGATCAGCTCGGCTGGTGATCCAGTGTGTGTGGAGTACAATATGGTGTGCTGGATGGTTGCCACGTGGCCAAGATCTGTCAGCTCAGAAAGCACTATCTACAATCATTTTGTTACCCAAATCACTTGGTGAAAGTGACGCAATGAATACTGCAGACTACCACAAAAAAGTTCACCGAAGTCTTGCAACATTTTGCTAACCAGATCTCAGATGAATGTGACCTGATGAATAGTGCACTATGAATATTCAGAAGAAATGGAGGTTGCACTAATTCTTAACTAGTTACACAAGTGACGGCAAAGCCATAGGTACAACCACTTCGTTCATTCTCTTTCCCTCCCTTTCTATTTTGGTACGTTCCCTATATTTCTACCCATTTCTTATTTTGGCAAGTTTAATGATTATAAATTATCCATTTACCCTAAAAAATACTACCCCGTATTTTTATTAAACCCACTTCATAATCAGATTGGGCCACCAATCAACACAAATTAGTGGGCCATTATACTAATCTAACCCAACCCTCCTAATCTAACCCAACCATATCCACCCAAAAACACCAACCCAGTTCACCATTCCTCTCATTTCTCTCAACACACTGAACCAGGAGAGTGAGAGAGTGAGAGGGAGAGGTCGAAAGAGGGATGGAGCACGTCGGGAAACAAAACACGACGAGGCAACTGGGATCTTTGACGAGGACGACGGAGGTCAGAGAGGAGGATGACAGAGGACGGTGACGAGGAAGAAGGAGGCTGATGGAACGGGGACGAAGGAGGCTGGTGTAACTAGGACGAGGACGCCGATCTTGACCTCTACTATGTAGATCTGCATTTTTTGTTCACAGATCTTGGTTGCGGCAGTCAGAGGCGGCGTCGTGGTGGTCAATTGGCGGCGGAATCGGGAAAGATCGACTTATTTTTCTTTTCTTCTTCTTCTATGATTTTTTTCTTTGATTTGTATTTTTTTTATCTGTAATTTTATTATTTGGATCTATATTTTTTTGCTGTTGGTAGTGGTGGTTGACTGGTGGTGGTGGGGAGCCGGTGGTTGTGTTAGTGCTGTTTTTCATACCTAGTAAATGCTCTAAATTTTTTCGTTTAATACCCTTCGATACGTATAAATTAAAAATACTTTCGTATTTCGTACTATTGCTGGACCTAATGAAAAATACTCGAATTTTTGAGCAAAAATGTTTAATACTCGTACTCAACGTTTTAACATACTTTACTTCCGAATAAAACTTCTTGCTTACAAAACTGCAATGAATAAATTATCACTCAAAATATTTTAACTTATAATAACTAATTATTATTTTTATTACATATTTTCTTACTATTTCCCTATTTAAAATATAAATTTATTGCTATAAAGATTTACAAGTATTATTATAAATATTAAGTTAAAATAACTATAATTATGTGTGTATGTTTGTGTACATGTATTTTTGAGTCATGTGTTATATTATCAATTTTCAAATAATTCATGCGTAAGATTTTGAATGTGCGGTAACTTTTTTTTACAGAAGTTTGCATCATAAATAGTTCGATAGTTTTGTATTTTTTTACACGATAATGTGTAATGATCTAAAATAATAAATAAATGAGTACATGTTTTACAAATTGTTTCTAAATATTTGATATACGGAATGATGGCAATGTGGGACACAAAAAACTCATTATACTAACATACTAAGATATGCACCCGTATTATGAATTTCGAATGAATAACTGGTATACGAATTATACACGTACGTATAGACAACTAGAATTAATCAAATCTCATATTTTTATGCCGAATTTCACTAACGTACTTTTAACATAAAACCGTATAATACACGAACATATTGTTCTACGTTTTATTTCCGTTCCGTATTTTACTAACTATGTGTTTTGTTGTTCATCACAAAATTAGATTTTAGGTAGAGAGAGAAGGAGGACAAGAAAGGACAATAGAAAAAAGAAAGGCGCAAATTAGTAAAAGACATAATTTACATAAGTTATGTGCCCTCTCCAAGTAGGAAAAAGAGAGGGAACGAACTGGTACTAGGATAAGATCACATGATAAGTTTGTTGCCAAACAAGTCACTAAAAATGTCTGTGTGATTCACCTTTGTAATCAAATCCTGGGGCCAATCTGTTACTTGTCTCCATTGTCGGGGCTAATTTTGGCACTTCACGAGCTCGGCATTATTTCAAGAAAGAACGGGCGTCAAGTCCCTTTCAGAAAACAATAACCAATCGATTTTGGTGGGACAATCATCGACAAGTCGATAACCATATTTGATGCCATATCTTAAAGCTCCTCGAATGCCCACTTATTTACGATTTTATCCTGTCCACTTGTGATCTTAACAAATTCCTCAAACCTTTCTAGGAAAATCGTAACAAAATTTCAATGTTGCTTTCTAAATTTTAAATACGGTGGTCCTGGTTGACGATTGTAGGCTTATTTTTTGTGCAAAATGTGTTTGATAGATTTTACTAATAAAAGACAGACACGAGACAACTCTTTTAATTCCATTTTAATCTCCCTTTCCTTCAAAAATTAAATCTCCTCTTTGAACGTCGAGGATTCTGTTTGGCACCTGTTTGGAAATAGGGAAAAACAGTTTGAAGACACTAAAATTGGTATTTCTAGAAACGTTTAACAAATAAAAAAACAGACAACAAAACATAGCTGTCACACGTTTCACCATAATTCTCCGTTTCGCCATAATTTTACCCATTAACTCTTTTCATTGCTTATAATTCTCCGTTACGCCATAATTTTTCCAGTTAACTTTATGGGTCAACTTGACCTACTAAGTTAGTTAACTATATGACACCAAAACGTGTTAATCTTCTAATAATATTCTAGTATTAAGAAAGATCTACAATATTATGCAAATTTTAACATATTTACGTATCACATCTTAAGTTAAATTAGTCGAGCAAAGTGACTCCTAAAGTCAACTGAACTTTTTTGCCTAAACGGATTATTATAAGCAATGATAAGAGTTAATGGGTATTAGTGGGTATGTAAAAATGATTTTACTGTCTCTATACAATTAAGAAAAGTACTACTCTAATAACAAATTATTATTTTACACGTATCATGTAAATAAATATGTATCATATATCTCGACTCGACTCTATTATCAAACACCGAAAAACAATACTCATATTATGTCTTATCCCATTATAATCATATACTGCATTATATATTAGAGATCATGGACTAAAATGAACTCTCTGCCAAACCGATGACATGAACACCGGTGCTTCAGTGACCGTTGGATCTATTTGCAGCAGCGTTCAGTAGCCGTCCGATGCTTCTGGCCGTTTGTTTCAAATGGTTAAGTGGAACAATGTCGTTCCACTACCCAACGACAGCTAAAGCACAGTTTGCACTCTCGAGCTTCCTGATTGGTCTAAACTCGTCACTTTTGCTTACGTGTTTGTCTAGTCAGCTAGGTCGTTAAAAACTTTCGTTTATTACATTTTGGCCCAAACTATTTAAACATTTGCAGTAACACTTTGTAATTGAGTTTTGCTTAATGCAATCTCCATTTTCTTCTCTCTGCAACTATCTGCTCTCTTCTCTCTCTTTCTTCTTCTTCTTCTTCAAGTTATCTTGTTACTCTGATATGGTATCAGAGCCTGGTTATTGGCTCAATTAATTCTTGTAGAAGTATAGATCAGCTCCTGGAGTTCAATTTGAGTATAGTGAAGACCTAATTCTGGGTTTTTGATGGAGACACCCAATGTGGTTGGTGGTGACCGTTCCCGCAGCAGCTCCGGCGGTACTTATGGTAATGAAAACTCCCCTTATTTCATTGCTAGCTCAGAAAATCCTGGAGCTATTTTGGTCTCTCAGCTTCTTACTGGAGAGAATTATTATTCTTGGGAGAAATCCATGAAAGTTGCCTTACAAGCTAAAAACAAGCTTGAGCTTATTGATGGAAGTCTTCCTCAACCTGAATTTACTTCTGATTTGTTTCTTCTGTGGAGAAGATGTGATAGTATGATCATCTCTTGGTTGCTTAATTCTGTTTCTAAGGAAATTTCATGTAGTTTGGTTGGGATATCTACTGCTAGAGATATATGGATAGATCTACAATAAAGGTTTTCTCAGGGTAATCATCCTAGGGTTTTTCAATTGACAGAAATGATAGCTGGCCTCAAACAAGCAGATAATAGTATTACTATGTACTATACAAAATTGAGAACTATGTGGGATGAATTGGCCAACTATAAACCTTTGCCTGCTTGCACTTGTGGTGCTTTTTCTTTGATGAGACAAAGAAGGGAAGATGAGTACATAATGCAGTTTCTAATGGGATTGAATGAACAGTATAAGGCAGTTAGAGAGCAAATTTTGCTTGTGGAACCTCTACCTACACTTAATCAGGTCTATTCTAAAGTTGTTCAACATGAAAGACAGCTAGCCATCTCAGTAACCAAAGTTGGAATTCTACCTACTCCTAGTGTTGCAATGTACACCAATTCTTCTCACCAAGGTGTGTCTTCTTCAAACACTTCTTATCCAACTAGTTCAGCACCTAGATACTCCTCTACCCCAAATTACAAAAAGGTGTGTCACCATTGTGGTTATACTGGTCATGTCAAAAGTAGATGTTATAAGCTACATGGTTACCCTTCTCATTTCAAAAATAAGCCTAAAGTGAATAGTGTGATTTCTGACACATCACCTCAGACTCCTACAATCTCATTATCACCAGCTCAGTGTCAACATATTGTGTCACTACTTAGTACACAATTACAGTCTCAGTCTCTTACATCACCTACCTCACCTACTGAGGTTAACTCAGTAAGTCCTTATGATTCCATTTCTCATGTTATGGGCTTGGAATCACCTCTTCAACATCATTCAAAACCTACACCCTCTTCTGGTTCTACAAGTTCAAATCATCTTCACTTTATGGCTGGCATTTCTAGCTCATTTTCTCTTCATATTTCTTGCTGCTCAATCTTGGATTATTGACACATGAGCTACAGATCATATGTGTTGTAACTCCACCATCTTTTCAGAAATGCATCCAGTTACAAATACCAATGTGCATTTTCCTAATGGTAAATCTGTCCTGGTCTCTCATATTGGTTCAATTGTTTTGTCAGACACATTGACTCTTCATCATGTGCTTTATGTGCCTTCCTTCAAATTTAATTTGATTTCTGTCAGCAAACTTACACATTCATCTTCTTGTATCTTTCTATTTGAGCTGGATACTTGCACCTTTTATGATAAACACACTAATGTTGTTCTTGGCAAGGGACACAAGGCAAGTGGCCTTTATCTGTTAGATTCAACACCTCTTGTTCTCAGTTCTGTAATTTCAACAGAACCTTCTTCCAAGACTGCTATTTGGCATATGAGATTAGGACATCCATCTTTTAAGAAACTCAAACTTTTACACACTTATATCTCTTCACCACTTGAGGCCACAAATCTCACTCGCACCATCTGTCCTCTTGCTAAACACAAAAGATTACCTTTCCCAAATGCCAACCATATTACCTCTTCACCTTTTTCAATTGTGCATTGTGACACTTGGGGTCCATATAGAGTTCCTACTCCCTCTGGGCATAGATATTTCTTAATCTTGGTTGATGATTCAACTAGACATACATGGTTGTTCTTGATGACACATAAGTCAGATGCTGCTACTATTTTGATCAACTTATGCACCTATGTTGAGACACATTTTTCTACAAATGTGAAGAAGTTTAGAAGTGATAATGCCCCTAGTTTCATTTGACAGACTTCTTTGCTAAGAAAGGTATTGTGCATGAACTTAGTTGTGTTGAAACACCTGAGCAAAATTCAGTTGTTGAAAGAAAACATCAGCATCTTCTCATTGTGTCTAGAGCACTCAGATTTCAGTCAGGGGTACCTCTCAGGTTTTGGGGAGAGTGTGTTATGACTGCCACTTATTTGATTAACAGAACTCCAAGTGTTAGATTACACAACAAGTCTCCTTACCAGCTTCTATTTGGCAATATACCAGATTATGATTTATTTAAGGTTTTTGGTGGTCTTGCTTTTGCTGCCACTTTACATCAAGGGAGAACAAAATTTGATCCTAGGGATGCTAAGTGTGTGTTCATGGGTTATGTCTTTGGAACTAAAGGGTACAAATTGTACAATTTGGACACCAAGGAGTTTGATGTTAGCAGACATGTGGTTTTTCAAGAAAGTGTTTTTCCTTTCTTGACAACTAATGACTTTACACCTGCTTTTATTGAAAATTTTTGCCTTCCCATTTCTGCTTCTGATTCACCTTTCTCTACCCCTACATATCATTCTTCTCCTCCACCTTGTACTATCTCTTTACCTCTTGACACTTCTCCTTCTCCTGATACTGTTGTGAGCTCAATGCCACCTCCTAGAAGATCCGACAGAATTATTAAACCACCTGCACATTTACAAGACTATGTGCTTACTAGACCACCTTCAACAGCTGCTTCCACTTACACCTATGACATTTATTCTTTTCTTTCTCCACCATCAGCTCATACCCATTAGGCTTTTCTTAGTCAAGTTCTCAATCATATTGAACCCACTAAATATAGTGAGGCAACTTCTGATCCAGCTTGGGTTTCTGCTATGCAACAAGAGATTGCAGCTCTCGAACAAAATCACACATGGACTATTGTGTCTCTTCCTTCTGATCACAAAGCTATTGGCTGCATATGGGTATTTAAAGTCAAATATAAAGCTGATGGCTCTCTTGAAGATATAAAGCCAGATTAGTAGCTAAAGGTTTCACTCAAACTGAGGGGATTGATTATTTTGAGACCTTCTCTCCAGTTGCTAAACTTCCAACTCTCAAGTGTTTGGTTGCGCTTGCTGTTATGCATCAGTGGTTTCTTGTTCAACTTGATGTCAATAATGCTTTTCTACATGGTGATCTTCTGGAAGAAGTTTATATGCAATTACCACCTGGTTACATTCTTCCTTCTACTTCAGCTAGTCTTTCTAATCCAGTGTGCAAGTTACAGAAAGTACTCTATGGTCTGAAGCAAGCTTCTAGACAGTGGTTCTCTAAGTTCAGCTCTACTCTCTTACAGATGTGATTTCATCAATGCAGAACTGACTACACATTACTCATCAAAAGCTTACCAGCTAGATTTATTGCTATTCTTGTGTATGTTGATGACATTTTGCTGGTTGGCTCTCACAGTGATGATGTTAACTTGCTTAAGAGTTCTCTTCACCAGCAGGTTCAGCTCAAGGATCTTGGCTCTCTTCATTATTTTCTGGGTTTTGAGTTTACTACAACTTCAGATGGTCTTTTTATGAATCAGCAAAGGTTTGCTCTAGATATTTTACATTACAGTTCTTATCTCAACTGTAAACCTGCCACTACTCCTTTGGTTGCTAATACTCAATTGAGTAAGAATGATGGTGAACCCCTTTCAGATGCTCAAGCTAGCACTTACATGACTCTCACTAGCAAGTTGCTTTTCTTATGTCAATCAAGGCCTGACCTATGTTATTCAGTTCACAAACTCAGTCAGTTTGTGTCAACTCCTACTACTGCTCATCTGACTGGTTTGCATCATGTGTTAAGATATCTGAAAGGGACAGTGAATTATGGCCTCCTTTTCTCTCCTACATTATCTTTGCAGCTCACTGCTTATAGTGACTCTGATTGGGGAGGTTGCCCTGACAGTTGAAGATCCACTTCTGGCTATTTGGTGTATCTAGGTCACTCTCTTATCTCTTGGAAGTTTAAGAAACAGCAAGTGGTTTCTAGAAGTTCAGCTGAAGCTGAATACAGATGCTTGGCTCACACCTCTTGTGAGCTGCAATGGTTATTGTTTCTTCTCTCAGAGTTGCAGCTTACTCTTACTAGTCCTCCCCTTGTTATGTGTGATAGTAGCTCTGCCATTTCCATTTCTCAGAACCCTGTTTTTCATGACAAGACCAAGCACATTGACTTGGACTGTCATTTGGTAAGAGACCTTGTCAACAATGGCACCTTGCAGCTCAGACATGTCTCTTCCTCTTTACAGCTTGCATATTTGCTCACCAAGCCTCTCCCTGGTCCTCTGTTCACTTCTTTGGTTTCCAAGTTAGGCATGAGATCTCTCCGCTGCTCAACTTGAGGGGGGCTATTAGAGATCATGGACTAAAATGAACTCTCTGCCAAACTGATGACATGAACACCGGTGCTTCAGTGACCGTTGGATCTAACAGCACCGTTCAGTAGCCGTCCGATGCTTCTAGCCGTTTGTTTCAAATAATTAAGTGGAACGATGTCGTTCCACTACCCAACGACAGCTAAAGCATAGTCAGCACTCTCGAGTTTCCCGATTGGTCCAAACTCGTCACTTTTGCTTACGTGTTTGTCTAGTAAGCTATGTCGTTAAGAACTTTCGTTTATTACATTTTGACCCAGACTATTTAAACATTTGCAGTAACACTTTGTAATTGAGTTTTGCTTAATGCAATTTCCATTTTCTTCTCTTGCAACTATCTGCTCTCTTCCCTCTCTTTCTTCTTCTCCTTCAAGCTATCTTGTTACTCTGATATTATATTCCAACACAAGTCTTACATCTCTATTGTTGTACCTTACCCAGTTGAGGGAGGTAAGAGGAAAGTAGCAACGTGTAATTGCGAAGGTTTCAAGTCGTCAACAGTTCATGCAACTTGACTCGCCACCTCACCATATTTTACGTTCGCAGAAGCCAGAATACTGACCCTCATTTTGATGGGCTCAATACCGAGTACGGGTGGCAGAGGTGCATTGATATGAATAAAAGTGGAACCAAAAAACTCTTTAACAAATCGTTCTTAAATACTCTTGCCCACTGTTCATCACACACATATCTGTATGTACTTTTCTGTGCACTTCGATGCCTTGAAACGAAGAAACATGATTGTTTCACGGGATTTGTTTTCCTACATATAAAAATAAAATTATCCCATGACACAAAGTCAGAGCATATTTGAGAAGATGTGTGCCCATGGCATCGGGTGAAGTAGCATTTGTCTACTGGATGGGGTTGCAATTGGTGCATGGTACAAACTACAAAGTTAGAGGATACAGCATTACAAGTACAGGAGGCAATATTCTTGTATACTTCTTTAGTGTAACTGATATGACCGTACTCCAATTAATGTGGTATAAGAAACGCTGTTAAAACCCGAGTCGTGCAAGAACGATGAAACGATAATCAAGAGCGTGGTTCACTAATTCTATCGCTAGCTACCTTCACAGTCAAAGTGTGCTTTGTTTATCAAGAGAATACTAGAAGTCAACTCACACAAGTTGTACACGACCTATACACATTTTTTTCCAAAAGAGCACCAAAATGTCACCAAAAAGGACAAAGAAATCACACAGCCGAGCTCTAGACCTCGTTAGTACGAATGCTCGCGTGGTGTTCGCACGAGTAGGCAGTGAACTCCTCTTTGCTCTGTTGCCTTCCTGCTTTTATGCCTCGTCTCCTAATCCCTTTCTTGAGCCTTGGTGAGTTGAGGAGATAATTGTGTAATGTAATTCATATTCGAGTGGATGTGAGGACCCAAGGTAAGGTGGTGATTTGTTATGAATTGAATATGCCACGTTATGAATATGTCATGGACGAGAGGACCCAAGGCAAGGCGAGGACCCAAGACAAATTTAAAAAATTGTTTTCCGAAATAAATTACAAATCAAACATAAAAAATTTATTGAGAAACAAACGGAGCCTTATCGGGTACGTTACATGCTCTAAGTGAGAAACGAAAACAGCCCTCATGAGAAGGGGACAACGACCAAAGGGAACACATTTTTTGACAGGGAAATATGAGAGAAGGATGATGTTTCTTTTATATTTTTCTCCTTCTAAATTTCTTTTTTGGTCTGTGAAAGCAATAAAGAATGAGAGAAGGAAAATTAAAGATTGAAAGCTAGAAAAGAGCTGTATAAGAAGTCATTTTCACAATGGAGGGATAGTGGTGGTGGCCAATTTGAATGACCTATGATCCATCTCTTATGGTATCTATCAATCAAAGCATCATCGTAGAACAACCAAACTTAACGAGCATTTTCTCTAACTAAAGTCTGTTCATTTTCTTTCCTTAAATTTAAATTGACTAATTTGTGTCTTATTGTTTCGACCCGCGTTCAGTTACATCTCACTCGTATATGACCCCTCCATATGAATTGCATCACCAATGTTTATGACCCTCCGTTTGAACTGCATCTCTCATGACGAAGTTACACTAATACCCCTAAAATTGACTTCCCATACATTTGACTAAGAATATCATAACGAATAGTAGTCGACAAACTGGATGAATGATGGCGATGCACCGCAAAATGTTAATAGACCACACGTTTATTGATGAAATGTCGTGGTATAATCTATAAAAGATCCAAGAGAACCCCTTTGATATTTCAGGCACTGATTGATCCACACCATCAATCACCATCCGATTTCAAATATATACTTACTCCTCTTAGTTGAACAAGCTTGATTTTAGTTGGATTCAGTTAAGGTTCTTATGAGGATATTATTAGCACCAGAAATCACATCCCAAAGAGTGTGCTTCTATGGTTCGATAAGATATACGAAAGAAATATAGTTAAAACTCTCAAGTCATATGAATGTTTGTTCCATCTTTTACACCAGTTGTAGGAGCTGCATACAAAAGTGAATTAAAAATGGTTAAATGTGTGTATTCTTCATCTGTTAGAGATTATTTTGGGCCTTTAAAATTCTTGATTATTAAGATTCTGTATGAAATTTAAAATAGACGATCACCTCATCATGCTCTGGAACCATGGAATCTAGTTCACCTTCTTAACCAGGACTAGATTTTAGTTGGAGAGCAGCAACTAAAAATCCAAAAGCATGAGCAGATTCCAGTGATGAGCTCACACACAAAAAAGCTTTAAACCCCTCATTCTGACACAACACTGCCATCTTCACCAGTGCTATCAAGGCCTCATATAGGCCAAACAAACTATACTCTCCTCTCTCTCTCCATATTTACTCTTGCACCTCCCAAAACCTCTCTCTCTCTCTCTACAAAAACATGAAAAACCCTCAACAGCAAATTCACTCCAACCATTTCTGAGAGCTCTTGTTCAGAGAAAGCATATCATCAACACCTCATTAAACCCAGTTGTCTCTTGCAGAGAGAGATGGGTTAGGCCTGAGAAGGAGGCTGTTGTTTAGGCTTTCTGAGGGGGTCTAGGTTTTGGGGGGCTTTTCAAGGTTTATGGGCTATTTTGTCAAGGGACTTTGTGCAGAATTTTCAGGTTTCAGAGTTGTTGCAGCAATAGCAGAAGAAGATACCATACTCTCTACTGTAGAAGAAGAAGATAGAAGCTAAAAAAGAAAAAGGATAAAAAAGTTGGTTGTATTCAAAAGCTGGAAGAGGAAAAGCAAAAGGGTCTGAGTCTGGATCCTCAGAGGAATCATCATCATCAACAACAGAACCAAAGTCAAAACCTAAACCAGAGCCAATTTCATGTAACTGAACACCAACAAGAAGATAGGCAATTTCATGGGCAGCAATTCAGCAACAACCCATTTATGCAAGAAGAGCACCACCACCAGTTTCAGCTACTCCATGGCACGCCACTAGATTTCGAGAAGGAGCGCATCGAACATGCGACAACAATGGAAGAGACTCAACAGCAGCAGCAGCAACAGGGGAGGGTTTCTAGATTGGGTCTGAGACACGGCGGCGGAGAGATTGTGGAGGTTCAAGGAGGCCACATTGTACGGTCCATCGGTCGGAAAGACCGGCACAGCAAGGTCTGTACGGCGAAAGGACCGAGGGACCGGCGTGTCCGGCTGGCCGCCCACACGGCAATTCAGTTCTACGATGTCCAGGACCGCCTCGGCTACGACCGGCCCAGTAAGGCCGTTGATTGGCTAATTAAGAAGGCCAAATCGGCAATTGACGAGCTGGAGCAGCTCCCCGCGTGGAATCCCTCTTCAAATCCAGCCGGTGATGAGCACAATCAGGACGGATCCCCTATTGACGACAGCGGCGGTGGCGGTGGTTCTGCCATAGCGGATACAGACAGATCTAGTAGTATGCAAAATCAAATGAGTAATGAGAATCACGACAGTTTCTTCCCTATGTCAGGGATTGAATCCGGCAACATCGCTGATACTATCAAGTCATTTTTTCCGGTGGGCGCGTCCGCGGGGAGTAATTCATCAACGGCTGCGATGCAGTTTCAGGGCGGCTTTCCTCCACCGTCAGATTTGCTGTCCAGAACTGGCAGCCATGCGCAAGATCTGAGGCTTTCGCTTCAGTCTCTACAAGACCCAATTCTCCTCCACCACAACCATCACCAGCAGCAGCAACACCACCAGCAAAATCAACCACCACCGCATCATCAGCCAGAGCATCACCTGTTTTCCGGAGGGTTTGAGACTCCTTCCGGTGGTGGGTGGTCCGAGAATCAGCAGGCGGAGATAACTCGGATCCAGAGAATGCTCGCTTGGAATCCTGGCGGAGACGGCGGCGGAGGCGGAGTTGGCGGCGGAGGAGGGGGGTTTCTCTTCAACGCGCCGCCAACGCCGCCGTTGTTCGGCGGGAGCAACAGCAACCAGTTTGTTGTTTCACAGAGGGGACCCCTTCAGTCCAGTAACAACACCCAACAGATTCGTGCTTGGATAGACCACCAGCCGTCTTCGGTTACGGTGGCGGCCGGCAGCGACCACCACCACCACCACTACCACCACCAGGCTCTACCCATCCATCCTTCCTTCGGCGGCGGATTCCCGGGGTTCTACATTCCAGCACGAGTACAGGGTGAACAACAGGAAGAACACGGCGGCGTTTCCGACAAGCCGTCCTCTGCTTCTTCTGATTCTCGCCATTGATTATACTGATCAACCACCCACAATTCCATTCTCGCCTTTCCTATCAGGTCAGTCATCTAATTCTGTCTCTCACATGACATGATTCTTTTCGAATAATTCTAAACGGACATAATTTGGACAGAATTTTAGACATAAATATAATTTTCAAGCCTAATAAAATCAATATCTACTATGGAAACACTAAACCTTAAGAAAATTTTTATACATAATCAAAATCACTAAAAGTATAAATTCTGTTTAAAACTCAGTCCCAAATTCTGTCCGTTTAGAATTTTTCTTCTTTTTCTGGGTATGTTATTATGTTTGATGAATGAATCTGTAACTGCATTGAACTTCAATTTTCAGGGATTATAACCAAATATGCTGAGAGTGGAGATTTTGATCAGTTCAATCAGATGGCTTTCCAGGAGAAAAATAAATCTGGAGTGTAGCTCAGGTTTTTGTTTTCTGCCCTTGGAATCAATTGTTCTATTTTCATGTTCTTCTTCTTCATCATCATCATTTAGTATGTGTTAATCTCAGAACTATGTATTTTTTGTTTACGTTGGTTTGTTTTTGTTGGACTTGCTGTTGTACGGTGTAGCCGAGTGTAATTTATTTTGGTTTAGAGTTTGTTTGAATTTTGAACATCATCTGTTTGATAAAACTCCTGAGAGAGTGAGTGACAAGATGGTTTTACTGTTGGAAGACATTCTGTTTACTGTAGCTTTAAAACTACCAACAGCAAAAGGAATTGGAAGACATTATGTTTGATCTAAAACATCCCATCGCTGCTTGCACTTCGGGGGCATTTCTGAAGGTGTCATTTTCTGTAAACAGTAACATGCTACCATACCTCTGTTTTACTTGAAACTTCTCCGTTGAATTTGATTAGCAAAACAATGGGAGTCTAGTTGAGTCCCTTAGTTATAAGTTGTCTCAAAATACAAACGTGACCGATAAAATGAGATGTATGCACTTGTAGCTTTTAACCTTTCTTGTAGCTTTTAACCTTTCTACGTCAACATTTTGTTTGTCACTATTTCCTCCGTTCTCTTTGCTGCTTCCTATTTTGACTTTCACGGATCACTTTGATTTAATGATTTTGTTAACAAAACAATGTAAGAATTTGATAATTTTGTCATTGTGTTTTAAAGTAAACTCTACTCTACAACACCGTCAAAAGATTCTAAAATCTTGTATCATTTTGCTAGCAAATTACCGGGTCAAAGTGACCTGGTGAACTGTGAAGTAAGAAGCAGAAGAGAGAACGGAGGAAGTAATTGTTTGAAATATTTTGTACGAAATGAATTATTTTATTAAGGAATTTAAACTATAGCCATTCTAGATTTACTTCTAATGCTCATGCTAGAGTGCATCTGGACATGAGTTGGGTGAGTGAATTCGTCAAAACACACCCGGACTGAAAAACAAACCAACTTAAAAAAAAAAAATACTAAGTCTAATAGAAGGTGGGAATTGGTGTGTGAAAGATCTTGTTTATCCTTTCAAGACGTTGAAGAAATAGGAGCCCCATTCATGAAAACTACCTCCGATTTGTGACATCGAGAAAATGATAGGGAGTAGTAATAACGGAAGACATGGATTGGGATAATAAAAAAGAAAATCTGTGGTCCCTAATTAATCCAGAAATGAGTGCATATCTACCAGTATATATGGAGTGTGCAAATGAGAGCTAGTTTAGTGGTAGAACATTTTAAGTCCTTGTATTAGACCAATGCGGTTTTGTGTTTGAACCCGCTATATGATATTTTCATAAAATAGAATTGCAGGGGTGTCCAATATTGTGTTAGCTTCCTACATTTGCCCTAAATGATTGTGACTTAAAATTTATAATTTAATTTTAATTCAAATTCAGAAAGAATAAAGTATTTTCTTAAATTAGCTTAACGATCTCAATAGTTTTGACTATTCAGTCTATGCCTATTTGATTAGCCGAATGGTTGTGACTATTAAATTTAGAATGAAATGTAATTTTCTTTTAAGGAAAATAAAATACAAATTCTCTACTTTTAGATTCAACTGTGTAAAATATGAATAATTGTAACTATTCAGTCTGTAAAATTTGGAAACAGTATCTTAAAGAAGTCTTCACTAACCAAAAATTCAACAATTACTTACGAGACTGCATCGCACCTTGTCAACTTTCTCTTTTCCTCATTTTCATCCACTATGTGTTGCATTCTTCAAAAAATTCAACAATTAATTACGAGACTACATCGCACCTAGGTGGCGGCAGCAAGGGTTTAGCAAACCCGAACTATCCGACGTTCGTGTCAGAGATATGTTTTCAAAACCATCAACATCGTTGGGGTCATATTAGCCTAAAGAAAATCATTCGTATACCAGTTGTTGAATTACATCATTTTATTTAAAACTTATTTCCCAATTCTGTATCAAATATGAAGAAGGACAACATTCTCCGATTTTATGTTACAAATAAATTATCACATGCACCGCAGGTTCTCATAACTAGTTTTTTGTTAAAAAAATGTTAAACTTCTTATACACATTAGTAATTTAGTAATACATTAAAGCACGCAATTGAATTTGGAGTTGGGTAGAAATCTAATCTCATTTAGACAGTTCAAGTTTCAGTTAAATGTCTGATTATGGTCTCTCCTGTAATTGTAGCATGTTGGTTGTTGAACTGACGTTCTAATCCCAGGACATTGTGGTAACCCAGCTAAGGAAATTGATTGCTTGTCGCACCGCCTTTGTGATAATCCCAGTTAAGGAAATTGGTGGTTGTTGCACTGGCACCGTGCTGATCTCAATTAAGGAGATTGAGGAATCTATATATACTATTTGAGAATGAGGTTTCTCGAGAGATTGCCACGTGGCATTGCGGTTTAAATATTGCTGAAGTTAATATAAAGTTGAAATTTAAAATGGTTGAAACTTAAAAATGGCGCCGAAGTTAAAATTTAGAACACTATGTATAAAAGGTAATTTCAATAATTAATATCATATCTAAAATGTCAACACCCAAAATACTAACTTCAAATTAGAACAAATGTATAAAAGGTATACAAATATTATGAGTGGCAATATTAATGGTATATATATAATTGATCGAATCGCCTAAAATGGTATGAATCTAATTGATTTTATATTAATTCTCAAAAAGATGATTTTATATTTTATTTATCAAAATAGGACAATTTCAAAAGAAAAATCACAATTAGACATATTTACAAGAATTCATGTCCCGATTACTTCTCCTTTGATCACGTCAATTATAAATAGTAATAACTAATAAATGGTAATGTAATTTTTCCTTTTAATTAGTTGACTCTTCTCATACATATATTTCACTAAACCAAGAGAAAGAAGTTCATATAACTCAATACTCCCAACGACCAAGCAACGGAATTAGCGATTGACCACACAATCGATCCGGGTTGCTCTGAAGTTTCCATTGCAAGGGGATGACCAGGTCATCATCGACCAAGTTGCCAGAAAAAATGAAGTGCTGGTGAAGGGCCGGACTTACTCAATCATCTGTGACAGAGCTATCGAGAAGACCAGAAGTTTCGAGACAATCCACTGAAAGTGGGTTCCTAGAGAAAGCAACAGCCATGCCTACAGACCATCGGTAATAGGACTGAACCTAGAAGATGGTGAAATGAGCAAGTAGACCAACAACTTTCCTTTCAGTACAATGTATTTAAGTTCGGTTCTCTCATCCCCATGTAACAAGTTTGACAACGTAGGTTCCTCAAAAAAAAAAAAAAAAAAAAAAACTCTCACAACTGATGTCTGTTACCTGAGGTTTTCGATCTTTGTTCCCGATTTATCTTTTTGAGATGGGTTTTCTTCATTTGCTGTATTATCTTTGCTTTATAATTTTTTATTTATTCCTTTTGTGTGGTTTATTTCGAGGTAATTATGACGAGATACATAGTTATTAGAGAGATAAAAAAAAGGTTGCAAGATGCGCTCCAAAGATCATACTAAAAGTAAAAGAATTTATACTTAATCTTAGTCGAGCGTCAACTAATTAGATTCATTTTCACATATATAATCTTTTAATATTTTGTGGCAGTCCATTCACAATATATAATGAAATTGAATGAGCTGACTATAAAATTTATATGACATCCTTCATTTCAAACTATGAATGCCCAACTTAAAAGCGTAGATATCTTAGAATCTTTTTATTGCTATTTGAATTGCAAGATAAAATATATGGAGCGCGCGGTAGTAATAATATACAGTCATTCATCTTCTTTTTTTGAGAATTACATCATATAACATTGCATGAGATAATAAAAGGTCAGAATCAAAATAGACTTAATAATATTCTTAAACTATACACGTATAAGGTGCATGTTACCGTGCATCGCACGGGTTCAAAGCTAGTTTCTTCTAAGCTTGAATTTAAGATGAGATTTAAGATGCAAATAGTATGTAAGGTCCGGACGGACAGAGATATTTCATTTTTTGACTTTTTATGGTAATTTTTATTCTTTTGAGAAACTTTTCACAACCGAATTTACTAGTTTTGTGTTACCAGATGCAAAAAAACACTAATTTATGCAATTAGAAGCAAAGTGACACTTATCCTGAAAACAATTAAAATATACTCTAATAATTAAAATATACTCTTGTAGCAGCATCACGATCACAAAAGGATTATAGTAAAACCTCTATAAGTTAATACTCGATAAATTAATAACTTCGATAAAATTAATAATTTGTCCAGTCCCAACTTGGGACCAGTACAAAATTGGACCCCAATCGATAAAATAATAAGATAATCACTAAAATAGTCCAAATATTCTAAGATTGTCATGTTAGAAATGAATCTATATTCACTTGTTTTTTTGTTGAACTTCAAGTATATATAGAATTCATCTTTAAATCTCATCATTGCACTTACATGTGAAGAAAAATAAACCATTCTTTAACTTCCGAATTTAATTTAAAGATGAATATGTGTAGAGCATAGTGTCTTCCACCCTTGATGATAACGGTTCAATTATAACTACTACTAGTTTAGAGCATGTGTTGCACGTGACATTTTATTTACTATAAGGGATTAAATTATTCTCTACAAAAGCACTAGCAAGTATGACCAATGGAAAATATACCTCAATTCATTTTGTGTTATAATTGGGAAGCAAAAATGAAAGACATGATGCACCACAATATTTCAAAGCTGAAAATATGTTGAGTTCATCTTTAAATTTCTTCATTGGACTTGAAATTTTGAAACTCATACATTAAACCTCTTTAAATTAATTAATTATTAATTTATCAATATAATAATATTTCGCTAAATTAATAAAATATACCGGTACCAACATTAATAATTTATAGAGGTTTTACTGTAGTAGGAAATTTACACACACTAGTGCTCGTGAAGCAATGGGAAGGCCTTGTAGCAGCTCCAAGAACAATGTACTAGTATAATTTTACATAGGGTAAAAGACAAAAACCACCCTCCATTTATGGGGAAAATACATTTTGCCCCCTGATTTATGGGGAAAATACATTTTGCACCCCTGTTACTGGATGGAGGGTGGACAGATACCACCCTTCTGTTACAATCTGTTAGTGGAGGGGTGCAAACTGACTTTTTGTGACCATTTTACCCTTACAAATTGTGGACAAAATAACACCATTTTTTTGTTTATTATTGAATTCATCATGTTCTTGATGTTCTTTGTGTTCTTGAGCACCACCTCCACTACCACCAAATCACCACCACCACCACTGACCACCTGCACTTAACAATCATCTCCTACCCAATTCACCATCAGAGTACCCTCCTTCACCATCACACCATTGAACCAATGCCTCCTACAACCTGCCAATCTCCACAGCCATAAACCTCTTAAACCATCACTCACCCTCAGACCCACAACCAACCTGCTTATAACCAAGCTCATGCCTCCAAAAAAACTCCATAGCAACCTGCCTTCAAACTATAACTACCAAGCACCTAACCCACCTGAAAATCCTACCTCTTAACCACCTAAACAACTAACTTCACTTTTAGCCACCAACAGTAGCAATCAAACCATCGACCTCTTAACCTCCTACTCAACCAATACCCAGCCAATTCATCCTCCACAACCAAACAACAACCTGACTTCATCGAACCCAACACCTCAATTGCCTTCCTAAACACCCAGTACACCACCACTGCCAATTACAACCTTTAACCCACCTGCAACAATTACCCACCACCACCATAAACAGCCCCTGTCAATACCTCAGCCAACACTATTACACTCCCTGCTACAATCAACCACCATTTACACCCTAATGACCCCTGCTATCTCTTAGCCATCACCATATAACCACAGGAACAATAACACCGCAGCCACCAATAGAACCTCCATAGCCACCACAATACAACCTGAAACTTCCCCAGTTCAACACCCAAAACGACTTATCACCAGACCCAATTCGAACCCTCCGTTTCCGGCAAATTGGTCATCTCCGATGAAGGTATAGTTGTTGCTGAGGAAATTTCTCAGCGATTTGGGTATTTCGTCGGCGCGGTACAATTGGAAAATCAGGCAATTCCGGGTTGACGCAGAGCTGCAGCGTTGCGACCCTGTTGGGGGCGGCAAAGGCGTAGGTGTTGGGACGCCACTCCACGTCGAGGCCGACTAGGCCGTGCTCCAGGAGGCTATCGATTTCGGAGATCCAGTTATCGACGATGCGGGCCGTGGTGGTGACGAGGGTAGTGACGGTGTCGTCGAAGAAGTTTACGTCGTAGAGTCGGAACGAGTAGTCGGTCGGACTGTGGGATTTGCTGCTGATCATCGCCTCTGATCTGCTGAGAGAGAGAGAGAGAAAGAGAATAGAGGGGAGGGTGGCTAGGGTTAGGAATGAGGAGAGGATTGAAAGGAAGGGAGTGGACTTTATAGTTAGGTCATTTCGTCAATGGTCAGGGATATTTTTGTCTTTTCAGCTCTCCGTTAGTGGGGTGTTTGTTTTTAACTTTAACAGGGGTGCAAAATGTATTTTCCCCATAAATCAGGGGGCAAAATATATTTTCCCCATAAATGGAGGGTGCTTTTTGTCTTTTACCCTTTTACATATAGAAATGGACCACAAATTCAAATTCAATGTTCTGTCATTTGTGCCAGGCAATGAATGCCTTCTTCTAACATTGGACAGGTACTACTCCGTGCCCAATTTTGGGATCTGCTGCTTATCATAAAAGGACGACATTCATAACTTGTGTACTAGGACTGCACATAAGACAGGTAGGGGTGCAGACCGATTTGATTTGAGCCGCAAAATTTTAAACCGAATCTTTTAATCTCCATTCAGTTTTCCTGACATGCATTTTTCCATTTTAATTTGCCTCTTCTAGGGAAAAAATAATAAAGAGCACTAAGAACACAAAAACTATAAGCTATCTCTAAGAGCTATCCACCACCGGGCCTGTTTTTGTTATATATATATATATATATATATATATATATATTAATGGTGTGTTCACGGTCCGGTTCGATCGGTTTTTGGCTACCAAGGAAACCTAAACCGAAATGATCGGTTTTATTATATTTAAAACTGAAATACCTCCTGTTTGAAAAACAAAATAAATAAGACCGCATCGATATATGCCGGTTCGGTCCTGTTAATACATACGGTTTTTAGTACTTTAATGTGCTACAAAATTGGAGTAAGTAAAACTAAACTTCAAAGTGATTGTTGCTTTGATTCTCAATTCAATTTAAAAAATACCTATAAAAATGCTTAAAATTTTAATTATGTGTCTAGGTTATTATTTAAACCGAAATGATCGGTTTTATTATGATTGTCCCGCCCAATTCTTGAATTTTTCCTTTTTGGGACGTCCCAACCAATTCTTGAAATTTTCCTAAAATGGAAAGTTTCTACACCCTAAAATACCATCTTACCCCTAAAAAAAATACACCATCTTATTTGAATTGGACCTAATTAAATTGAATTAGCAACCTAACACAATTTAATTAGGCCCAAACATACTACTCTCAGAAATGAAGTAAGTCAATTGTATGTTTGACAACCAGCCCAATTTGTACCCTAAAATCAAACCTCAACCCATTTGTTCTCCTTGTTCTTCAGTTCACAGCCGCACCTGAGGGAAGAGAGAGAGAGATGGCAGATGTTCATTGTTCCACCGTCGCCGTCGGAGATGAGTAGATCTACAGACAACAAATGTCGCGGATGGGAGGAGGGAGGGAGAGAGAGAGGGGCGGACGGTAGAGGACCGCCGCCGCCTCCATCTCCGTCCCTCTTCCTCTTCTGCACCGCCGCCTCCATTTCCGTCCATCTTTCTCTTCTGCAAATCGATGGCAAGTAGAGGCTATGGTGAACGGCAGAACGGGTAATTTTTCCTCCCCTCTCTTCTCTTTTGCTACTTCTCTCTCCCTCTCTTTAGGATTTCTCTGAATCTGTGAGTTCTTCCTCCGCCTCCATCTTCATCGCTATACTTTTTTTTTTTTTTTTAAATATTAGATCTGTTTTTAGATCTACTTTTTGGTTTGATTGTGAAAGTGTTCTTGATAGCTTAACGATGTGTTTTTGGTAATGTAAATTTTCAGATTCATTAGACGGGGAGAGAAACGTAGAGATTCATCGAGACACGGAGAAATTTGAAGATGGAGGAGAAACTCAAAGATTTGCAGATTCATTTGTGCTTGATTAGATTGTACATTGGTGTTAATGATAATATGTGAATTTGTATGCAATAGATAAAGAGAGAGACTGTGATTAATATCTATACTCATGTGGTAATTACTGAAAAGGGGCAGGGGCATTATGGACTTTTTGCACCGTTTTTAATAAAGCAACTCCACCCATTTTTCAAGAAATGGGTGGGACGGAAGGAGTAGTGTTTATATAAAAACACAACATTTATGAAAGTTTGAGATGCCAAATTAATTGTGAAACATTAAAATTTCTAATCACTTGAAAAATTGTCAGTAAATTGACAATATATGCAAATGATCAACACTCAAATTGCTAATGAACTATTAACTTCATACACATTAGCTACTGATAATTATATACAATTTGAATGCGCATTATATTTTCGTTCGGTTTCAGTTTTTAGTCGGTTATCCGATTTCGGTTCGGTAATGGTCCGATTCGGTTTTATAAAAATAAAATCGAAAAGTGATTTAAAATTGGAAGAACCGACGGTTTGGTGCGGCTTTGGTTTGGTGCGGTCCGGTTCCTTCGATCCGGATATATATATATATATATATATATATATATATATATATATATATATATATATATATATATATATATATATTATACTTTTTTTTTGACTTACTTGCTCGCCGTTTACTAAGTTCGCGTTTCCTAAGTTCGAACCCAGGATCTCATGTGGGGCTTTAAACATTCTACCACTTAAGCTAGCACACAAATAACTTAACCGATTAACCGAATGGACACAAATAACCTTCAAACTAGTCGTTTTCTGAAAAAAATAGTGACAAAAAAGTCATTTTAACACCATGTAGCCGTGTGTTCAAAATTCACCATTTTTGTGGTGTGGTTAGCGGGCCCGTGCCTGGCCGGGTTGACCCGCAGCGGGCTCAGATCAAGCCCAGGCCGGGCCAAACTCGCTGGAAATTGAACCCCTCCAGATTAGGGGAAAGACTAAGGGAGAGGGGGCTGGCAGGCCCGTCCCCTCCCCTTAGGCAAACTTTTGACTTGCCTAGGGCCTCCATTAGAGGAGGGCCTCATAATTTCATGATTTTGCAAGGGAATTTGGTGAAAAGAAAGACTTGCACCCATATACTTACTTTATTCTATATAATCTACTTAAAATTAAATCCTAAAAACTTGGTTATTCTACTTTCTCCCCGTCATTTTGGTATCAGTGATCATAAAGTTCCTAGATATTAAAATAAATGAAAAGAAAAGACAAAAGAAAATTGAGAGGAAAAAAAACAAAATGTTTTAGAAGTTAAACCAAAAGGATTTAGATGTACCCATATTTTAGAATTTTTAATAATTTCGTTTTAACTCTTTATCATGATAAAAAAAAAGGAGATCAAGTTTTGAAGGGGATATTAGAGATCAAATGTCGTTTTTAAGAATTATTAGAGATCAAATGTTATTAGTATGCATTATATAACTAAATTGTATTTTACATATTGGTCATGTTTGTATGAGTTTAATTAAGATTATGAGATTGTAAATTGGTAGAATGAGTGGAAGATGCGAGAAGAGAGAGTGTACTCTTTTAAACTTAACCACTCATTTCGATAATCTAAAATTTCTTGATCTTACTTAAGCACATCCAGGACCATTCTATAATACGAAAAATAAGGGTCTCAAGTAGAAAGGTCGCCTCGGGCCCCCAAAAACTTAGAGACGGCCCTGGGGGCTGGGCCGGTTCAATGGTAAGAGTGGGCCGGTAAGGGGCCGATTTTGTATCGTTTAAGGGCAGCCAGGCCTTCCTTTAGCATGGGCTGACCCACCTTGCCAACTTGAAGCGAGGAGGTTAGCAGCACTGTTCACTGACCGAGGCATATAACGCCAACAAATACTCAGAGAAAATTTGAGAGAGACTTTTCACTTCTCGGAAATTCTCTCACTAAAGTCTTCTCATCTTCTCCGTCCCCTCTTCGTTGAATTTGTTGGTGCAAAAACATAGCATCACCTTCTACAGTAACCTCTTTAATTTTAAATTGTCTACTAACTCTAGATATTGTATGTCATATTTAATGGGCTTGTGAGCCATAATAGAAATTATACAATGTTTGGGTGATACAATGTTATTTTTGTGAAGTTTGTGATAAATTCCATAGAATTTATGGGTTGTAGGGTATTTTATAAAAGGTAATTTGATATTTCATTGTATACCTTGTATAGTGTTTATGGAGCAGATTATAATAAAAAAAATAATACAAAATGTTAGATGGGGCCGAGATATCTCTTATTACTTCAGAATTAAAAAAACGTAAAAAAATAAAGAGAAAATCTATGTCAACAACTAAACATATGAAGATTGGAGAAATTATTCTCAAAAAAAAAAAAAAGATTGGAGAAATGACCACAAATATAAATTAAAATGGATAAGCGAATCAACCAATTCCGCCCAATAGCTTCATTTTCTAAGCACTTTCAAGTCTTTAACGCAAAATTTACGTAAGAATTAGAGAAAATGAACAAAAACTCTTCAATCTTCTGTGTGAGGGGATCAATATTTCATGTTTTGGATACACAACATATATGCATATATGTTTAAACAATTTAGTTTGATTTAATAACTTCGGTGCAAATTGACTTTTGTTTTGTACAACTTGACATGTTTTCCAAACAAAAGCCTAACTATTTTAACTCAATTCAGTTTGCAGTTTCACTATTCGTAACTTGTGCAACTCAATCACGAGCCAAGTTACTCTTGAACTGTTTGACAGCCATCTACGTAAATATTTAGAAATACACGAAGCACATCTGAAAGTCTCTCCAGAAACCGGGAGGGGGAGTGTTACCAAAAAGGTAACGGGGGGTTGACGATTTTGTGAAAATCGACAAAACTGACCACGTAGCTTATAGCCTACGGCGCTATTCTAACAACTACTGATGATCGAACAAAGATTTCATTCATTAATCAATTCATTCGATAAAAAGAACTAGAGACTACAACTTGTTTAAATAGATAAAGCAAACCCTAACCCTAGACTCTAACGGGCTTGACAAGGCCCGATCATTATTTAACAAAATAATTAACTTAAATAACTTATTAATTCTAAATAAACAATTCAATAACCAATACTAATAATCATAATAATAATATTGACTTCTACGATACGCTTGACCCGTATCAGGGAGTTTTGCGCATCAAACTTATATGTTGTCGACGAATAAAATACACAAAAACACATAACTTCACAAACGGGTGCTAGCTTGAGTAATTAGAGCATTAATAGTCCATACAAAATACATGGTGGGCTTGAGTTAGAATGACTGTAACACGGGTTATGACATTTTTGGGGCTTTAGGCCCAAATGAGTTAACAGGCCTTAAAGCATTCGTGTTTGTCGAATGAAGCCATCTCTAATATCCTGCCCAACAACCATGAATTGTTGGAAGTAATGGTGAGTGGAGTCCCCTTCTTAGGGCATCTCCAACTCCATGGGGGGAGGGGGAGGGGGAAGGAAAAAATCGTATAAAGATACGAACCCCATGGGGGGAGGGGGAGGGGGTGGTGTAGACACGCGAAATTTGCAGCCAATTAAATTGTGCCACGTGTCTACTATCACCTAATTAAAAGGTGGGATCAAATAGCACTCACTATCAAATTAATGCCTCTAATCATTAATTAATTAATTAATGACTAAATTGTAAATGTGACCAAACTTATTTACAAGCAAGGACTGCATATGGAGATGCCACGTCAGTGCATGACATGGCTACAAGTGAGCAAGTAAGGCCAATCAAATAGTGCCACTTGTCAAGATGATGCAGCTGTCAAGACTAGCGAGTTCGGCCAATCACATTGCGCCACTTGTCAAATTGATGCAGAAATTAAATAAATAATAAATATTATTTATTTTCTACCTTGGCCAGCAAGCCAGCCCATGCCTATATAAAGGGGCCATCCCTAGGCATAAAAAAACACACAATTCCATCTTGCAAGAAGGAGAGAGCTCTGAAGATCAAGCTGCTGAAGCCCCGACGAGTTCATTCATCATCAAGATCATCATCAAGCCTCTTCGAAGTTCTTCATCCAAGTTCTTCGAAGATCATCATCAAGTTCTTCAAGCCTGTTGAAGATCTTCATCCGCGTTCTTCAAGACACTCGAAGATCTTCAAGCCGTTCTTCGTGTTCTTCAAGGCGTTCATCCGATTCTTCATCAACATCGAATACATTCATCCGTCCGATCCGAGATCAAGCCTCTAAAGCCCTCGTTCGGCGTTTGTGTTCTTCGAGACCTTCATCGCGTTCTTCGTCAAAATCGAAGGCCGCTCATCCGTTCGATCCGAGATCAAGCTGCGAAGCCCTCGTTCGACGTTTCAGGAGAAGAATCAGGGGATAGTAATTTCTGTTTAGAAAATTACATAACAGAGATTGTAATCCTCTATATTTATTACATCAATAAAATATTTGTTTCCACCGAATTTCTCGCTTTTGTTTCCAATTGCATAAATTTGTGTGTACAAATTTTGGCACGCCCAGTGGGACCTCTCTGCCCCTCATCTCTTCTCCTCAAGTACAAGTGTTCGTGATGTCTCCTACAAAGAACAACGAACTTCCATCTCTCAAGGCTGGAGACGCGAAGTCTTCAACTTCAGAATCAAACTCCGGAACCCAAATCACTGGTCCAATAACTCGTAGTATGGCTAAGGCCATAAAGAATCTCACAGCTGCAGGGGGCAGTCAAGATGGTTCGCTAGATGTTGCCTCACAGAAGTCACAGTCACATGTCCCCACCCCTCAGGAGTCTTCTACTGCCAATAAGTCTTGCGAAGAAAGTTGCGAAAGCAACTCTAAATCCGGCACTAAGAGTAGTAACCATCAACCAACATGTGATCATGATGATGATATTAGCATGCATGTCATGACTACTAGTACGGTTCCCATCGAAGAGCAAGTTGCGAACCTCACCAAGGGCTTTGACGACTTAAAGAAGATTGTGGAAGAACGTGATGTGCAACTTGCAAAGTTAATAAACAAGCTCGAGAGTCGCGAAGAAGCAAGTCAAGTGTTCGAACACACCCCTAAGACTCCGGAAGAAATGAAAACAACAAACAGCGGGCAAGACGCACGACCTAGTGTACAATTGTCAGCCAATGGTTCCATTTCTCTCGATCAACTGCAAGAGATCATCCTAAACACCATGAACGGGAAGCCTGGAGTACCGTCAACGTCATCCAAGTCCTACGTTAAGCCTTACACAGAAAGAATCGAGAAGTTAAGCATGCCAGACGGTTACAATCCTCCTAAGTTCCAACAATTCTCGGGCAAAGGAAACCCTAGGCAACATATTGCCCACTTCATCGAGACATGTAACAACGCTGGAACCGATGGAGACCTTCTCGTGAAGCAATTTGTTAGGACCCTTAAAGATGATGCCTTCGACTGGTATGGTCAGCTGGAACCGAGGTCTATTGACAGTTGGGGGCAAATGGAGCAGGAATTTCTCAACCGTTTCTACAGCACACGACGGACTGTCAGCATGGTTGAATTGACTAACACTCGCCAATGGAAAGACGAAAAGGCCATTGACTACATCAACCGCTGGAGGAACTTGAGTTTAAACTGCAAGGATCGTCTTTCCGAAGGTTCAGCAATCGAGATGTGCATCCAAGGTATGCATTGGGGGTTAAGGTATATACTTCAAGGAATCAGGCCAACATCATTCGAGGAACTTGCTACGCGTGCCCACGACATGGAGCTTAGCATCGCATCTAACGGGAGCCAAGGACCACCTCCTTTTGACGCGTGGAAGGGAGGACATAGGGAGGACAATCGCAAAGGTGGGAAGTTCACCATCAAATCCAACAAAAAGGAGTCCATGGCCGTCACTACGACACCCGTGAAGCTCTCAAGCAAGGCAAAGAATAATAACGCCGACCAAGTTAATTCCACCGCAATGAATTTAAGGTCTAGACCAACACTCAAGGAGTTGCAGGCGAAGGTATACCCATTTGCCGATAGCGAAGTTCCTACGATGCTCGAGCAATTGATGGAGATGAAGATTCTTGAACTTCAAGACTCGAAGCGACCCGAAGAAGCCAACAAGGTGAATGATCCCAATTATTGCAAATTCCATCGCTTGCTTGGTCATCCTACGACAAAGTGCTTTGTTCTCAAGGAAAAGATCATGCAACTTGCAAGAGAAGGGAAGATTGTGTTGGAAGAAGAAGTTGATGCAGCAACAACACATATGACCTCCATATCCCTTGAACCCGAGTCGAATGTTTCAGGATCTCAAGAGATAACTTGCGACACTACAACCTTTGAAGACGATGAAGAAGAAGAAGACACACCCTCTTCGCCTAAGCACTCGGACAAGACAACTTTCCAAGGTTGCGGCGATGCTGCCATTGTGTTCACCGATGAAGACTTACTATTGGGCCGCAAGAACCATAACCGACCTTTGTTCATCAGCGGGTATACTCGCGAGCAGAAGGTTAACAGGATTTTTGTAGACGGAGGATCAGCCGTTAACCTCATGCCACTCACAACATTGAAGGAGTTAGGGATAACTACAGAAGAACTGTCACCTAGTCGTATACTTATCCAGGGATTCAACCAAGGAGGACAAAGAGCAATGGGGGCAATATCTCTAGATCTTGTCACCGGCGATATGATTTCAAGAGTTTATTTTAGCGTCATCGAAGCAAAGACCTCCTACAAAATTCTTCTCGGACGGCCATGGATCCATGAGAATGGCGTCGTGCCGTCAACACTTCACCAATGCCTAAAGTATTGTAGAAATGGTGTTGTGGAGAAGATTGTAGCTGATGAAAATCCTTTCACTGAAGCTGAGTCCTATTTCGCCGATGCAAAGTTTTACTCCGCGCAAATTATCCTTCGGGAAATTGAACCTGTGAAAACTTATAAACTCACTCCTCATAAAGAAATTGGTTCGTCAAAGGATGTCAAGAAGCGCGAGGAAGGAAAAGAAGTCGAAGTAGCCGCAAAGAATAGTGAGACAATGTTGGCTGAAGCAAAGGAGACCAAGGAAACTATCCCCGTCTTGCGCTATAAGGCACAAAAGAGCAGAGACGCGACACTAAAGGATTTGAACTTGCCTCTTACAAACATGGAGAAGGTTAAACTTGAATCCACCATCGAAGGTTTTGTTCGACCAAAAGAAGGCCCAAAAGCGGAGCATGGAGAATGGCCATCAAAAAGGACCATAGAAGGTTTTGATCCAAATGCCTACAAGCTTATGGCAAAGGCGGGATACAAGCCACACGAAGTCCCTTCCGCAGGAACACTTCCTACGGAGACATATGATCCAACCTTGACAGCAAAGAATTTGAATCCAAAGGGGCGTGTGAAACCCGCACCTCGCATAGGTTTGGGATATACACCACCATCTCCTGCAAAAATCTACATCAAGAAGGCAGCTACCCACTACATCACGGAAGAAAGTGAACTTCCCACTAGTAAAAGAAATATGTCCGTCTTTGATCGCCTTGGAAGGGATGATACACGACCATCGGTCTTTGATCGACTTGGAGATCCGAAAGTCTCAAGCATCCAAGAACCTTCGCGAAAACCCGTTCATGAAAGATTGGGTATACAAAGAAGTGTTCGGATGAAGCCTTGCCAGAAAGATAAGCACAACTCTTCAGCACCGGCGGATGTCAAGGATATAAAGAGCACGATCCCATCTCGGATGAAGAGGCGCACAATGATTGTCGTTGATGTTTCTAAGGGTTTAAAAGTTAAACAACAAACTATCATCGACACCGGGACCACAACAAAGTCAAGGGAAGTTTCTTTCGACGAAGAAAGTGTTGGTTCATCACTTCACATCACAGTTGTAGAAGATAAGATGCAAGTGGAGGAAGATGCCGAAGAAGCTCCCCCAGAACTTGAGGAAGGCGTAAAATCCACAGTGGATGAGCTTAAAGAAGTCAACTTGGGGACGACGGAAGATCCGCGGCCAACATATGTGAGCACCCTGCTCACTTCGGAGGAAGAGCAATTGTATGTGAGTCTCTTAAAGGAGTACAAGGACGTTTTTGCTTGGAGCTATAAAGAAATGCCTGGACTAGACCCGAAGGTCGCCGTACATCAATTAGCAGTCAAGCATGGCGCTAGGCCTGTTAAACAAGCTCAAAGGCGCTTTCGACCGGAGCTCATCCCTAAAATAGAAGAAGAGGTGAACAAGTTGATCGAAGCAGGATTCGTTCGAGAAGTCAAGTACCCGACGTGGATATCAAGCATAGTCCCCGTCAAAAAGAAGAATGGGCAGACAAGGGTTTGTGTCGACTTCCGAGATCTCAATAGCGCATGTCCCAAAGACGATTTTCCGCTGCCCATAACCGAACTCATGGTGGATGCAACCACGGGCCACGAGGCGTTATCATTTATGGACGGATCTTCGGGATACAATCAAATTCGCATGGCCCCAAAGGATGAGGAATTGACGGCGTTTCGCACACCCAAAGGGATTTACTGTTATAAGGTGATGCCATTTGGTCTAAAGAATGCGGTAGCAACATATCAAAGAGCAATGCAGAAGATTTTCGATGACATGCTCCACAAAAATGTCGAGTGCTACGTTGATGACCTAGTGGTTAAGACAAGGGCAAGGAAAGATCATCTTCAGGATTTGAAGAGTGTGTTCGATCGACTTCGACGTTACCAATTGAAAATGAACCCGCTGAAATGTGCGTTTGGTGTCACCTCCGGAAAGTTTCTCGGTTTCATTGTTCGCCATCGGGGAATCGAAATTGACCAGGCCAAAATTGAAGCTATTCTTAAGATGCCGGAGCCTCGAACCATCCACGACCTTAAAAGTCTCCAAGGGAGACTTGCATACCTCCGGCGTTTCATTTCCAATTAGCCGGAAGATGTCAACCGTTCAATCGGCTCATGAAGAAGGGTGTACCGTTCGAGTGGGATGAACCTTGCAGAAATGCTTTCAATAGCATCAAGGCTTACTTGATGAAGCCTCCTGTGTTGGAAGCCCCTATCCCAGGAAAGCCTTTGATCCTATACATTACCGCCCAAGAACGATCCGTTGGGGCCTTACTTGCCCAGGAGAATGCGGAAGGGAAAGAGAACGCTTTGTACTATCTCAGTAGAATGATGACTCAATGCGAACTCAACTATTCTCCAATAGAAAAGATGTGTTTGGCCTTAGTGTACGCAATTCAAAAGTTGCGGCATTATTTTCAAGCTCACACGGTGCATCTCGTCTCCAAAGCAAACCCGGTTAAGCACATAATGTCAAAATTGGTTTTGTCCGATCGACTCGCGAGATGGTCTCTACTGCTGCAGGAATTCGAGATTATCTATGTTCCACAAAAGGCCATCAAAGGGCAAGCCTTAGCAGACTTTCTAGCGGACCATCCGATACCAGCCGAATGGGAGTTATCGGAAGATCTTCCTGACGAAGATATCTTCTTTATCGAGGAAAGCAAGCCATGGAAGATGTACTTTGATGGGGCATCTCATCGCAATGGAGCGGGGGCAGGAGTAGTATACGTTTCTCCTGAAGGTGACGTGCTCCCATACGCCTTCACCTTGACGCAAAATTGCTCAAACAATGAAGTCGAGTACCAAGCGCTCATATTGGGACTTGAGATGGCTATTGAAGCAAAGCACCACAAACTTCACGTGTATGGAGACTCCCAGCTAATCATAAATCAGCTCCTCGGAGTTTATGAGGTTAAGAAGGCAGAATTGTTACCTTTCTACAACTATGCCACTCGAATGATAGCATGGCTCGGAGAGGTAGTCCTACACCATTTGCCAAGAAGAGATAATAACCAGGCTGACGCACTAGCCAAACTCGCGTCTAACCTAACACTCCCTGATGCAGAAGCCAAGGTCCCCATATGTCAGAAGTGGGTGGTTCCCCCAATATTTGATGATGATCTCCAAATCGACCAAGATTCCAATGTTGTCTCGGTCTTAGAGATTGAAGAAGAAGATTGGCGCACACCTTTAATCGAGTTTCTGAAGGACGGGAAGTTGCCCGACGACCCGCGTAAAAGGACAGACATAAAGCGTCGCTCTACACGCTTTATATTTTATAATGATACTCTCTATCGGCGCTCGTTCGAAGGAGTTTTCTTGCGATGCTTGGGAGAAACTGAAGCCATGCAAGCCGTCGAGGAAGCTCACTCGGGAATATGTGGGGCACATCAATCAGGACCTAAACTCCACTTTCGGATCAAGAGGATGGGGTATTATTGGCCAACCATGGTCAAGGATTGTATGGATTATGCCAAGAGATGTCAACCGTGTCAATTCCATGCGAACTTCATTCATCAGGCACCCGAGCCTCTTCATCCCACCGTCGCATCTTGGCCTTTTGAGGCGTGGGGGCTTGATGCTATAGGACCCTTAACAAAATCCTCTGGTGGACACTTGTACATTCTCGCTGCGACGGATTACTTCTCTAAGTGGGCTGAAGCTGTTCCATTGAAGGAAGTGAAGAAAGAAACGGTTGTGCAATTCATCCGAAACAACATCATCTACCGCTACGGCGTGCCTCGTTACATCATCACGGATAACGGGAAGCCTTTTGAGAATAGCCTAATGAGAAACCTAGGTGAACAATTCGGATTTAAGCAGCATAACTCATCCATGTACAATGCTCCAGCAAACGGTCTCGCTGAAGCATTCAACAAGACCCTTGGCAACTTGTTGAAGAAAGTAGTCTCCAAGTCCAAGCGAGATTGGCATGAAAGGATTGGAGAAGCTCTTTGGGCGTATCGCACGACCTTTCGCACAGCTACACAGGCTACTCCTTATGCCTTGGTGTATGGAGTCGAAGCGGTTCTACCTCTCGAGCGTCAAATTCCTTCACTTAGGATTGCAATTCAAGAAGATCTCACTCAAGAAGACAATGCACGCTTGCGCCTTGAAGAGTTAGAAGCACTCGATGAGAAGCGGCTCGAAGCACAACAACGCCTGGAATGTTATCAAGCTCGTATGTCGAAAGCATTCAATAAGAAGGTCCGAGTACGATCCTTTCAACAAGGGGACTTGGTACTTGCAGTAAGAAGACCCATCATCACCACTCATCGGACCGGGAACAAGTTTACTTCCAAGTGGGATGGTCCATATGTGGTACAAGAAGTTTACACTAATGGTGCTTACAAGATCGTTGCAGAAGATGGCTTAAGAATTGGTCCCATAAACGGAAATTCTTGAAGCGTTATTATCCTTGAAGACCCGCATGATCGCTCCTTTAGTACGAGCATAAACTGCTTTATTGCTCCTTTAGTACGAGCATAAACTGCTTTACAGCTCCTTTAGTACGAGCATAAACTGCTTCACAGCTCTGGCACGAGCATAAACCGCACCACCACTCCTTAGTACGAGCATAAACTGCTTTACAGCTCCTAAGGCATGAGCATAAACCGCTTCCCTACTCCTTGCACACAAGAGTATAAACTGTGAACGCAAGCCAATTGAACTACGTTCGACTTGATCCTCGAAAGGGTACGTAGGCAACTTGGGGTACCCCCTCGAGTGCAGTCGTAACCATCAAACACAACTCCGCACTCCGGAGTAAGTGTTGTCCAGAATTGGACTTGCAGAATTGTATCCATAAATTAGGATAATATCCAGGATAATTATCCAGGTTGGCACCCAAAATATTACCTGGGGCAGTATATGACTTCTTGGGAAGCTTTGCAGGAGTTCCCGTGCCATTAGAGATACTATCCGCAAGTTTCCGATACCAGTTCGATATATTTTTCAATATGCTGGTCAAGGAGATACTTTGGATGTCACCTATAGAAATGCAGGATATTACCCAGGAAAATATCCTGGATGTTTTCCGGGCTGTCACCCCGATACGTCCATAATTCTTCTCAAGATTCAACTCCGAATCGTCACCTACAGGTTCCCAGTTAACGTCAGGACATTACCTATAATTCATATGTCATTTAAAGTACTTCCCGCGAAATTCGGATGTCAATTCAGGATGTTTCCTCGGCTCAGGATGCTGTTCTGGATTCCCTTTAAATATGAATTCAGAACAATAGTCACAACCCCGTACCCCGGATTAGGTGTCGTCCTGCGAATTATGAAGGTTATCCAAGATAACATATATAAAAAATAATAATATAAGAGTTATATACAAGAAAACACCTTGGAGTTTAAAGCTGTCATTTGAAATGTTACATATCCACAAGACCTGGATGCATGTTCAAAATGTCTTCAAGGTGTTAGTTGAGATGCTACCTTGGGTGTGCAAAATTTATTCGAAGAATTTCAAGATATTTCCCAGGATAATTTCCGGGGTATTATTCAGGAAGTTTTTCTAGGATATTTCTCAGGATTTCATTCAGAATTTGTCTCAGGATAATCTCCAGGATATTCTTCAGAATAATTTCCAGGATATTATCCACGACACGCCTCAGGATTATATCCTGGATGACATCTGGGAAGTTACCCGGGATGTTATCTATGATACTGCTCATGTCGAGATGAGATTCCGGAGGTCACTCTCGATATCATGTTCTGATGCCACCCACTATATGCAGGATACTTCTCAGGATGTGATTCCAGATTATCGTCCATATGTCTTCTTCATAATGTCACGTGAATTCAGAATTGACATGCACGGCGTCAAAAAATAAAAGGGTTAAAAAAAAAATTGAAAAATTTCAGGATATTGGACAGGATGATATCCTGGATACTTTCCGGAATGTCACCTTGACACACCTATGATACTTCTCGGGGTGCGATTCCAGATTATCAACCATATGTGTTCTTAATAATGGCATGTGAATTCAGAATTGACGTTCACGACGTAAAAAAAAATGATTAGAGAAAAATCAAAAAAAAAAAAAAAAATTCAGGATATTGGTCAGGATGATATCCTGGATATTTTCCTGAATGTCAGCTTGACACATATTGGAGACTTTTGAGGATGCAAGTCCAGAATTATGACCATCTTCATGAGGGCAAAATAGCAATTTCGGGGAAGTTGGCTCCAAGAATAAAGTGCACTATGTTTATGTCTGCAAAAGTATAATTCGTCCTGTCGCATGATTCCCAGGGCACTGTGGGAGTAGTTCAACTCGCCAAAGAGACGTCCCGTGATTTTTTCGCGTCGGTTAGTAGAGATTTCGCGCAAAAAAAAATTTTTTTCCAGGATATTATCAAGGTTATAACACAAGATATTACCTACAATGTTACGCAAGTCACGGGGTAATTTGGATATATCTCTTGATATTACACAAAAAATTAACTGCAATGACTTAAAAAAATTAAGGTTGTCCTGAGTTATGTAAAGAATAAAAACAAACAAAAACAGACTTTATGCCTGGAAAATCAAGCTGGAGCTCAACAAAGAAGGAAGGTTCTGTAAGGATTATGGAAAAAAAAATTGAAGTTGATACAACAACAACAATAACAAGAGGTCAGAATGTTGTTCAAGAATTCGAAATACTTCTAAGGTGTCCTTGCTTCTACTAAGCCAGTATGGTGACCTTTACCATGGGTGTTATTCAATTCAACATGTATGGAAATTCACCAGCCACGTCCTCGAGGAAGTGCATGAGCAATTCTATGACGTTCAGGCTCCAAGAATGAAACATATTTTGGTCATGTGTGCAAGAATTTAAACCTTCCTGTCATGGGTCCAGGGCATCATGGATGTAATTCAATTCACCACGGGGACATTCCATGACTTTGATGCATTGTTACAAAGCAAGACGCCGATATGTGTCAGCTATATATATATATATATATATATATATATATATATATATATATATATATATGAAAATAGAGGTACTGTGAGGAATTTCAAGTTGAATGGGCACCTATCCGAAATTTTACGCGTGAGCATACGGAAGAATGACGACAACAAGGACACGCTCAAACCAGCTATGTGTTGACGGGCCTCAGTATCCCTGAAGTACTTGGCCATCTTTCCCCCTTCAAATCAGACCATACGAACCCGGTGTTCACCCCTTACTGAGTCCCGAGCTCGCCAATTTGCAGTGAAATAGTGGCCTAACCACCCGCATAAATAATGCGCGGGAAAGATGGCGGCGCATTTGCTAGGCTCGTTAGAACAAGAAATACGACCCAAGCCTTGGTATATGCTCGCAAGTACTGGAATGGCAAGAGAAAATATTCTCCCGACAGCCATTGAGCTTGCCACCTTGAATACGCTAGGGCGTATGTGGGCCTGGTCGTCTCCAGGAAAAACAAACTTGCATAGCCAGCATGAAAGCAAGGCAGCCAAGTATGTTTCGTCTCTATCAGCTTCACCAATGCATAAGTCGTCAAAGACAACTTTCTCCTGGGCCAGCTGTTCACGAGGGCGGATGATGCCACAAGGATTATGGGTAATCCTTGGCGGGGAAGGGTTCTTGTGGTTACGGCGGGGAGGAGGATCATCGTATCTCATGTCTCCCCGGAACCAGAACTTCACCCACTCGTTAGCAGCGACTTTCTTGGTGTTTTTTTTTGCTTCACCACCTTGTGGTAGGCAGCAAGTAGGTGTCGGCAACTCGAGGAAGTGTGCTGGTTTAACCAGACAGTTCCTTCGATGAAGGGACAACCTCATCGTCATCTTCGCCGCGAATGGGCATCAAGTAGGTGTCGGCAACTCGAGGAAGTGTGCTGGTTTAACCAGACAGTTCCTTCGATGAAGGGACAACCTCGTCGTCATCTTCGCCGCGAATGGGCATCAAGTAGGTGTCGGCAACTCGAGGAAGTGTGCTGGTTTAACCAGACAGTTCCTTCGATGAAGGGACAACCTCGTCGTCATCTTCGCCGCGAATGGGCATCAAGTAGGTGTCGGCAACTCGAGGAAGTGTGCTGGTTTTACCAGACAGTTCCTTCGATGAAGGGACAACCTCGTCGTCATCTTCGCCGCGAATGGGCATCAAGTAGGTGTCGGCAACTCGAGGAAGTGTGCTGGTTTAACCAGACAGTTCCTTCGATGAAGGGACAACCTCGTCGTCATCTTCGCCGCGAATGGGCATCAAGTAGGTGTCGGCAACTCGAGGAAGTGTGCTGGTTTTACCAGACAGTTCCTTCGATGAAGGGACAACCTCGTCGTGAAACTCGCCGTAAATAGGCAGGACACCAATCATGTGCAAATCACCGTGGATATATGGAAGCCTCGTCGTCCTTCAAGGTAAAGAGAGCTTCCATGATGGTCGGAGCTGCCTTATTCAGTCCCTAACAACACGAGGACAGCGCCAAGTCTCACCGATATAATCTAGATTGGAGCCTTCAATCTGATAAAGAAAATTCAGAGAGCAAAGCTCAATATAGGAGATAATTCGCCAGGTGCATGATAAGTCGCTGTTGCAGCTTGCCTACTCTGAAATTCTTCTTTGATTACTCTGATATGCTTGCATATGAGATATGCTTCTCCACATAAAAAACCTTCTGGCCTGGGATATATGGATGTGCAAAACATATCTGTGTAAAAGAATGAAACATGAACATTATTGTTATAACAAAATTATATGATGAGCTTTGAAAATAAACTAACAAAGAAGAGTAATATGGCAAGCTAGCATATATATGCATGGATGTACATGTTCTGTTGTTCATGAACTGAGTATAAGTTTTCACAAGGAACAACAAATACTTAATGTTCGACAATAGTTCATCAAATTTTATTCCAAATATGGTGGTCAATGGATCAATTAGCTGCATGAGTAGCCACGAATTAGCCAAACACGAACATCAGAATAGCAACGAGAATGTTAACAGAGCAGCATAAGCTGCCATTACAACGGTGCTCCTCTGTCTGTTCGGCTTTGTTTGCGACGTAAGTGACTGGTCTGGTATTTGAGTATGAACAAGGAGAAGCAAGAACTCCTCTCCATCGACTGCAACCGATCCTTAATCTCCTAGTCAAGATCAGATCCTGTACAAAGAAGAGAAGGATGAGTCAGGAATGCATTGGAGAAGGGAAAAAGGGGAAAAAGCATAAAATAAGTTACCTTTGTGTTGAATCTGCTGGCAAGATAAACACAAGAAGAATCAGACTTTGCCTTCGTAGGTTGGATTGTGGTAACTCGTATCATTGTCGAGGTGACGAATTCTGCTATGACGTTTTATGATCTCCTTTAAAATTGTGCCGCGTGTTTTTGTCTCCAGAACGGTGATCCCTCGCTGTGGAACAATACATCAGAAGTTGATATTGCGTTTGAAAAAAAAAGAGACAAAATTGAGGCGAAAGGAGAAAGGAAAAGAATGAGCAAACAGCTTACCCTAACTACCGTGGCACAGTGGCTGATCCCTTTCAGTGGGATACAAAAGCAATTGAAAGCCTTCTATTTATAGCTTCCATTGGGGCGGCTAAGAGAATTCCAGAATCTAGAGGTACCTCATAAAAGGAAACAAATACTGGTACTCTTTCGCAAATATGGTAAAACAAATATACCCAAGAAAGAATGGGTTATATTTCTCCCAAATTTTGATTCACTGCAACACACCACATGGAAGTTTCCATAGAGGTCACCCTGCTGGAGTAGTAGACAAAACGAATACATTTTTTTTTTAAAAAAAAAAGAGGTGATATGGACCTTCTCTGATAGGGAGGAAGAATGAGAATATTTGATTTGATTCTTATGCTTCGGCCATGAGGTGGTCAAAAGTAAAAAAGTAAAAAAAAAAGAATAGAATCTTGTGCAACTAATAGCACATGAATCCCAAAAAATTTAAATTGCATAAAATGTTCCAATTTGAAAAGGATAAATTAATCACTCAGTTGTGGTCGACATAATCAAAAATTTTGTCGAGACTCGTCCGCCAAGAAGTTCAAGAAAGGCAAACAAGTCTCGAGGGGGCATTTGTAGACACGCGAAATTTGCAGCCAATTAAATTGTGCCACGTGTCTACTATCACCTAATTAAAAGGTGGGATCAAATAGCACTCACTATCAAATTAATGCCTCTAATCATTAATTAATTAATTAATGACTAAATTGTAAATGTGACCAAACTTATTTACAAGCAAGGACTGCATATGGAGATGCCACGTCAGTGCATGACATGGCTACAAGTGAGCAAGTAAGGCCAATCAAATAGTGCCACTTGTCAAGATGATGCAGCTGTCAAGACTAGCGAGTTCGGCCAATCACATTGCGCCACTTGTCAAATTGATGCAGAAATTAAATAAATAATAAATATTATTTATTTTCTACCTTGGCCAGCAAGCCAGCCCATGCCTATATAAAGGGGCCATCCTTAGGCATAAAAAAACACACAATTCCATCTTGCAAGAAGGAGAGAGCTCTGAAGATCAAGCTGCTGAAGCCCCGACGAGTTCATTCATCATCAAGATCATCATCAAGCCTCTTCGAAGTTCTTCATCCAAGTTCTTCGAAGATCATCATCAAGTTCTTCAAGCCTGTTGAAGATCTTCATCCGCGTTCTTCAAGACACTCGAAGATCTTCAAGCCGTTCTTCGTGTTCTTCAAGGCGTTCATCCGATTCTTCATCAACATCGAATACATTCATCCGTCCGATCCGAGATCAAGCCTCTAAAGCCCTCGTTCGGCGTTTGTGTTCTTCGAGACCTTCATCGCGTTCTTCGTCAAAATCGAAGGCCGCTCATCCGTTCGATCCGAGATCAAGCTGCGAAGCCCTCGTTCGACGTTTCAGGAGAAGAATCAGGGGATAGTAATTTCTGTTTAGAAAATTACATAACAGAGATTGTAATCCTCTATATTTATTACATCAATAAAATATTTGTTTCCACCGAATTTCTCGCTTTTGTTTCCAATTGCATAAATTTGTGTGTACAGGTGGTATGGGGATAAATTTTGCCTTGGATGAGGGATGGTTAGGGGAGATTTCCCCATGGACATCCCGTCCCCGTCCCCCTACATGGAATGTTTAATTAATTGAATATTTGATAATTTTAATTAGACATACTAATATTTTGTGATTATATTCTGTATTTTATTATTATGATTAATAAATTTTATTTTGTATTATTTTATAAAATTAATAATGTATTCACGATTGTTGGAAAGTATATTTACAAAAAGTCGTCGTTATCTTTTTTTTTTGAAATAAATAAAATTTATTTTTTATACTGTTAACAATTATAATTTCAATAATTAAAAAACACAGTTAAAAACGTCAAATTTATTCAATGATAACGATACAAAATATAGCATTTAGATACAAAACAAATGACTTCACTCATAATTTTTCCCTTGTGCATTCCAAAAATGTTCAACTCGTTGCATTTTTGTATTAGTGTTTAATTTTATTTCTTGTAATAACGACTTTTTCGTACTTGTAATCGTTATTATTATTAGTATTAATATCATTGTTATTATTATAAACATCTTTTTTTGTGTATGTGTGTGTGTGTGTATATTGGTAAATAATTTTGCATTTACTTTTATTTGGTATTAATAATTCATTTTTAAATCATTAAATATATATTATAAATTAATTTTTTGGGTGGGGGGAAAGAAATGGGTTGGAGACGATTAGTAGTTTGGCGGAAGGGGAGGGGGAGGGGGGAAATGGTGGGCCCGTGGGGGGAGGGGGAAAAAGACATGGGTTGAAGATGCTCTTATAGGCAACGGAAGACAACACATTGAATTTTGCTAATGAATTCTCACCATTTTGATTAGAATGTTTCATAAGATTATTGCACATCCTTACTCATCTCGCACAACTCCCCTCATTGCTACTCCCCTCATTGCCAATTTGTTTTGAGGTGGAATCTCATGTATTCTTACATGGTATCAGAGCCTCGACTCACACAAGTGAATGGTTTAACAACCCACATGCCCAACGCCACCCGTAGACAAAAGATCCACGTGTAGGCCAAAGTATGTCACACGTGAGGGAGCGTCTTGAAAAGTCCCACATCGGACAGTCAAGAAGAACAAAAGGAGAATGTCGCACGTGAGAGGGCGTCTTGAGAAGTCCCACATCAGACATTCAAGAAGAACAAAAAAATTAATAAGTGTCAGGGACTATTCCCCTCATCGCCAATTAATTTTGAGGTGGAATGTGATGTCCCGTACAAAAAAAAATGGGTTGATATCCAATTAACTTGTAAACGATATTTTGATTTATATAATTCTAACTGGTTAATATTGAGTAATAGATTTACTAGTGGGTACCAATATTTGATAGAATCTTAGTAAAGTGTTGTGTGATGACCCAAATTTATTTTGAGAATAATATCTAATTTAATTGTTAGAGACGTGTTGAAAATTATAATTTAAATCATTCCATTTAAAGTGATAAAATATAAAAGAAAGAAAGGAGAAGAAAAAAAAGAGATACAAACTAGCAAACTTGTAAGCACCAAGTAGATGGTAAGTAAGAAGCATTGTAAAATTACCTAATGCCCTTCCCACACCATTTAGAGACACCCATCAGATGACTCTGGAAGATCCATGTGAATTACTAGCTAAACTAATGACCAAAGATGACACTTGGAGAGAATGTTATGTGTTGTCACATGGAGGTTGAAGAAGAGTGTATAGCCATTGACACTTGGAGGGCTAATTTGGGAGGTGTGTGTGTTGTCACTTAGAGAGTGAGGAAGGGTGTCTTCCTTGGCACGTGGGGTGAAGTAAAAGGGGTATTTATGAGTGATAGGGGCTGAACTTATTGAGAAAGAAATTCAGCAAGTAAGGAGAGAAAGAGAGAAAGAGAGGCACGAGAGAGAAGAGGAAAGTAAAGGAGAAAGGAGGAAGAAAGAAACTATGAGAAGAAGAGAAGAAAATAAAGAAAGAAATGGAGGAATGATAGTCCAACCAGAAATCAGGCTTGGAAACACAATGAGAATCCATAGAGAACTTCATCCAAGTGGTCAAAATAAGAAGTACACATCAAAGAGGTAGGAACTTTACAATACCTTAGTCATTGTTGCATCTTCTTGTGTATATGATGAATAATAGATTTATCATGGTTAAATTTTAGAGACAAACTATGTTAATCATCCTAAAGATTTATTAGGATGTGGTGAAAGTTTGGTAATTAATTCTTGGTGGTTGATGATGACGAAGGATTGAGAAATACACATGAAGAAACTTTGGACAGATTGTGAACATAACAGTGAGTTTCTTTTGTAAAATACAAAAGGGGTAGCTAAGATTCTTATAAAATTTTGAAATTTGGATATGTGGTAGCTCTGCATGTTAAGTATAACACAGAAAAAATTCAGATCAATTTATCTTATTTATGGCACCTAAATTTGAGTATCTTTGACAAGAGGTAATTCTGGACAGATTGTGTTCATAACAGTGGGGCTGTTTTGTAAAATACAGAAGGGGAATCTAAGGTTCTTAGAAAATTATAGAATTTGTATATGTAGTACCCATGCATGTAAAGTATATCATGTAATATATTCAGATTCATTTCTCTTCTTTATGGCACCTAAATAAGAGTATCTTTGACAGGAGGTAAATATGGACAGATTGTTTCCATAGCAGTGGGGCTGTTTTGTGAAATACAAAAGGGATGGTTAAGTTATTATAATACTATGAAATTTGGATATGTTTTACCCCTTCATGTTAATTATGTCATAAAAAATATTCAGCTTTATTGCTGTTCTTTATGGAACCTAAATGTGAGTATCTTTGAAAGGAAGAAATTTTGGACATATTGTGTTAATAACAATGTTGCTGTTTTGAGAAATACAAAAGGGGTATTTAAAACTCTTAGAATGTTGTGATTTTTTTTTTTTGAGGAAAAAAACTTATCATTAAAAAAGAGAAAAACGGGACCAAGTACAGCTGTTAAGCATTAAAGCCTCTCATTTCCCACACTGCCCCGTTATCTTCCCAATACTCGGTATCATCAATATTCAGCCCCCTTTGAGAGAGCCAATGTGCTTCTCGATTCTTCCCTCTATCAATATACTTCCATGAAATCCGATCAAAATTATCTCTTGAAGTTTCAATTTTCTGGATTAAATTCTTCACCACTGTGCGATGTTGATCTGGATCTTGTCTTTGTTGAAGGAGTTCAATCAAAATCTGCGCATCACCTTGGATGGTGACCTCTCTGATCTGGAAATCCATCGCCATTTGTAGAGCTTGGCTTGCCGCCTGAGTTTCAATCTCAAAAGCACTATTTCCCCACTGCATGTGCCTTGCCTGTGCAGAAACGATTTTTCCTGATGCATTTTTCAAAATAATCCAATTCCTGCAATCTTTCTTTGGTACGACCAAGCCCCATCGAAATCTATTGTATGTGGATCGGTTGGGTTTGTTCCATCTATGGGTTCTGGGTGTGAGGACTGAGAATTGGCTTTGAGTTGTGTGGTGCTGATGATGTCCTGGAGAACTACTCTGGCTGAAGCTAGCAGATCTCTAATTGGGGTCTGTTTACCTTCGAAGATCGTCTTGTTACGATTTATCCACAGACTCCATAGGCCAATACTTACCAGTTCCTGATCCGGAGTTGAGCTTTTCAAAAAGAATCGCCGGATCCACCCATCCCCAGATGTGAAGGTAACTTTGTTTCCTGCAAACTCATACCAAAACCGTTTAGCTAAAGAGCAATTTTGAAAGATATGTTCCGTGTCTTCTGAATGATGGCCACAAATTTTACATGAACTGTTTACTTGAATGCTTCTCCTTACTAAATTCTCTGTTGTGGGGAGAGAATTGTTGTTTATACGCCAAATCAAGAATAAAAATTTTCTGGGAACTTTGAGTTTCCAGAGGTCAACCAACCACTTCTCTTCTCTTCTTTCTCCACTTGAGTTCACATTTTCAGCACTGATGGATATTGATCTCGCTGCTTCATAGCCACTCTTTACTGAGTAAGTGCCTGTATTAGTCCTATGCCATATCCACTTATCCTCTGTTTGGAGGTTAAGAGGAATACGACATATGTCATGGATGTCTGCATCGTTTAGATTAATCTCCTTCATTCGAGATATACTCCAATTGCCTGAATTTTGATCAATGATGTCTTGTACGAGGGTGTCTGAATCCTCTTGTCCTGCTGAGATCACCTTCAACGGACCTTCTCTAGGGATCCATGGATCTTTGAAATTTTTTGTTGAAGAACCGTTACCAATCTGCTTTACCAGGCCTCTCTTGAGCACTTTAATACCTTCGTTTAGAATTCTCCAGGCATATGATGGATTAGTTCCCAGGGTTGCTTCCTGGATACTTTTCCCACTGTAATATTTGTTTTGCAGAATTTTAGCCACAAGGCTATTTGGATTAACTAGCAATCGCCAGCACTGCTTGGCCAACAAGGCCCTATTAAAATCCAATATATCTCTGAAACCCAGTCCCCCATAGATCTTTTCTTGTTTTAACTTGTCCCAAGCAACCCAGCAAATGCTCTTTTTATCTGATTGATTCCACCAGAAGTTTCTCATAGCCTGTTCAATCTTGTGGCAGGACCCTATCGGTAGTTGAAAGCAGCTCATGGCAAAAGTGGGGATGGCTTGCACTACTGCTTTTAATAAGACTTCTTTACCTGCTGGAGATAAGTAGTGTTCCTTCCACCCTGTAGTTTTGTGCATTACTCTGTCAAATAAGTAATTAAAAGTGACACTTTTGTTTTTACCTATTGTCGTAGGTAGCCCCAGGTACTTGTCATGCTGATTTGCCTCCGGCACTCCACACAGATTACTGAGACCTTCTCTATCTTCTGCTTTAACATTAGTCGAAAATAGCGCGGCTGATTTCTGCAAATTCATCCGCTGTCCTGAGGCTTCTTCATAATCTGTAATAATTTGTAGCAAGTTTGTAATATTATTTGTATCTGCACCTGTAAATAAGATGCTATCATCCGCAAAAAACAGGTGGGAAACCATAGGTCCACTTCGGGAAGCACGGACTCCAGACAGTCTATTGCTTCTAACTCCAGCTTCGAGCGTACGGGATAATCCTTCACTACATAACAGAAACAAGTAGGGCGAAAGGGGACAACCTTGTCGAAGCCCCCGTTCAGGTAATACTTGTCCTTTCACTTCCCCATTTAGGACGAAAGAAAATTTTACAGAACAAATACACTTTCGGATCACATTCCGGAACTTCTCTCCAATCCCCATCCTTTGCATAACTGCGAGTAGATAATTCCACTCTACCCGATCATAAGCTTTAGACATATCCACTTTTAGTGCGACGTAGCCTTTTCTCCCTTTAACCCGAGTTTTCATTGTGTGAATGATCTCAAAAGCTGCTAATATATTATCTGTAATCTGTCGTTGTGGGACGAAAGCACTTTGGGTTTCCCCTATCAATTTTGCAAGCACTTGTTTGAGTCTATTAGCTACTACTTTCGCGATTATCTTATAGATCACTGTGCACAAGCTAATGGGACGAAAGTCCACCGGGCTTGTAGGTTGCTTGATCTTAGGAATAAGCGCAATTAAAGTAGCATTTAAATCACCCATCTCCCCGTCCCCATTCAGAATACCTAAGCATTCCTTTGTGACATCTGGTCCGATTGTGCTCCAATGCTTCTGATAAAACATTGCGGGGAAACCATCTATTCCTGGCGTTTTAAGCGGATTCATGTCTTTTAAAGCAGTCCAGATTTCATCACCCGTATATGGTCTATCAAGATTTTCTCTATCTTCAATAGAACACAAATTAGGAATAAATTGGAGTATTTTTTCCATACCTTCGCTCGATGGGGAGTCCGACGTAAAGATCATGCGAAAGTGGTCTTCTAGACATCTCTGCAAATCAATTGGTTCTTCAACCCAGTTCCCATTTGTGTCGCGGAGTCCATTGATGAGATTCCTGATCTTACGGTTTGAAGCCTTCCCGTGGAAATATTTTGTATTTCTATCCCCGTGTTGCAGCCACAAAGCACGACTTCGTTGTCTCCATAAAGTTTCCTCCTGATTAAGGAGTTTATTGAGCTCCTGCTGGGCTTTGTTAACTTCACTGGACCAATTTTGTAACTTGTTTTGTTGATGCAACAAATGGATTTTGTCCTTTAAGCATCTAATAAGGAATTTGACATTACCGAAGTCCTTCTTTTCCCACTGTTTTAGGCTTCCAGCTGCACTATTCAGTTTTTCCAGTATCGTTCCACTGGCCAACCAACTGTCTTGAACAGTTTTCTCGTAACTCCGGTTTGTTGACCATGCTGCTTCATATAAGAACCTCCTGTTTATTCGGTGAGTGCTTCGTCCACTTGCTTGTATTTGAACCAGCAGACCTTGATGATCTGAATTCGCCAGTCCACGGTGGGTAACAGTGGTACCAGGGAACCGGTCCCTCCAAATATGATTGGCCATGGCTCTATCGAGCCTCTCTCGGATTAGAGTTCCATCTTCATGCTTATTACTCCACGTAAATTTGGAACCAATGTATCCCAAATCTCTAAGATCGCATCTTGTTGCTGTTTGAATAAAAGGTTCCACTTGACTGTATTGCACTGCCCGTCCTCCCATCTTTTCTGTACTAAACATTATTGAATTATAATCCCCCACAACCACCCATGGCATTGTAATACCAGGGTTTTGTCCTTCTAGCATATTCCACGAATGGTATCTCTTTTCTGCAGCAGGCTCGCCATAAAAGCCTGTAAATAGCCAATCTCTTCCATTCTCATTACAACTCCAAGCACTAATATGATATTTGGAGTAATTACGAACTTCTAGCTTAACTTGATCTGACCACATAAGTGATAAGCCGCCACTACGACCCTCACTAGGGACATGCAGACCGCTCGCAAAGCCTAGCTTTCTCCTTACTCTCTCCATATCATTCACTTGTAATCTCGTCTCCATTAAGAAGACTACGTCGGGAACTGACCTCCTCACTTCACCGTGAAGAGTTAGGAACGTGCAGGGATTCCCGAGGCCCCGCACGTTCCAACTTAAGAGAATCATTGTGAGTGGCGGGGGTGCTTAGCACCCTCCGCCAAATTTTGAGGATCATCTGTCACCATCTCTTCATCAACTCCCATATCATCAACTGCTTTGTCGGCTGAGAAGTTAATCTTCCTTGCCTTCTTCCCAAATTCTAGTTGTTCTCTGGTCTTCGAAGTCGGCGGTGTAAATTGGGTTGTAGAACCCTTTCTCTTCCCCTCAGCCTCCTCCAACTCTGAGGCGTCTTTAATTTGCAGCATGCCTTTTTTCCTCGCCATTGCTTTTGGATTGGGTCTAGCCGTGTACCCTTGTCTCTCATTTAACTTGGCAATTAGATGTTTTATTCCACCCGAATCTCTTGGAGGTTCTTGGAATACTGGTTTTGCCACCCCTTCCTGCACTGCCATCGCTTGCATCTCACCCTCTTGGCTCGCTATCATATCCAGTGCTTGGTTTTTCTCCTTAACCATGCCACTTTGGTCCTTATTACTTCCTTCGGTTTCCTGTACTCCAGTACTTGGAGTTGGTGCTGGTAATGTCAGATTGATTGGTAGGTTTGATTGATTTGGGGGCACTTCATTCGTAGCAGACTTTTGGTTTGCAGAGTTGTCGTCGTCCGACCTTCGTTTGGCTGGATGAGCAAGTAGCCAATCTCCATACCCTGAAACCTCCGTTTTATCCTGATCACAATCTTTACTTGAGTGCGTAATCCTCCCACACCAGCTGCAGACATGAGGAACCCGCTCATATTTAAAATCGATCCATTGTTCTTGACCTTTTACTACTATGTGAATCCCTCGAGGAATTGGCTTCATGATCGGGATTCTTGCCCTCACCCGAACATAATTGATACCTTCTTCACTCTCAATACGCGGGTCTGAATCGATTATCTCACCTACAGCAGATACAGCTCTACAACCCGATTCTTCCTTTACCAGGTGTAAAGGGAGATTGTGGACTTGGATCCAGACATCAACCTTATTGAATGGGACTTCTTTTGTAGGATCCCCCAGATTCCAGGGTTTTAGCAATAAAATTTTACCGTTGAAAACCCATGGACCTCCCAGGGATACCCTATCAAGGCTAGCTTGGTCAGGGAAACTAAAGACAAAGGTATTCAAATCAACTTTATACATATTGACTTGATTCCCATTGTTCCATATCCGTCTGAAAGTACTACGCATAGCCTTGGAATTGATTTTTTCATCTGACGTAAAAGTACCAATCATACAGAATTTAAACTCACCTTCAGCCTCCTCACAGTACTCATCTTCGAACTCAACTCTTTGCATCTCTTCAATGGTGTACTCGAATCCTGCTTCCTGATCCATTCTAACCAAGAGATTTACGTCCTTGATGCCTCGCGATCGCCTGTTAGAGCTTCGTGTACGACTGCCGCCGTACGAATTAGGGTTTTTCGTGTACGACTGCCGCCTGTGAAATTTTGATATGTGGTATCCCTGGATGTTGAGTACATTTCATAAAAATTTCATATCCATTGCTGTTGATTTTGGTACCGAAATAACCAACTCCTTCTGACTGTTTGGTTGCTACTATTACTTGTATAGCTTGTTGATTTGAGAAATTTTGAAGTTCTTCCCATTAATGAAAAGTTATAAGATTTTGAGCGTAGATAATAAAATGATACCATGTCAATCGTACAAAAAATTTAAGTTCATTGGAGATCTCTAAGATTCTCAAATAAATTGAGAGTTTTGTGGTTGTCTTGAAGATGAATATTTTTGGGAGCCAATCACAATGTTATTTTGTGTTGGGATATTAATCCTCATAGGTGTTGATGAGATTTTCATTGGAGATAGAAACTTAAAGATATTATTTGGGGATCGAATTTTGAAGTTTTGAGATGTTCATAAGACTTTTGAATAACATATAGACTATGGTATTGTCAAATTACACACTTGCTAAAAGTTGGTCACGGTGACAGATTTGGTTGGTATGATTAATTATCCTCGATAATGATTCTAAATGATTGAAATAAATGGCTAAATCTCCCTGAAATGGTACACGAATATGGTTATAAATTATCATGATGTCATATACTAAGCAAAGAGTCTTGTTAAGAAATAAAGCGACACGTGATATGTGTATGTTGTAGCCGGCTGGGCTTGAAAGAACATGCTAATATGAATAATTGTATTTCGTAAAGAGAAATGTAAATTAAATATAAAAAAATTATGAGGATTTGTGGATGTAAAATGATGATATGTATCAACTTGAATATTTAAATATTTCTAAAGTGGTTACATACTTATACGAGTTTATGACATGTGTATTCATGGCATGTTTAGCGAGGTCATATGTGAATCCTAGGCTGATATGTGCTTAGTTGATATAGTAATAAGAAGATAACATGTGAGAACATGATAACTATATGTGAAATTATATCAATAACGCAAGAGGCTTGATGATAAAAAAACTAAATGGTAACACATGATCACGTATATGATGATATTGTGATAGCCCAACAGACTTGATTACAGAACTTGGTTTGATAAAATGACATGGTGTCATATTTTGATAGTGTGACAATGAATCTATGTAAATGAACATGTATACTGAATTAAGTCCGGGGACTAGCAAGGACGGATTGCACATCCCTTGGGTGAAAGACCCTAAACAACAATGTGTCCAGGTGTTCTTAGCGTCCGTGGAGACGTGTGGGCTAAACCGCTCCCTTGTGAAAGTCATAATGCGGTTGTGGGTTGACTTGCTCCCTTGTGAAAGCCATAATGCGAGCAGAATATTCCCGTGTGACACATAAGCATAAGAAAAAAGGAAAATGATGATTTTACAGTGATGCGATTGGTACTTGGTGATAGTGCATCCACCATACTAGATGTTTGTTTGTTATAGATGGTTAACATGACGCGATGTTATACATATATTCGTGAGACTAAGAGTGGTGGTAGTGTATCTATCATTCATGATGATTATTTGGTTATCATTTATATAAAATCATGGCGTATAAATTGATGAGGTCGATATGATAACTCATTAAGTATCAGGATCTGAATATGATATCTATTGATTAAATATTGAATTGACATTATCATTCGTGATATTGAAAGTGGCTTGTTGAGGATGGAGGTTGGAATAGTTGACGAGAACTTTACTAGTGAATCATAAGTTTGTGGGATTGACTGCGACTGGTGTTTGAAAAGGAGATAGGTACGAACGAATGACACTCATATTGACGAGAATGGAATTGGTGATGATGAATTAACTATGCGTGAAAGGTAATTACCTCATGTTCGTGTCAACGGCCATTGACTTGAGGCATGTCGTCTTGTATATTATGTATGTTGGATGTGGCACTTCCTCACATATACACTGATGTATGTCGCACTTGACTTTAGTATTTTCTTGTTCCTACTGGGGCTCAGCCCGTTTATTTACATTTTTCGGGGACTAAGAAGAATGGAAGGTGTATGATAGTTATCTTGTTAAGTAAATAGCTCGCGTTCGCAAGGAATTGTAAAGATATTATAAATGAGACTAGATATTGGATTTTGAGTCGGTATGTGATACCGTGTAAATTATATTGTGGGCATGGGGTACCCTAGAGTCAGCTCTGACTGTCATGTAAGACAATATCTCTTTTTTTTTTTTTTTTTTTTAATAAAAGTGACTTTTGTATGAGTTCTTATGAGGAGGTCGCGGCGAAGCTGCTTCGGAAAAAAAAATGTCGAGCATTTTTCTACAAATTAACTTAAAATCAACTCCGAAAATGGGGCGTGACAGCTTGGTATCAGAGCTTAGGTTTACGATTACTCGGGGACTATGGGTAGTGACATAAGTCTGTGTCTCATTATTTGGGTTAAAGTATAAGATGGCCTATGAGCTTAGTCGGAAAGATTTTCCTTTTGGAGGACGTAAGAGAATTGTGCTTAAGAGTATTGTGGCATAAGGAGTGATAGTAAAAGGTGATTGACTTGGCTTCTTTTGGTGCTAGAGAACTTTTAAGGTGACTTTTAGTTCGACAATGTTTGAGGATGGTATGTGTATCTGGTTGAGAATTGTTGTGGCTTCACTCGAGGTTACTTGAATTTTGAGAGAGATAAGTGAGTTCATCGAGAAATGATGACATATTGTATCGGTGAAAAATTTATGTGAGTATCAAAGTTAAATGTTGGGATATATTAAGAAAATAAGATAGAGTTCTTTGTAAAGATTTTTGGCTAAGTATTGGATATGATTCACAATGGTATCTTGAATGACTCGAGACTTGAAAATGAGTGTGATGTAGTGATTACTTTTGGTCGATGATAAATTTCGTAAGTGGTGATATTTCGGTTTAGAACTTTGAGTATTAAAAAGTGTACAACTTATGAAAGTATCCATCATTGAGAATGCAATGAGGAAAACATAGGATTATTTGACGTGGAAAATGTTTATGGCATATCATGATGTGGATATAAAGGGAGTTTTGATGTGGTTTGTTGGATACCTATGAGTTATAGTGTTGGCACGTTAGCTAGATACTTCAAATTCATTTGAGGCGGGATACTATATTATGTTCGAAAGATCACTTGGTAGTTTTTTTTTAACCCATTTTGTTGTTGAAAGATTATTTATTGAACTCTTTATTGGGGCGATATGTTGTTATAAAGGTTCATGATTTGTGCATAAGTATAACGTGCTAAAAGATATGAGTTTGATTACGTTACCATAAATATTAAGAGTTACTTTCCAATGAAAATTTGATGCAAAGAGTAAGTTTTCATTCAAAAACTATGAAACACAGTGCTTATGCTAATTTGGTGATCGGTACCGGTACATATGAAATGGAGTCCTTACTTAAAGTAAGTTTGAATAATGCAGTCTTTCTTAATCGCGCATGAAGCACTTTGAGTTCTTGTTTATGAACTCGTATGGGAGTCTAGCATGAGGGACTATTCCTTGAACCTTTTGACTTGGATTGAGAATGATCATATTTATGAAAAAAAAATGTAAAATGTGAAGTGTATCTCAATTTTTGAGTTTAGCGCCCAATACTTATATTCGGGAAGAGTTTTGGTGGTTAGCAAGGTGGCAAGAATTACATGTAAGCGGATGTTAGGTAAACATATTTACTTGGGACATAGGTTGGACATGTTTCTATTCACTACCAACTTTGACCATCATATTTCAGAAGAGTTATTGTGGAAACATTTGTTGTTGAGGTAAATGATCTTTTGATGTAATTGTAAGAGTTATCGATTCTTGAGCTCATATGTCGTGAGAGACAAAATGGTTATAGTTGTGCTTAATTTTTGTTCCTTAAACATCTTGTGCAGTGGGTATAGACAAAAGTAAAACTTTCATCATGATATGAGTTCTGGAGTCAGAATTTTCTAGATAGTCATGAGATATTGATATTGATTGGGTGATTTTCAATTACATGGCTAAGTTTTTCAAACCTTATTTGTACTTGAGGATGGTTATTTTGACACTTAAATGATATGAACGTTGAGGTCATATTTCGAAGGCGTTGGGTTCATATGCCTATTTTAAAATAATAAAAACTCTATATGTACCTTTCGGACTTAGGAAAGAGCATGCCGTATGAAAGGATATTTTTATGATGTTGAAAGTGAAACCGCGACTTAGCACATGTCTTGTTGTTAGAACCCAAAGATGTATCCGATGGCATCAGAGTTAAATACCAACGATTTGAGACTTTCAACAATTGATAGGAAGATTTGTTAGTGCGTACTATTCTCTTTTGATAACATATGAGTATAGATATCGTGACAAAACATGGCTGACATGCGAGCACGAGAAATAAATGACAAATTCTACTTTCAACGCTTTGATTACCGAAGAAATTGTCTTAAATTTTGAGGATGAGGACAAAATTTATTTAAAGTGGGTAGGTTGTGATGATCCGTACCAAAAAAAATGGATTGATATCCAACTAATTTGTAAATGATATTTTGATTTATATAATTCTAATTGGTTAATATTGAGTAATAGGTTTACTAGTGAGTACCAACATTTGGTAGAATCTTAGTAAAGTGTTGTGTGATGACCCAAATTTATTTTGAGAATAATATCTAATTTAATTGTTAGATACGTGTTGAAAATTATATTCTAAATCATTCCATTTAAAGTGATAAAATATAAAAGAAAAAAGGAGAAGATAAAAAAAGAGATACAAACTAACAAACTTGTAAGCACCAAGTAGATGGTAAGTAAGAAGCATTGTAAAATTACCTAATGCCCTTCCCACACCATTTAGAGACACCCATCAGATGACTCTTGAAGATCCATGTGAATTACTAGCTAAACTAATGACCAAAGATGACACTTGGAGAGAATGTTATGTGCTGTCACATGGAGGTTGAAGAAGAGTGTATAGCCATTGACACTTGGAGGGCTAGTTTGGGAGGTGTGTGTGTTGTCACTTAGAGAGTGAAGAAGGGTGTCTTACTTGGCACATGGGGTGAAGTAAAAGGGGTATTTATGAGTGATAGGGGCTGAACTTATTGAGAAAGAAATTCAGCAAGTAAGGAGAGAATGAGAGAAAGACAGGCACGGGAGAGAAGAGGAAAGTAAGGGAGAAAGGAGGAAGAAAGAAACGAGGAGAAGAAGAGAAGAAAATAAAGAAAGAAATGGAGGAGTGATAGTCCAACCAGAAATCAGGCTTGAAAACACAAGGAGAATCCATAGAGAAGTTCATCCAAGTGGTCAAAATAAGTACACATCAAAGAGGTAGGAACTTTACAATACCTTAGTCATTGTTGCATCTTCTTGTGTATATGATGAATAATAGATTTCTCATGGTTAAATTTTAGAGACAAGCTATGTTATTCATCCTAAAGATTTATTAAGATGTGGTGAAAGTTTGGTAATTAATCCTTGGTGGTTGATGATGACAAAGGATTTAGAAATACACATGAAGAAACTTTGGAAAAATTGTGAACATAACAGTGGGTCTGTTTTGTAAAATATAAAAGGGGTAGCTAAGATTCTTATAAAAATTTGAAATTTGGATATGTGGTATCTCTGCATGTTAAGTATAACACATAAAAATTTCACATCAATTTATCTTTATGGCACCTAAATTTGAGTATCTTTGACAAGAGGTAATTCTGTACAGATTGTGTTCATAACAGTGGGGCTGTTTTGTAAAATACAAAAGGGGAATCTAAGGTTCTTAGAAAATTATAAAATTTGGATATGTGGTACCCATTCATGTTAAGTATATCATGTATAATATTCAGATTCATTTTTCTTCTTTATGGCACCTAAATGAGAGTATCTTTGACAAGAGGTAAATATGGACATATTGTTTCCATAGCAGTGGGGCTGTTTTGTGAAATACAAAAAGGATGGTTAAGGTTCTTAGAATACTATGAAATTTGGATATGATATACCCCTTCATGTTAATTATATCATATAAAATATTCAGATCCATTGCTCTTCTTTATGGAACTTAAATGTGAGTATCTTTGAAACGAAGAAATTTTAGACAGATTGTGTTAATAACAGTGGGGCTGTTTTGAGAAATACAAAAGGGGTATTTAAAACTCTTATAATGTTGTGAAATTTGGATATGTGGTATCCCTGGATGTTGAGTACATTTCATATAAATTTCATATCCATTGCTGTTGATTTTGGTACCTAAATAACCAACTCCTTCTGACTGGTTGGTTGAGACTATTACTTGTGCAGCTTGCTGATTTGAGAAATTTTGAGGTTCTTCCCATTAATGAAAAGTTATAATATTTTGAGCGTAGATAAAAATGATACCATGTCAATCGTATAAAAACTTGAAGTTCATTGAAGATCTCTAAGATTCTCAAATAAATTGAGAGTTTTGTGGTTGTCTTGGAGATGAATATTTGGGAGCCAATCACAATGTTATTTTGTTTTGGGATCTTAATCCTCATAGGTGCAACAACCTCCCAAATCGCAAGGCCGTCCGGACCCCCACGTTCGGAAGAGATGTCTCCGCCCGAGGTGATGAGCCTCATTGGGAACGGATAAGGATCGCCGGTTCATAGCTAGTACAACCATCGATAACATTCCAAAACATAGCCTATTACAATTTCAATACAACAATGACATTTGAAAAGTCAATAGTACAATTTCAGTGATATGAAACAAATTACTATGTGATCGATGATCTAAGCATCAAGCTTCTCTATCCTGCTGTGTCGTGAACGTTTCCCCCACCTCGATAGCCAACCCGCATTTTTAAAATAGCAAAATCCGACGCCGTTTTTACAGAAAATGATCAGCAAACGGCTGAGTAAGTTAACACCCATAGCATGTAAACAGATTATGAGGCATGTGAAAAGAATAACATATTCGCTGAGTAATAAATATCAAATATTCGCGGGAAAAGCATTCACGTTGATTTGATGTGTCAAATTCCGTAACGATCTCAGATTTCGTATTCTAACCCAAATATGTGGTCAATCTCGGAAAGTCACTGTTAATAACAATTCACAATATTACTTCAATCTCAAGATAATAACATTCTCATCGATATGAATCGAGTCCAGAAGTTTATTTTAGTAACTAGTTGATACGGGGCGTGACCATATCCAATCCACAACCTCTTTCTCATATGTGCCAAAAGCACCCACATAATCATAACTCAATCACAGGAGATTCGCATTACAGCGCCTCATAATCATAACATAATCACAAGAGGTCAGAGCCTAATAATCTCATAATCTCGTAACCAAGCACAATATGTCAGAAATGTATTGTATCAGGGATATGACACAAACCCACGCACAACGGCTTTCCACTTTACATAATTACGAATTTTCATTCAGGATGCAGAATCGAGTAAGGAGATCCAAACCAAAGCCGGTATGGTACAAAATAATAATCGATGTACGATTGAGAGAGATATTCAGATTTGACCAATAAGTGAGCGGTGTGCTACTTTTGGTAACCGAGGCAACTATTTCAAGTTTCGTACTTCCATGGTCCGTCCCGGGAAATCACAGTCTCAAGTTATTTCTTAATAAGATAATAGGTGTTCTTCTTTCGGATTCATTATTTAGCTTTGGATACCAATTTCATGCAAGACTTCAAAGAGGAGTATTTCAAAACAAATAAACAACTCAAGTACGGTAGTAATTCACAAATAACACACGCGATACGCGAAAGAATGAAAGGCACGCGAGGCTAAGCATATTAACTTACCTTACTCCGCAGCAGTTTGCACGTAAACCTCCTACGAACGTTCGTCATCCTTGTCTATGAACCTGTCGTCTAAAACTACCAATTTCTAATTAAAACGATGTTATATATAAAGTGAACACGTATTTTGTATCGGCGTTCGGCTACGTCACGTAACTTGGACAAACTATCATGGTTCCCAAGCCCAATAAAACCTGACTTACGTCATATGCTGCTATATTATAAGTATCTTGATATTAAATGATCAAAACGATATTTATAAGTATTTATCAAATAAGCATATCACAATGAAAATAGCATTTTCTATATCTATAAAGAGTTATTTAATTCTTAACAAAAGTTTGATGAGAAATTATTTCAACTCACTATTTATTTAAACAAAAGCGTAATAATATTTATATATTCCCCCCAAATATCTCTTTTAGCTTATTTTGTTCAAGAAAATAATTCATTAAATCCAAAATATATTTTTATTACCATCCCATTTCTAATTTATGTTTATTTGAAATAATATTTAAGGAAATACTCATATATAGTCTTTAAAAAAATTAATAATGTATATATAATATAAATACTAATGCAGCCCCCTATAGATTTCATAAAACACAACCAACACCCCACCCCCTCTATATCTACTTTATATAAAAGACACTTCAGCCTTCTTTTAATAAAACTCCAATTTCATCGATCTAAACTTGGATTGAGCAAGCAAGATTCATCTTTGATCATCTAAAACAACTAATCGAGAGTTTTAGGACATACCTAGGCAAAAAATGGCCGGAAATCGTCAAGAAATGAGTCGGGTCGAAGTCTCACGTCGGAGTCACCGGAGGTGAGCTTCGTGGACGGCTTTAATGGATTCTCAAGACTGGTCTGAGCCCGCTACTGATCTGGTCGGCCTCCCAGGAGTCTACTGGAAGCGAGAGAGGAGAGTGGGTGCCGCTGAATCACTCCGGCGAACTTGCCGGAGTTTGGCCGACAAACATGGAGGTCGGGGTGATGGCTAAGGCTTCTGCTGCTGCTGTTGCTCCCTTGGGATCTGCTCCAGGTCAGATAAGTGTAAGGACGAGCAGAGAGGGTCGGAGAGGACAGAGGGGATGAGAGAGAAAGCAGGTGGGTTTGCTCTTAGGGGATTGTCGCCGACAACAATGGTGGCTATGGTGGTGGAGGTGGCTGCGGCCACCTCTGCTTTTGTTGCAGCCGCTGTCTTTTGATAGTGAGAGACAGAGAGAGAGCTTGTCAAAGAGATATGGAGGTGGGTTTTCTTAACTTCTTCCCGTCAGGTGGTTCATTGGCGGCCTTGGTGGCTGCGGTGGTGGGTGGTTGTTGCTACCACCCAGCTACAGTTTCTGTTGTGTACGAAGAACAGAGAGTGAGAGAGAGCACAACAGAGGGTGTAGATGGTGGCGGTTTTGCCTTGTCAGAGCTTGAACGTGGTGGTGTTAATGGTGGTGGTGATGATGGAGATGATGGTGGTGATGGAGGGAGGTTGAGAGAGTCTTTTATAGGGCTGCGTTTCTTGGAGAGGTGAGTCTCGTGAGGGCGGTGGAAGATGATGGTGACAATGGCGGTGGGTTGAGAAATCTCCCGAAGCTAGTTTGCTTGGAGAAGATGAAATCAAGAGAAGTTGTGAGGTGGTCCGGTTGTACCACTTGCTCGTGGGTTCTAGTGTTTTAGGTGTATTGCTAGCTTGAGTAACCTAGTGCTCTAGGTGTACAAGTAGGTAGAGTTATGACTTGTGTAAGCTAGTCTAATATAACGTATGAAATTATCGTACACGAATTCCCCGACTAAGTTCTAAACTATCACTTTAAATTTTTACTTCTAAAAATTCTCGATTTGCCATAAAATTAATATTATCCAATTATTCCTTAAAACGTGTATACTAAGATTGTCTATTTTCCCTTAGATGAGATACGGAGTACTACCCGACATTGCACCAAAATTATTATTTACAACTAGATTCTAATTTAGCTTGTCGAGTTATTCACGAATCTAACGTTTTCTAAAATATCACACCATTTTCTTAACGATAAAAACACGATAATTACCCAACTAAATTCTTATTTAACTGGTAAAAATGACTATTCTGCCCTTACTAATCAGACGGGGTATTACAATAGGTGTTGATGAGGTTTTAAGTGGAGATAGAAACTTAAATATATTATTTGAGGATCAAATTTTGAAGTTGTGAGATGTTCATAAGACTTTCGAATAACATAGAGACTATGGTATTGTCAAATGACACACTTGTTGAAAGATGGTCACGGTTACAAATTTGGTTGGTATGATTAATTATCCTCGATAATGATTCTAAATGACTGAAATACAAGGCTAAATCCCCCTGATGTGGTACACGAATATGGTTATAAATTATCATGATGTCATATACTAAGCAAAGAATCTTGTTAAGAAATAAAGTGATATGTGATATGTGTATGTTGTAGCTGGCTGGGCTTGAAAGAACATGCTAATATGAAAAATTCTATTTCGTAAAGAGAAATGTAAATTAAATATAAATAAATTATGAGGATTGGTGGATGTAAAATGATGATATGTATCAACTTGAATATCTAAATATTTATAAAGTGGTTACATACTTATACGAGTTTATGAGATGTGTACTCATGAAATGTTTAGCGAGGTCATATGTGAATCCTAGGCTGATATGTGCTTAGTTGATATAATAATAAGAAGATAACGTGTGAGAACATGTGAGAACATGATAACTATATGTGAAATTATGTCGATAACGCAAGAGGCTTGATGATCAAAAAAAATAAATGATAACACATGATCGCGTATAGGATGATATTGTGACAGCCCGACAAACTTGATTACAGAACTTGGTTTGATAAAATGACATGGCGTCATATTTTGATAGTGTGAGAATGAATCTATGTAAATGAACACGTATACTAAATTAATTCCGGGGACTAGCAAGGAGGGATTGCACATCCCTTGGGTGAAAGCACCTAAACAACACTGTGGCCAGGTGTTCTTAGCGTCCGTGGAGACGTGTGGGCTAGACCGCTCCCTTTTGAAAGCCATAATGCGGTTGTGGGTTGACTCGCTTCCTTGTGAAAGCCATAATGCGAGCATGATATTCCCGTGTGACACATAAGCATAAGAAAAACGGAAAATGATGATTTTACAGTGATGCGATTGGTACTTGGTGATAGTGCATCATGTTGGATTGAATACTAAAAGCCATGCTTTTTGTATTGGATTATATGAATTTGATATTTATGAGAATGGTTTTGGGCAATGTTTTTGCATTATATTATTATTGTGCATAGTTGTCTATTGTTCTGCATAGTAGAAGATCTGGTGTGTAGAGTATAGCTTACACACAGAAGATCGTATCTTCGGTTCTTGTGGAATGAAAGTTGTGAGTTCACAATCTAGATGGAATTAGACAAACCATCAGAACGATTGTAGCACATTGTTTTAGTAGGTCTGTCTTGACTACAGGAAATAGTATGGTTCATACTATAGTTTCAACTCAATGTGCTAGTATACTTTGTGTATATTGAACAGGACCAAGTTGAGATCATTGTCTTTGTACTGACATAATAAGACAAGCTATGTCTCATGGTTATTATGATTACTTATGCTCTTAATCCTTAGATAGTCAATGCGCACATGTATTAAGTAGTTATTGCTTTGACAAGTCAAGTGAGTGAGATTCCTATGGAATCAATAACCTCGATGAGTTGGTTGATACTATTGAGTCCATGGTGTAAATTGATATATCGAAGGAATCCATGTCCCGGTTATGGGATTGATGATATCCCCTTGATGAAGCTTATAAGTTTTGATTATGTCAAACCCTGCAGGTAGATTACTTGGTAATCTGGACATATCGAATAAGTTAAGTGGTAAGGATCAAGGAAATGGGAAGAGGTCGATTAAATTAATTAGTCAGTAATTAATTTAATCGACGGATATCTGTAATCTTAACATGGGGAGATAATAAGTATTTAATAACAGGAGCTCGAAATATTAGTTTTGAGAATATGGACAGGAGTGCAATAACAGTTATTTAGTGGTACTAACTGTTATTAACTTTATTCGGATTAGGTTCGGGTGGAACCAGAAGTCCTAATAAAGTTAGGAGCCTGATTCGTATTTTCTCCTCCAGGTCCCTCCCGTAGCCTATATAAGTGTCCTTAGTCTTCAGAATTCGTATGCTTAAGATACACACCGAAATCTAGGGTTTCGAGAGTGAGAGCAATTCGTCTGGAGGCCAAGAAGGATTCTGGAAGCAGCAAGCCCACACTTGCATCCAGGAGGAACTTCAGGAATACGGGAGAAGATCCGGAGTGTTCAGACCTACATCAGATAGCTTGGACGCAGGTATGAACCCTAATTCCGCCTAGTAGGGTTTCTAGCGTTCATGTTGAAACAAGTTTTAATCGGTATAGCAGACATGCAATCGAGCTGGTCCAGGGATTCGCCTCCCTTCAATTGGTATCAGAGCCCCGTTCGACTCTGCATATCTGCTATACATCCATGTTGTCCAATAATCGAACCGGCTATGCATGTTAGAGTAGGAAGATTGCGATGTCTAACTCTGTTTTGCAGATAGAATCGTGTCCTGCTATTATGGTCATACTGTTTGATGTATGTGGTTTGATTTGGTTTTGAATCCCACGCTATTTTTCGTGGATAAAAAATATTTGTAACCTTCTGTAATAGTAAACCCTAGGTTCTCTTATTCCAGTATTAGATGAACGTGTGAGCTCCTTGGTGGCATTGAAAATCTGTAGCAGTCTCTGGTACTCTGTTACAGACTGATTTGCGGAATCCATGGAGACTAGGGTTACTGTAATATTAGTGGAGACAGAAGGACGAAAGATGGCAGATCGTCAAGTTTTCCACAGTGACGGCATGGCGATTTTCGGAAAAAGTTTTCTGAATGCCCTTACCGGGAAGGTCGATCCCCGTGTCGCTGGGTCAGATGGGTCTTGCTGACCCGACTAAAGAAGCTCCGACCATAATAGCAGGGCTGTGTGTGGTTGAATGCTTATTACATGTTCGATTGTATCTATGTGTATGATTATTCTGAATGCTTGCATTTTAATCATGGACAACATGGATAAATAATTTAATTTGTATTAAATTGTTCAAACAACTAAGTGGGAGAGGGAGTCTAGTGCTGCTAGATCCCGCGGTCTCCATCATTGATTTTTAAGTGATATAGTTGGTTGTGTGTGTTAGCCTTGGAGTTAACCTTCGTATCGAACATAACCACTACAGTATCACTAGTATAAATTCCTATGAGGATACTTCTAACAATTACTATTTATGTGTCATCTCTCCATCTGAGAGGCATGTAATGGGGTAAGGGGTTTAGAAGTAAAATGATGGTATACACTTAGATGTAAGTTATAGTATCCTCCCCATCGGAGTCACTGCTATGGCTTGCAGGACCAAAGGTACCATGTCTAACTATAGAATGAATGGTAGACGTCCACCCATCGTGGCATACTACTTTTATGTGTGTTAGACTATTGGTGGTTTACATTTCCCTTATATGTTTTATTTACATGATTCTCAGGTTCAAAAATGTCGAACTCATTCAACCCACTATCTATTCTCTTGAATCAAAACAAACTCAATGGATCAAACTATATTGATTGGAAGAGGAATTTGAATATTGTGCTAACTGCTCAGGATTACAAATTTGTGCTTCTTGAGGAATGTCCTGCAGAACCTCTAGAAGGGGCTTCTGAGGAAGAAGCCAAGCCTTATAAGAGGTGGCAGAAAGCCGATCAGATGGCTAAATGCTACATATTAGGCTCCA